>BSBK01001603.1:277500-697500 GCA_027943335.1 Chamaecyparis obtusa | reverse complement strand
TGTATGGTGTCGGGTAATAGAATGACTTAGGGGAAACAGAGGCAGGGACCTTTGTCAGTTGGTTTTGTTTTCATCATTATGTATGATGTGGGTGTTTGTTCTGGTTATCATTTGTGATTCGATCTTATGGGCTCTTGTTGGATATTATTTGTTTATGGCATCATTGTAATCATGTCAGTTTCTTGTGTGTGAAACTGCATCTAGGATTACCCAGTTGTATACCTGTTGGATGTTTATGAGATTATGAGCCTAGGGGAGATTGATTAAGTGCATCTTAGGGGACTGGCTTACAATAGGGGTTGGGACCCAAAGTGGTCAGTACCTGGGTAACCTATCGTAAGTTATGTAATTAAGTGATAATTTAGTAATTAAAACTTTATAGATCATTTAAGAAGATAATTTAGAGTATGGTTATGATTAGAATTCCTCATATATGAGAGAGATTATTCTAATCCCACATGGATCGTATTGAGGTTTCGGGTCCCAGAGTGGTCAGTTCTAGGGTAACTCAATGCTTGAGAGTTTGGGGTCCTTTGTGATCATTCTAGGGTACTCAAGTAGTTAGACATGTGATGACACTCCCATAAGCATGTAGCCTAGATCATCTCCTGAGTTTTCTATTTATGCCTCTGGTTTACTATGTTTCACTTTATTTTGTAAACCTTGAGTAGAGAGCTTTCAGGATTCCTTGCTCAGTGGTTTTATCCTTGTTTGGTTTTGGTCATCTGATTGGGGTTCGTGGTTATCTCCTCAGCACAGTGGGGTAGACCTTTGTGGTTCTACACGGACGGGTGGTAGTGATTCTTCACCATTTGAGATTCAACATCCTGGTGTTGGTGCTATTGGTACTCCTGCAGT
This sequence comes from Chamaecyparis obtusa, assembly GCA_027943335.1. Taxonomy (NCBI): domain Eukaryota; kingdom Viridiplantae; phylum Streptophyta; class Pinopsida; order Cupressales; family Cupressaceae; genus Chamaecyparis; species Chamaecyparis obtusa. The sequence continues at coordinate 696,642 of BSBK01001603.1, read as the reverse complement.
TGGATGCCCTTATGGTTCTTCATTGATTCTTCATTGTTGGTTTCTTATCTTATCTTCATTTATGTAGTCCAGTATTAGAGTATCGTATGTGATACCTAATATGGTCATTGTACTTCTATGGTAGATTTATTATTCATACCTTGCGGCATGTGAAGTGGATGTTAGTGTATTAGTTATCATGGATGTCCATGAGGATTGTATTTAATGATGTAATTTGTAATTGTATCATTTATGATAGGGAATATTTTGTTATCTTACTTTAGATGTAGTTTTTTTCTTAAGTAATTCTACGTCAAGGAACCCTCAAGTTTTGTAATCTATGTTGGATGTTGTTTCAATGTGAGTAAATGGTAATTACTTCTGCACTGTTGTATTATCTTGTTTGTTAACTTTAAAAAAAAATGTTCACCAAACTTAGTTGCAAGTTATAGGTTAATCTCTCATGGGTTCCCTGGTGGGGTGTTACAAGGTAATACATGTAGTAGCCAGAGGGACATTAAAAAGGAGGTTAGTATCCAAAGGGACATTAAAAGCTAAATTGTGCCACATACTCCAAATCCACAAGGCTAACACATTTTTGTCTCTTTTGGTTCCAATACACGGGTTGTTTGGCTGAAGAAGAAGCTGAGGAGACCTCAAGATATTGGGTTTCTCTTTTCAAGCAGGTTTTAGAATCTTGGGATGTCTTTGGAGGAGGTTCTATGAGGTCTTTGTGCCTTCTCTTCTCTTGTGTTGCACCTACTAAGGGGTTGATATTGGCATGAATCTTGTGTTTTTTACTCTCGAAGGAGAAACTTTGGTTTCCTCCTAATTCAATTGGTGTGTTAGGGAGTGAAATGCCTTTTTTGTGAATATTCCTATAAAGCCAAGTTGTTGAGAAGATCACAATTTTTAACAAATAGGAGCACAGGGAGTTTTTATCTTTTCCTGGTGTGGTTTATTTTTGGTATAGTCTCGAAGCTTGTTTGCTCCCTTATTCTATAAAAGGGATTTCAAGGCTAGAGGTAGGGGTTCCAATCTTTATGGTTCTATTATCAAGTGTTATTAAGTATGAGCATAATTATAAAATCATTTTATAGATAAATTTTGATGTATTTTTGTTGAGTCTTTAGTAGGTTTTGAGTCTGTAGTTTGTATTGGTGTTATATGTCAGAGATAGGAAAAAGTTTTTATTGAAATATAATTCTGATTTAGATCTCTCCAATATGAAAATCAATCATGTTTTGAATGGAATAAAACAAATATTTATTCTCATTCAGTGTCTTGTTGTGAGATATGTGATTTTCTTTTCATGCTTTTTTCCAATGGGTCAATTAAAATGCTTGAAAGGAGTTGCAGATTTGTTGGGATTGTGTAGGGATTTTGATAAGTAGTCTAGGTTGGGATTATTGTTGAAGAATATTGTAAGGTAATATTCTTAGATCATTATTCTATTAGTAAACTCACTTGTATAATGTTTTATTTATGATGACTCTAATGCCCAATGGGATGAGATACTAATCTTATCTTTTGTGGGTTTTGCAAGTGTGTTGTGGTTCATGTTCATGTTGTCCTTACTACAAATATGATTAAATCATGAATATCTTTACTTTCTATGTAATTTATTTGAGTTATTTTATCTCATGCTCCATAACAATTGAGAATCAATGAGTAATTAGCCATTACTTAGTTTTCTCTTGTTATTTTTTAGCTTCTTATAAGATTTTTTCTTTATGTTAATGTCAATTGTGTGTATAAGTGAATTTATTGAAGGGTATTAAGGTCTACCCACCTTGGTTTTGTAGATCCTAAAGTATAGAGGGAATCGGTATCCCGGTTAGTTGATCTAGTCCTCTTAGGAATTTTAATAATTGGAGTTGGTTTATCTATAGAATTTGTGGAAGAGTGTATTGGTATCTTCTTGTAGCGTAAAACCATTTTGGGAACCAACAAAGTGTATGTTGATAAATTGAAGGGAAAGAAGGATGAGGCCAATAAGCTCATCATAGATCTTAAAGATACTCAAGAGATATTGAATAATAAACAAATGACTCTTCTAGAAGCTCAAAAGAATCAAATTATTATCACTAATCATTTTATGGAGTAGGAGAACAAAGGAATGACTGAGTTTTTCAAGGAAGTGATTAAGTAACTTGGAAACATAAAAGATACATATGATTTGGATAGTTTTCCCAAAAGATCAAGTAATAAATTTTTGAACTTGCCAAATCTTTGATATGAGTTTGGAGTAAAGGATACAATTCAGTTGATTAACAATTATTTTTTGAGGTTGATAATAATTGGACATTTGATAATCCAATATTTGAGTTGGATGAGGGAGTTCTTTTTTACTCCAATGATGAGAATAGAATTAATTGTAGGATTTGGGACCCAAATGTAGTTTCTAGTGATGAGTTTTGGTCATAGGAGTGGAGTAGTGGATGAATTTCTAGAGTTTGTATTGTACCCCACTTTTTGATCATCATACACATGGGTTTGGATTTTGATCTACATATGAGTTGGATGGATTCTATTGTTTATCATCTAAGTATTTCTCCGTTGAGGAGTGATGGTAGATATGATTTGATGATAGGAAATGGATTTTCAACTAATTCCTTACTCATGATTTCTATGTATTCAGTAGTATTTTAATTTTATTATCGGTGTACTAGTTCCTCTAGATTGTTAGTGTTGAACTAAATCTTTGGGAACTTTGAGAACTTGCAAATCCTTTAGTGCAACTTGTTGTAGGATATCCCTTGAGCACAAATCAATTATTCTTTATTTCCACTTGGGAGAATTTGGATCACTACAATCACTTCATAATATTTTTATTTGTTCTTTCAGATGAGGATGGGTTGATTGCAGTGAGTTGGGTTGGTTGGAATACTCAGTTTTCCTGCACTAGAACTTGGAGCCTAACTATCAATGTCGTGTTTTAGTGATTTAACACAAGAGTAGTACTTAGATCATGATTGGAAGTGATTTTGTTGAGGTGGTCTCTCTTGATATATCTACCTTGTTAAGATATATTTTATGGCATTAATCTCAGTGCTCCTATAATTTATAGACCTATGAGAGTTGTTCTAGATTACACAAGCAGCTTAGGATGGGTTGATGTGATTTTTTGTGTGCCTTTGATGGGTGTGTTACACTTTAATAGGCAATAATGTGGATTGGAGAGTTGTTCGATGATGATAACTCCTTGAGATACTTCTATCTCCTTATATTTGATAGTTGTGATTGTGTGCTGATTTGGGGCCTTAGCATTGGTATGTTTGGAGATTTACTTTAGTGCGATCTTGATGAATTGCTTCACAAGTCTGGCTACGGTAATATGTACATCAAATTAGTGCAATGGATTGGTAGAGAAACACTTGTGAGATTGATATGAGATCCAAGCATTTGGTTTCAACATGTAGGTGTAGATTGCTTGAGGGAAAGCAATCTCCAGGGAGGGAGGACTATAATGTCTCCTTTTGGGGGCATTATAAGTCAATTAAATAATTAAGTTTTAAGATGTCAAATTATATTAAATTTAATGAAATTTTAATTTAATTATTTTATAAATTATTAAATTGATTTTAATGGAGCTTAGTGAATAATCAATAGAGACATTTTATTATTATTTCCTTAATTTCAAATTTAAAGAGGGTAAATTAAAGGGAAAAGAAAAGGAATACCAAGAGACAGGAAGAGGGAAAACAAAGAGTCATGAGGATGTGTTATTAAAGAACATTGAGAGGCTCATTCTCAATTTTCTTGGTTTATTATTTTCTCTTGGAGATTTTTGGAGCTTCTAACTTTTAGTTTTGAAACTTGATGACTAGAACCTTTAGGATTTCTTAGTGGATTTATAGAGGTATTTCATATCTTTTGGATATAAGGTTGTAATGATTTATCTATTTTGATGGAAATATTCATTATACTTAATTTCAGATCTCTATTTTAGTATGATATTATATGATTTTCAATATAATTTTTTGGATGAATAGAAATTTATTTTCTTGCAAAATATTTATATAAATTCCTATGAAATATTTGGAAAAAACCTAGAGAAAATATCCATAGGAAATATTTCATGATGCTAGATTAAGACAACCATATATGTCAAGAGAAAAGATGATTTATAATTTGAGACAAAGTTCAGTTAAAAGTTAGTAATTTTTTTAAAATTTGTGAGTTATTTAATTGAAGTTATTTTGTAGAGAAGACAATTAGAGTTTGTAACTAAGGGTTGAAATGCAATTTTTTTAATGATGTCTCTATGATGAGAGGAAATTTTGAATTAGTCAACAACAAAAATAACTTTAATGGTTACAATAATTAACATAATATTGAATGACAATGAATTTAATCATTAAAATGACCTCTAAAGATATGTTTAAGGTCGATATTCAATCTTTAATAGACGTGGCCCGAATGAAGATTGGTTTTTAAAAACCAATGGCTAGTCCCTATGATAGAGAATTTATGGATTGTTATAAATTTAATTTTGCGATTAAGAAATTCTATTAACTACTTGAGAGTTTTGAAGGTTTAAAATGAATTAGTTTTCTCAATGATAGGTTGATGGAATAGGGAATTGAAAGACATAATTTTTGTTCTCTATTACTAATGGATATAAATATATTGTTACGAATCATTTTCAACAATGATCTTTAGATTTTATGATTGAAGAAAACCCCTTTCTTTGGGTGTAAGGAGGTTGTGGTGATGAGAGAAGAATGACAAAGTTTTTTTTTCTACTGATATGTAATGGAGAAAAAAGAAGAAAGTTGATGTAATGTTTGCCATTGTAGACATATGGAAAGTAATTTGTGATTTGTATCAAAACAAATTAATCTTATATATTGTATTTTTTTACTTATAAATATGATATAGATGGAGGGGATACCCCTATACACAGTTTGAGTTTATGCTTATACTACTAGCAAGACATATGTATTGTATTGCTAGTGAGGTATAGACTGTAACCAGTGAGGTATGACCCTCGAGGCTTAATGAAGTTTATTTTCATAGTTTTTTTTTACCCTTTTAGGATTTTCCACTCAAATACCTATGGCATATGATGTGCATATATGGTTCTTATATTTTGTGGATTAATGCATGGTTTGATGTTATTGTTCTTATGTTTGTAGAATTGTAAATGAATTAGTGTCATTGGGTTTAAATGTTTACTTGTTGAATGATTGAGTTTTATAGATCATTAATTCACCCCCTCCCCCAATGGTTGGAATGTTCCAACAAGGATATGTTTATTCATTCATGAAAATGAGTTATCTTCATAAATCTCTTTAATGTAAATATTTTATTTTTGTTCTCTTTTGGGTTTATTAGACTTATTCTTACACTTTCCTTTCCTTATTATCATTGTACTTTTTAAGTTTTGTTAACAAATTTTAACCTTTTTTTAACATAAATATCAATATCATTATTGTTTACATTTATATTATATCATTCAACTTTTCAACATGTAACTTTAAATTCTAGAGAAAGTTGTGAAGTAAACCAATCTTTTCTAATCTATTTATAATTAAGCATTGTTATAATATAATGTTATTAGGGATCATACCCTTAGAGTTCTCATAATATTATAATATAAGATTATAAAAACTTATGTATTATATATTTAATGAAGTATACCCCATTTAAAATAATTATAGTTTAATAACTTCCAAAAAATTGAAAAAAAACCTACTAGAAGGGCCCCTAGAAGGGTCATTAACTAAACTATTATGTCCATCACTATTTATTCTAAAATATAAGAATAATCTAGGGAAAAGTGTTCCCAATCACCAAAATTCTACCCATTTATTTTCTCAGATGCATATTTGGCCAAGCAATCTACCACCTTATTCCACTCTAAAAGAATGTATCAGGAGGAACTAGAATCCAAAGAATTACTCAGATTAAGAATCTATCTAACTTCCAAAGACAATTTTTAGTTAAATTTGTCCAACCTTTTCTCATTAAACATATCTATAATAATTGAGAATTTGAGTATTACCTTTTGCTAGCCTAGGACACAACCTATTTCTAGTTCACAGAGAAAAACAAGAGCCTCCATGAAATTATTAGTTTTTTAGCCTTTATACATTGAAAAGAAGAAAGGGACAAACCCAAAACTATATCTAGAAACACCTTCAATCCTAACATTCCTAGGATTCTCTCAAAAATAACCATCAAAATTAATTTTTGAGAGTCCATGACGAGGGGAAGACCACAAACCTTCTTCCTAGATCTTCCTTTTGGAATGATAAACACTCTTCAATAACTAATATACAATGAAATAAGAACCTAAGTTCAAATTATTAATTACAAATAAATCACCAAGGTCCACAACAACAAAAATATCACACTTTATTCATAAGGCCTCCTAAATCATCATATTAATCATCTGCCACACATGGATTTTCTTATTCTAAAAAATCTCATGATTTATTTCTAACCAAATTTTCCAAATAATGAAAGTGGGGCCAATATCCTAGGTTACATGAATAAAGGAAATCTTATCTAGGAGTCTTCCAAGGCCTCCCTAGAACTTGACTAGAGAAATGACATTTACATAGGCTTACTTCCAATCCCCAATGGTGTAGGACCACCTAGTGAAATTGATACCATATGAATGATTTTGTAATGGTTTCTTATTTTTATGTTGTTTCAAGATGGAATAATTTCCTAAGGAATTTTTTTTATCTTTTCAAATCAAATTTTAAGGCCATTGATGCCATTTAAGTCACATAGACCTATAAGTTCTTGATTGGGTCAAAGTTGGTCAAACCACTCCAATTATGTCCAAATTGAGTGGAAATGATGTAATTATTCTAATATGGCCTATTTTTCATGTCTTAGGGATTGGTAATTATTTTTGAGTCAAAATGTCAGGAGAAGCAAAAGTTGTCAAAGTTGCATTGACAAATTTGTAACTTTTTATGCAAATGTGCAATTTTTAACTTCCAATGGCCAACATTTCAAAATATGGTTGGAAACTATTGTAATGGATGTAAGGATGCATATAAGGCTTCTTTGGGTCAATTCCAAGGTTAGATCAGTTTGGAAGGAGATTAATACAAACTTTGCACTATTTTATTGATTTTTTACACAATTTCTTCGATTTTTAGTTTTGTACACACTTCTCATCCTCTATACGGACACAAGAGTCACATGGAATTATAAAGGAAGGATTTAGGAAATTTTTGTGGTTTTTTAAAGGTTTTTCATCCAGCATCTAGTGAGAAATCCTTATTTTTTTGCAAATCAGTTTGAAACCCTTGCCAATTAGGGTTTTTATACTAAAATGCCAATAACTTCCCATTCTACCATGGGAAAAATATGATAATTTTTGGAATGGTTGTGTTCCTATTCCCCTTTAAGATGCAATTTGTTCTAGTTCAGGAGATGGTGTATGAAAGGAGCAATTTAATGCCCTAGTGTAGCATATTTCTATGTGATAGGCTATTTTATTGGACTGTGAATGTTGAATAAATTTGAGGGGTAGAGGTTCCTAAAACTAATTTATTCCTTGGTTTGGATATTATTTACAAGTTTCCAAGATGTTGGTAGTGTTTTCTTATGTCATTTAAAGGTACTTTCTTTAGAAAAGTGGCCTAATTAGGCTTTAAAAGGGCAGATCGGTAAAAAATTGACCCCTTCTTCCCAAAAAAACCCTAGGTCAAAACTTTAATTTTGTTCCTAAACCTATCTATTTGAGATTCATTGACTAAAATTTCCTAGGAATGGCTACTAGGCCTAGAAGAACACAAGTAAGGAAAGGCCTTTGTTCATTGTTGTGAATCTTTGAAAATTGTTGAGATAAGTTATTTGAAGTATCTTGATGATAAAAATATTCTGCACACCATGTTTACCAAAAACCTAAAAATATCCTATAAAGAATTTATTGAAACCCCTTGGTGGAAAATAATGAGGTTATTTCCATCTAAACACCTTGACTTGGCCCGTTTTGAATTATTTTAATATCTTCAACTCTTCTCCAACTAACTTCAAGAAAAATATTGCATAAAGACTATGAGTGAGGAACTATTGAAATGATAGGGGGTGACTATCACTTGAAAAATTCTACATAAGAGATTTAATTTTTTTTATAGATCCAAAATAGACCATATTCATTTAACTTAGTACCCAATCTAAAAATGGCCTAGAGGATAGACCCCTTACCCTCAAGGTTGAACTAGGGGACATCCTTATTGTCTGACCCCTCTAAATACTTATTAGTAAGGATTATTTCCCAATATTGATACCAATTAATGCACACCCTTCAAGAAAAACTTGGTATCCAAAATATGGCTATTGAGGCTTGCCTAGTTATGACCAATATCACCCTTTTACTTTAGCCTACAAATTGGATCTTACTTAACCAAACTCCACTTTGTCAAAGAAAACTAGTAGCCCATAAGAATTGATGGTAGAGACATAAAATTATTTAATGAAGCTTTATGGAGATTTCTAAACAAATCACATGTAAATAGGAAGGTACCAAACCAAAAATTTCTAAAGCATCACTCTCCCAACAATCGAGGGCTACCTTCTAGTCTAATGATTAAACTTCTTATGAATCTTGGCCAACACATCCTACCAAAACACCTTAGGCCTAGAAGACTCACAATATAGGTAATATCTAGATAAAAATGGAAGAAACCAATTTAGACTTGTAAAATATGATTAATCCTCAATTAAATAATCCTAGGAGTATTATAGAAGAAAATTGAAGTCTTGTCCTCATTAATTATTTTCCTCAAGGCACTCATATCCAAAGCCCTTCTTAAGTTAACTTCTTCATTGATCAAAGCTACACCCATTAGATTTTTCTCATCCAAAAGTTGTAAATGAGAGTGAGGAGGTAATTTATTCCCCTATCTCTATCTTTGGATCAAACCTTACCTTATACAAGACTTGATAAATCTTCTCAATGCTTCAACTATTAAAATAAACAAGGTGATAATTGACTAACTTATTGAAGGCCTCTAGAAGCACCAAATAAATTAAAAGGCTTTAAATTGATAAGGAAAATAGAAGAATAGGTGTCATATCTCATGTCTCAATTAATCTTCTCATTGCTAAATCCAAAGCTAAAAGCACAATTGACATGAAAGCCCATTTGACACAGTCGTAAGATTTGGCCATGTCCAACTTTATGAACATAGTTTTCTCCTAATGGATAGCCTAAGTAATAAAAACTATATAATGGATAGCCTAAGTAGTAAAAACTATTTCATGCAAAAAAATTACCCGCAACAAAGAGAACTTGGCCCATAGAGATTAATTTGTTGAGCCATAGGTTGAGCCTCTTTCCAATCAACTTAGTTATTATTTTACAAATCAAATTGAAAATAGCTATATGTCTAAAAAGATATAGATAATTACCCATCTCTTTAAGTAATAAGATCAAGGAGCATATATTTCATGGATCTTAAATTATTATTTCTTCGGAACTCTATTACTACCTCAATAAGCTTCAACTTGATAATCTCCTAGAACTCCTAGTAACACACTCTAGGAAATCTATCAAGATTGGGGGATTTTCCCTTCATTTAAAACTTAATCTCTTCTAATTCAATCAAAGAGGTAGATATAATAAGAGGAAAATTCATCTCTCTTGAGATGAGAGAGTGAACACAATCAAGAACAAAGTTTTCTTCATATCTTGTAGGGGGAGTGTCCATAGTAAACACAGTTGAATAGAATTGAGAAGCCTCCTTTAAAATCTCATAGAAAGAAAATGGTTGATTTTACTTAGAGGACATAAGAGAATTGATTAATCTACCATGTCCTATGTCCTTAAAAGAGTTTTGAAGAAAATAAGTATTTTTGTTACCTTCCTAAAACTAGTCATATGCAACTTATGCTTCTAGAAAATATCCTTGTGTAACTCTCATTCCTTTAGATCCCCAACAATTGCAATATCCTCTATATGTTTCCTTAGCTAGGCCTTGATCTCAAATATGACAATTAATGGCATCAAAATGATATTGATAAATAATTTTAGCTAAGAATAGGTTGTAAAACAACTACCTATTTAATTTTTTAAACTTCAAAAAATGCAATTTCTTAACAAAGGAGAACATTTTCATGTCATGAGTAGGTTTCCCTTTATGCTACTACTCAAGCATGAGGATCTAAAGAGAAGGGTCCCAAATCCACATGATCTTAAACTTAAAAGAGGTATTTTTTAAAGTTCTAAAAGAGTAAGTTGGAAACATTATCGACCAATGGTCAGATCCTCTCCAATCTAAAATCTTTGAAACTAGATATCATTTACTTAATAGACAAATACCAAAGATTTGTCTATCGTCTTTCCAATAGAACCACCCCCACATAATTTTAGATGGAAATTTATTCATTAACCATTTTTTTTTTAATTTTGAAATCTTTATGATCACATTCTAAATTATGTACTAAACATTACACATATCCCAAACATTTTTTTTCAAACAATTAATTTTAGGAGGGTGACAAAATTATGTGGATATAAGAAGTTCTTGGTTTCACAACATTGTCTCCATAATCACCTATAAAAGTCATTACTATAATTTAAAATTCTAAAGAGATATGGAAGAAACTCAACATCCAAGCTTTCTTACATTTTATTTTCATATGAGGAACCTATGAGATATAAAACTTATGCTCCAACAATTATGAAATGCATCCTAAATTCTTGTATAAAAGAGTGTAAGTTTTAAAGAACGGTAATAAATCCTTTCTATTATTTGTATCTCACTTTAAACATTGAATTTAACCTTTAAATATGAATTCATGGAAATGACATTGGCATGCACTTGTTTGTGAAGTCATGATCTTTGAAATGATATTCATCAATAGAGTTAAAGCATATTAGATGGTACCATTATGTACCATTTTATATTATAGCTCACCCATATAGAAACAAGTTGACTTTAAAAATAAAAAGAATTGAGAGAGCATTAATAGTTGTAATCTTGAGCATGTTGATGCCCATGTTTTCTATGAGAAGGCAGGGAGCTAACTTATATATTTTATTGTTTACTTTATGGTTGTTTACTGCCATTGGTTGAAGATTGTGGAAGGCACCCTCCTAGAATATTTTGTCCACTCATATTAATTACAACATAGAAATGATATTCATATAAATAAAATATAAACCAACATGATTTTTAGATTGTCTTTAATGGTATCTTGTCTAATTGTAAATCATTCCCCGTTTTGATCAATTATAGGAAATGACTCATTCAATTGATGATTCTTTGAAATAGGGTTCTCTTGATAGCTTGGATGATATGAAAATTTCTACAACTTGTAATTCATCCATCTTCAGATATAGGTTTTGGTTTCACTGTTCTCATTCTTAAATAAAATTGGACATGTTGCTTGTTTCATAATTTCTCCTACTACTACTACGAGTGCACAGAAAATAATGTTGTTAGTGACTACAATTTATATCTACTATTTGGAATTATGAATGGACCTCCTATCCCATTTTCAAAAGTTTGGTATCTCATCCATAAGGACAAAGGAAAATGAGAAGTTTTGTATTTATCCATATGCATTCAGTTGTACAATTGACCATGAAAGAAATGGTTATCTAGTCACGAATCTCATGAACATGTGATTTATTATAGTTCCAAAATTTTACACCATCATGGAGTTTCTATTATGATTAATATATATTTTTAATGTATGTGATTAAAAATAAAGTTAGAAATTGAGCTTTCTTTCATGCAACATTACAAATATCAAAGACAATCTACAAGTAAATACAGTTTTATTTTTTTATTTTAGTACATTTGAGTTGCATACTAACAAAGTATAATGTACCAAGAGGATAAAATCTTATAAATAAGTTAAATGAAACTTCAAAAATAAAATTGTAATCTTGATAAGTTATTATGTATATTACATAATTTATTAGTGTCCAAATTTGATTTGAGCTTAAATGCATAAGTAGTTTTCATAACTATTTGTTGGCAAGTTGGATGTTTTTTCATTGATGTCAACATATCTATCATTTTATGTCAATATTTTTTTTTCATGAAGTTTGGATGTTTACTCATATGGATCTTATACATATCATACACTATGAATGTTTGTTATACAGTTTCACCAGTAACATGGAATGTTTAGATAAGTTGTATAGGAATGTTACTGAAGATGAGGAGTTGTGCATCTCATAGGATATTGTAGATGTTTATTATATAATGTACATGCAAATTTTTAGATTATGACAAGATTTTTTGGTTGAGTTATGGTGTCTCAGAAAAAGATTGGTTATTTTACTATTTTCTAGTGTGGCAAAGTGACAGAGTTGCATAGTTTTGGTTCGCACAAGAACATATGAGGAGATATTTGATTGCATAGTTGGTAATGTGTAAAAGAAATATCAATGTATCTACCATTCAAAGGGTTTGTGATTTTGATAATTGACAAGGAAGTTGCAAGAATTTTATTTGGGGATAACAGTGTTCTTGAAGAAGGGCAATAATTATTGGCAGATGATGAATGAAGTATATTTTTTATTTTTTTGAGCTTAAATGATGCCTTAGGATGATCTAGGATTATGTACCTAATGAGCTAGCAATTATCTTTGATCTAGGTGAGTGATTTCCATGAATTTGAAGAATGTTTTTATGTTCTAGGCCGACATGCTAAAGGAAGATTCTAAAATGGCTTATGAGAGATCGGTAAAATAGTTTAGGGTTTTGGTTGCGATCTCAAGGTGGTTGAGATGGATCAAATATATGTTTGGAAGCGTGTAGTAATCTTGATGGTTGGTTTTGGTGCTATGTGATGGATGTTTGAAGATTAGGTTTTTCTAACCTAGTTCACGATAAATATGATGAAGTAGGGTTTGAATTTATGTGTTGCATAGAGGATTTTTGTTGTACACACCAGGGGATTGTTTTTAGTTTTTTATTTTTAGATATATTATTGCTTTTTTTCATGTGGCATAAATAATTGTGGAAAAGATATCTGACTGTACTTTAATGGAATTGAACCAAGCATAGAGATATGCTATTATGTAACATATTGTAGTCTGCAGTGTGAGTGTAAGACTATGTGACTTCCTTAGGGTGGGTGTCCAAGGATGATTAATTTGAGTAGTGAGCTCTAGGTTGTGCACTTGAATGCAAGTGCATTTCCTTTATTGTAATAATATATACTTCTAACAATTTATCAGTTTTATTGTGGGTTTCATCCCCATTGTGGTTTTTACCCTATTTGGGTTTCCATGATAAAAATATTTGTGTTATGTGGTGATTGATGTTTACTAATTTATGCTTACATGCTTTAATTTTTGTAAATCAATAATAAGGTTAATGTGAACAAGATTTTAATGCATTAAGGGTTTTCAAGAGGTTTATGTTTAAGTGTTTTTGAAGCAATTGATTCGCGCCCCCCCCCCCCCCCCCCCCCCAACCCCCTCAGTTGCTTGCTTCTATTTCTAACAATTGGTATTAGAGCAAAGCCTTGTCCCTTTAAGGAATCATAAAAGCTTGAGAGAGATCCAAAGATGGCAGCATATAAGAAGGAACACCCTATATTTTATGGAACCAACTATAAATTATGAAAGAACCGAATGATTGTACATCTTAGATGAATTGATGAAGATTGTTGGAAGATCACAAAGAATTCTTATAGGCCTCCTTAAAATCCTACAACTTTATAAGAAATTAGTGATGCCAAGGAAAATATTAGAGAAAAGGAAGCTTTTTTGAGTGCATAAATGACTAATGTCATAGAACTGGAGACACCTAATCAAATATAGGAGAAGATGGAGATTCTTTATGGAGACACAATAGTAAAAATAGAAAATTTAAAGAGTTTGAAGGGTAAATATGAAGCTATGATAATGGGCGAAGATGAAAACATATCATCTTATATGTTAAAAATCAATGAGACAATGTGTTCCATTAGATGTGTTGGAGGTATACTTGATGAAGATGGGATTTTTGTGAAGGTTTTGAGATCCTTGCCCCCTACCTATGAAAACAAAGTTGCAGCTATCAAAGAAATAAGAATAGTAACAAATGTGACAAGATAAAATATTGTTGGTAAGCTTATAAATTTTGAGATAACTGCATTAGGTGGTGAACTACCTAAGAATGAGGTGGCATTCAAAGCTACAGTGACAAGTAAAAACATGCAAAGATCATATCTTACTGATATACCTACAAGGAGGATGACAAGATGGGAAAGAGAGTTGAAGGAGATGGAAGAGGAAGATAAAGAAGTTGAAGAAATAGAAAGTTTGCAAAGAGAATGGAGTATAGAGCCCCTACTACTAGTAAGTACGAATGAAAGATGCCTTTTAAATGTTTTTCTTGTGGTAAAGTAGGACATTTTGCATTCAAATGTCCTAATATAATTCCTAAGTACAAATATGAACCTAGTCCTAGGGAAGGATGTTATTATTCCCTTGATGATGAAGGATTTATTGATGAAGAGTCTAATGAAGCTAATAAGGATGATGAGTTGTTCACTTTCATTTCCCTTAAAGAAAATAGTGAGCCTGTAACTGGTGTTGTAATGACTAATGATGTTGTTGAAGAAAAATCCTTTACTGCTTAGGTTGAGAAGGAAGACAAATGGGTGATTGACAATGGATACTCTCATCACATGACTGGTGACAGAAGAAAAGTTTTAATTTATGAAAAGCATGAAGGTAGAGAAGTAAAATGGGGAGACAAATCTAGTGGTAAGATAAAAGGTAGAGATTCTATTACATTGGATGGAAAAAATAACATTGATGATGTCTTGTATGTGGAAGTGTTAAAGCATAATCTTCTACATTTTGGTCAGTTGATGGAAAAGGGCTATAGATTGCATTTGAAGGATGATATGTGAAATATCTTGAATGATTATGGAAAGGAAATTTCTAGTGGATCCAAAAAAAGAGGTAACATGTTTCTTTTGAATAATGGATAGAAGATTTGTTTGATTGATCAAATAGATGAAAGCTAGTTATGACATAAAATATTGTGTCATGTAAGTGTTGATAATATAGTGGCCATAAGTTCCACTTGTGTCGTTAGATATTTTCCTTTGATAAAGAAGCTTTCCAATAGCTTTTGTAAGGAGTGTCAATTGGGTAGCAAAATAGATCTACTTTTCACTCTGAAAAAGTAAACTCCAATGGATTGCTTGATCTTGTTCATGTTGATTTGTGTGGCCCTACTAAGATAAGAAGTCTGGAAGGGGATAGATACTTCATTCTATTAATTTATGATTATTCTAAAATGTGTGAGTAACTTTTTTTAAAGAAAGATCTAAAGCCTTCAACATGCTTAAATAATTCAAAGCATTGGTTGAGATCAAGATGGATCTGAAGATCAAGAGAATGATATTAGACATAGATGGAGAATTCACAACAAATGAGTTCAACTCATTTTGCGAAATGCATGGAATCAAGAGAGAGTCATATGCTCCTAGAAATCCATAGTAGAATGTTGTAGTAGAGTGAAAGAACACAAAAATTATAGAGGTAGAAAGGGCCATGATGCTTGATAAGAATTTTCCTTAGATATTTTGGAGAGACACTACAAGCACTACAATCTACACATTCAACCATGCACAAATCAAAGACGGGACTAGTAAGATACCTTATGAGATTTGGTATGGACATGTTCCTACTATCAAATACTTTAGAACTTTTGGTAGCATATTCTATATAAAAAGAGATGAGGATGTTAGAAAGTTTGGTGCAGGGTGTGATGAGGGAATATTCCTTGGTTACTCTACCAAAAGAAAATCTTATATGTTCTATAACAAGAGATTGAAGAAACTAGTAGAAAGCACTAATGTTAAGATAGATGAAAGCCTTTAGAACCTGACAAGATATAGTGAAAGTGAGTATCACAATGATAGTGATGAACAAAGCCAGTTGCAACAAGTACCTGACATAAATCCAAACATGAAAGAGAGCACAGAAGATGAGGCCTATAAAATTGATGAGGATAAAGAAGCTAAGAAATCTGAGAGTAGACAAAAGACTCCAAGATATGTGAGACTGAACCATAATGGAGGATAAATCATCGGAGATAAAAACAAAGGAGTTTAGACATGAAGAAGATTTGCATAGAATTATGTATGATTAATGTCTCATATTGAGTCTAAGGATGTAGAAGAAGTTTGTCAGGATGATTGCAAGTTTGAGACATTAGAAGAAGAACTGCCACACATTGAAAAAAATTAACTTTGTTTAATATTTGAAGCTAACATCGATGATGATATTGTCTAAGCTAAATATGAGCCTCTAATTTAGCTTCACACTTCAACATAGTCATTTTTCACCAGCTGCAGACAAGAATGAATATGAGATCATTCATCTTGCCTGTCTAGATGATTTGACTTGTTGCCTCCTATCTAGGTAGGGTTCAAGATATCTCTCAGAATCAAGAGTCCAACAACCATAGACTAGCACTAGAATGGAGGATTTGATTGAAAGCAAGATGCAATTTATTCTAGAATGAATATGCAAGATTAATCTAGAAATGAAATTAAACTAATAACAATGAAAGAAAACTAGATTAAGAAATGAAGTGCATATTTAATCTAAACATGATATTAATCTAAAATGATTATCAAACTAACAATGAGAATGAAAGATTTGAATGTAAACAAGTAGCAATGAGAATGCGGCAACACTTCGTTGCTCAAAAATTGGGATCCTTTCAATGAGAAATGAGGGTTCTTTTATAGAATCCTGGGTTCAATCAGCGGTCGAGATTGAATTAGATGAACGGTGGAGATTGAATGAGAGTTCAGTCTGGAATAGAAAGTTTCCTACAAAGAGGCAGTCAACTATTTTATTTTTGCCTATGTAGAGTAGTTAACTATTTTATTACCCTTTTGGATTCTTAGTTAACTTGATGTTTCCTTTTCTGAACTAAAGAGAAGATTTTGGAGAGAATATTTGATTTTAATACATTAAATATGACCTCATAAGTGAATTTTCTCAATTATTTGAATAATTAATTTCAATTATTGAAATGAGGATATTTATTTAAAACCAAGTATTTATTTAATTCCTTTTTCATGTGTATTTTAGCTAAAGAGGGTGAATTTAATTTAATAAAAGTGCTAGGAATTTATAATTAAATTAATTAATCATAGGGTTTATTTAGCCAATTATAGTCGATATTTAGGAATTAAATATGATATGTGATTGATGCAGATTTAAGGTTTTTTGCATTTGGCACTTAGTCAAGTAAAGTCAATTAGAAGACAAAATTACCTAGTACAATAGGACTTTGATGATTTAGAAATTGATAGAATGAGACTAAATACAACAAAATTGGTTAGGATAGTAAGATGCCAATTTTGGGGTATTACATTTTTCCCCTCTTTGAATTAATGTGTGAGCAGCGCATTGATTCAAAGAATAGTCTAATGTGACCATTGATGAAAGTTTCAAGATAATCTCCAGAATGAAGTTTAACCCTCAGAAGTTGAGGTTAGATTGCCAAGACACCAATCGGATCAAGTTGTAGAATCACCTCCAGAACGAAGCTTGATTCTCTGAAGTCTAGGTTAGATTGCGAAGACATTAGTCCAATTACCACTTTTCATAACACTATCCCTTGAACAAGGCTCAATCTTTAGGAGTCAGGGTTAGATTTCCCCGATACCCATCAATAAAATGATAACTAATGCAGATTTTTAGGACTATCTCCAGAACAAATCTTAGTCCTCAGAGACCCAGGTTAGATTTCCCAAATACTGGTTAAAAGAGCTTTTGAGAGCCATCTCCAGAATGAAGCTTGACTTTCAGGGGTTGAGGTTAGATTGCCTCAATACCTAATAGAGATTTCGAGAACCATCTCTGGAATGAAGTTTGATCCTCAGGGATCTGAGTTAGATTGCTCAGATACCTAAATATATTTAGAGAACCATCTCCAAAATGAAGCTTGATCCTCAGGGATCTGAGTTAGATTGCTCAGATACCTAGTAGTATGATGACAAGGTGTAAGGAATAGAGATACCCCTAGTGATTCAAGATCATGGAACATCCAATTTTGATCGTGAGGTACAAAAAATTGAACATGCCCCAAGTGATGGGATGCCCCTAGTGATGAGGACTTTGATTTGGATCAGATTGATTTGAGACTGATTCGATAAGATTAATGATGCAATCATCTTGCCCCCTTGGGAGTGAAATCGAAAGATGACATGTTATAAAGGTGATTGACAATAATAGGTTGTAGGTAGAGATAAAATCAGAGGTCTAGAAGAACTCAGAACAAATTACAGGAGAATTGAAAAGATTCAGAAGTGATTTGGAGTGATGGCGAGGTCTAGTTGACCAAGTTTGACCAATGTTGATGAGAGTTTACTGGAGTTGACCTTGGATGAAAAAGATGAAGAAGTCAAGAAAATGATGATGAGATGTGATTCTGTCAAGAATATGACATCAGAAGGTTGACTGCACAAGCATCTGATTTTGATTTTGATCTTGAAAATGGATTCAAAGTAGTTGATTTAGCCAATGGTGAATTTTTTGCGCAAAATAGAGCACTTTTAAAAATTAGGTCAAAACCTATATAAGGCCCAAAAGGGTCATTTTCAATTCATTTGAAACCTTTGACTTTACGAGAAACAAGAGCTCTGAGTGAAGATGCAAAGTGTTCCAGTGAAGTGGCATAGGTTTGAGAACTCCCGATGTCACAACCGGCCACCTATGTATGACCCACCTGTGAGTAATCGATAACTTAGCCTGCATTTCAATTTCATAACACATTTCAATAGATTTAGATAGAATCTTAGATCTAGTTAGGAACTTGCTCGCAAGAAATCGCATGATAAAACTAGTTTTTTAGGTGGGTTAGTGAGGATTCTCATGTGAGAAAGTATAAAAGAGGACTTCCTTGTGTGGGTCCTCCATAGGCTCACATGAAAAGGACACAGAATTCATGCGGGAAACCCTCCAAAAGGAAGATCTCTCATGTGAACACGCGCACAGCCTCGCACGGCAGGGAAATCTCACGTGAAATTCCTACTTCCTCATGTGGGAATTTGTAGCAAAGAACCAAAGTTGAGTCAAAATTTGTGTAAGATTAGCCAAGTAGAGTGTTGGATAGCCAATTTTAGGATAGGTGCATAGTTTCAAGTTCTATTTTTCTTTAAGAATCATCATGATTGAGATACTGATCATGTGTTGTCACTTTCATTGTAAGTCAACTTTCCCAATATTGTGTTTCGATCTCACCAGCCAATCATCAGTGTGTTAGTGCAGTGGTTGGATGATAGGGAGACAACACACATAGATGTGTTAGGTTTATCATATCTACGTGATGTACCCAACATTTAGGTAAATCATGGATTATTAGGTGCACTCGTCCAACATTTCCATTAAAAAATGAACACATTCCACTTTCCCCAGGGAGAGATGACGGTGACACCAAAGGACATATACCATATTCTATGGGTACCATTCCATAGGCCGCATGTGGAGTATGACGTTTAGCTGAGAATGGGCATTGTGGCACTTTGAGCTATCTTTCAGGATGATTTGTTTATGGGTCAGGTGATCCCTTGGGAGGATCTGATCACAGGTTAGCAATGATATTAGCAGCATTTTTGGGCTGCTATCTTATGCCAGATAGAGGACAGCATGGGCTAGAGTGTAGTTGGGGTCAGATGCTGTAGAGCATGTTAGAGCAGCCACCCATCCGTTATGGATGGGGCCAGTGTATACTAGCATAGATGTCCCATGAGATGTATGAGATTGTGTATCCAGATGTGCAGAGCATGGCGGCAAGTGCCTTTGTACTACAGATATGGGCCTAGGAGCATCTCCCCATTTGCAGGCCAATCTTCTAAGATACCAGATAGCCATTAGAGCCATATATTTATAGGTATGGTGGCCTAATGACCCAACTAGTGCTGGGTAAGACAAAGCAGTGGCAGGCTCAATTAGATGACATGGTCATAGTGGTGTGGCAGCCATGGATAGGTACAAAGGTTTGGGATGATGCCAGGCATGAGCTTTAGTATATGTTCTACTCTTGACCCTTGATCGACCACTCAATCACCATTATTGAGTGTTTTGCACTATCATAGGTGTTGCGATAGTTTGGCAGACCCTAGGACATATCACACGAGTACTACTCATATGCCCACTTCATTGATGAGGTGAAAAAGGGCTGGAGTGTGAGGTTGGACAGGGTCATTCAATTATTGAGGCATGTGTAGCACTGGCCGAATGAGACTATATGGAGATGGTGGCAGATTAGGGGATGACACCGGTATATCAGGATCATTTAGTGGTGCATCCATTCACCTGGTTCATAGGTCCAGTTGGCATAGGTCAATAGGTATAGTAGGTGGTGCAGTAGCAGGCAGCTCAGCCTCCACCACAGCAGTAGCAGGTGGCTCATCCACCACCACAGTAGGAGCAGACTTAGTAGCAGGTAACCTAATAGAGGCTCACACAAGTATCCATTCCCAATCATCGAATGAGGATAGATCCTCGTGTAGGGAGTAGCAGATCTCAAGAGATATCAGCAAGGTAGAGGACTAATGAGGCACCACAACAGCCTCCAGATACAAAGGCACAGGTTGAGGGTGGAGATGAGGATATGCAGGATCAGGCCGCACAGGGTCCCCCTCCAGGAGATGCAATCTCTCAGCTGCAAGAGTCATTATGAAGGAGTAGAGAGAGGGTGTGACTAGCACAAAGGAAGCTAGGTGACCTCCATATACAGGTTGTCATCTGAGATGCCCATTTGGCTGATAGAGATTGAGAGATCAGAGAGCTATGAGAGGAGTTGGTGAGGGTGTAGACAAAGACTTGGTATGAGGTTGCATAGGCATTGTATTATTATGCAGCGTACATTGGTGTAGTTCCTGAGGTAACAGATCAGGTGCCAAGGTTTTAAAAGTATGTCGGAGCCTCAGAGGTTCCATAGGGACCTCCTCCATAGGCACCACCTTAGCTAGACATGTCACCTCCTCCACCTCCTCTAGGTGGCGATGACCAGAGCTATATATTTGAGCATTTTTATTTTGATCATGATGTATCTAATGTATATGCATCCTTTTATTATATCCCATTCTTTTGACAGACTGTGCTCGAGTAGCACCATTTTCGTATACTGACATTCTGATATATAGAGATATGAGCTTGATTCTTTTGGTATCATTGTATGTGTTATACTTGTTGTAAATGCTTTTAATGTTGATTTTTTATGAGATGTATCCTAAATGATGAATGTATGGATTATGTAGGTGAATATGTATAGAATTCACATGTGTTTTTGTTATGTATGTATGCAATGATAGATGGTAGATGAATAAATGCAATGTATGCTTTGATTTATGCTTATAATGGATGGACATGTATATGAATATGTAGATGTAGATATATGCTAATGATATATGGTAATGCACTTGGTGAATGAAAGATGTAAATGCAATGTATGGTACTAACATCTCATGCAGGATATTATAATATATGACAGGTACTAACCAAGAGAACATTCTTGAAGATCGAGAGTGAGGATCAAATACTTGTGCAATCATGAAAAACCTAGGATGTGAGATGAGAACCCTCAGCATACCAATCCAAGAGGATACACTGAAAGAAGAAGGAAAACATTGTTGTGATGCAAGTCTAGAATGAAAATGAAAGCCTAAGCTAGATGTGATCCCTAGGACTTGGTTGCTGGACCCATTAGATAGTTATCATCACAAAGCTTTTGGTATCAGAAGATCATGAGATTTCATACAACTCTCACTAATATGACAATCATAAGAATATGAATATGACATTAGTCTTAGATTTTTCAGAATGAGGTATAAGCATTAAGACAAAAGAAGCCAGAAAGACCTGAACACCTATTCCTTTTGATTTAGCAAGTTAACATAAGCATCAGAGCATAGTTGCTAAGATGACCTTAATTTTTCTTGCATATAAACATGCCAGACATGTGAGAGTTCCTTCTTTTTCTAAGTGATTGAGAAGCATACTAAGAATGCTCACAGTGACCCTTATATTCACTTCGCAGGATGAGTGTTTGAAAGGTCACTTGTAGCAGAAAGAAGTCACTCAAACAGACAAGGAGAAGAACCAACCTCACCAAAGTTTCCATATAAAAGGAGTTGAGGTACACATGGCCATCTAACATGAGATATAGGCTCTCATAGTGGACACCCAGTTTGTATGGATTCCTGGGATCATTGGAACTAAACTAGCAAATAGGAAGCAAAGAAAAGATCATTCCCCTAGTCTTCGCATCTCTCATTCATGATAGTTATCTTTGATTTTCTCAAGGAGGAATGATGAAGTGAAAAGACAAGCACACAAAAGAAAAGCTCAACATGTCTTAGAGAGTCACAAGTTTAGTTTCAGTTTTAGTGGATTGATGTCGAATTGGAAGTATACATCGTATGTGAAAAGTCTCAATAGGATAGTGACCATAGACAGACGTAGTGAGAACCACTGGTGACTAACATGAGATAGAGTCATAAGGAGAGATCATAGTGCAAACTAGGTATCAGTAGGAAGACGTAGTGAGTACCACTGGTGACTGATAGGAGAGAGATCCTCAAAGAGAGAGATCTTAGTACTAGCTAGGCATCAATAGGAAGACATAGTGAGAACCATCGGTGAATGATGTATGAGAGATCCTCAAGGGGAGGGATTTGATAGCTAAGAATTAGTAGGAAGATGTAGTGAGAGCCACTAGTAACTGATGCGTGAGAGATCCTCAAGGAGAGGGATCTGATAGCTAAACACCAGTAGGCAGACATAGTGAGAACCACTTGTGACTGATGCGAGAGAGATCCTCAAAGAGAGAGATCTAATAGCTAAGCATCAGTAGGTAGACATAGTGAGAACCATTGGTGACTAATGTACAAGAGATCCTTTGAAAATGATAGGACAGTTCCCCCTAGAGAAGGAAGGGTGCCCCCAAGTGTGACCAGTTTCAATCCATTTAGACTCGAGCATGAGCATAGTCGAGCATAGTTTCAATCCATGTAGAGTCAAGCAAGTGCATGAGTTAGTAAACTAAAATTAGGAAAGCAGGAAAGAAACTATACAGAGCCAAGCGGTGTTGCGATAGGTATAGCATTGCGGAACAAGAGGCTCCTGTTTACTAGGTTTTCACCTTTTTGGCAAAAATTTATTTCTTTTGCTACCATGATGCCTGTTTACCAGGTTTTCATTAATGGAACATTTTTTTGTTTTTCATTTTTTTTTGTATTTTTCCATTTTTAAAATTTTTTTTTGAGATTATCAAGGTTTCTGTTTACCGGGTTTTCACCAGGATAATAGATTTTTTCAGAACATTTTGTAATTTTTAGGAGTTTTTTCATAATTGAGTATGTATGTGGAGCATTCGAAATATGTCTCAACTATAGAATCACTTATGATGCAGAGTGTTGATCAACTCTTTGAGCTGTTCTCCTTTAGTAGTAGAGATTTGATAGGTGCCAGACCCAAACGCTGCAGTAACAATATACGGACCAAGCCAATTTGGTTCAAACTTTCCTTTTTGGATATGTTGTTGTTGATTCTTAGGGTTCTCTCTCAGGATGAGATCACCCACTTGGAAGTCCCTTGGTCTAACTTTATTGTTGTAGCTTTTGGACATTCATTTCTAATATGCTCGGAGATGATTGAACGTTGCCTACCGATGTTCATCTAGTAGTTCTAGCTCTTGTAGCTAAGATATTCTAATGTCATCATCAGTGATAAGGCATTTTAGAGAGACTCGTAGAGTAGGAATCTTGACCTTGATCAGTAGCATAACATCCACCCCATAAACCAAAGAAAAGGAGGTAGCCCCTATTGATGTTCGTATGCTTGTGCGGTAAGCCCATAGAGCCGGATAAAGCTGGAGATGCCAGTCTCATCCCAATTTGCAAACTGTGCGGTGCAAGATTTTTAGGATCACCTTGTTGGATGCTTCTGCTTGTCCATTACCCTAGGGATAATAGATTGAAGACCAGTGTTGTGTGATTTTAAACTTAGAGAAAATCTCTTTCAAATCCTTATTTTTGAACTGCTCCCCATTGTCAGTGATTATTGAGGGTACACCATACCTGCAGATGATGTAATTTAATATGAGCATGGCTATAGATTTTCCATTGGCTATGGTCAGAGGTACTGCCTCAACCCACTTAGTGAAATAATCTATAGCAGTGATAATGAACTTGTGTACATTTGATGATGAAGGATGAATCTAACGCACCAAATCAAAGGCCCATTATTGAAATGGCTAGAAAGTGATGAATGGAATTAACTCCTTGGAAAGAGCATGAATCAAATTCCCATGAAGTTGACACTATTTACAAGCCTTAGCATATTGTGTAGCTTCTTTTTCCATATCTGGCCAATAGTAACCAGCTCTAATAAGCTTATGGGCCAGTGTCAGGCTGCTCGAATTAGATCCAAAGATGCCTTCATGCACATCAACTAATGCATGCTTAGACTCATCAGGTTCTAAACACCTAAGGAGGGTACCATCTAGACCTTGCCTATACAAGTCGTTAGCTATGATAATGTACCATGAAGGACTACGAATTAGGTGACATTTCTCATTTCAAGTGTAAGTGTCTAGAACAATCTAGTTATGGAGGTAGGAGTAGATATGATGGTAGCAAGATGAATCATGTCCAATAATTGAAAAAATCATCCTAGATTCAAGGGTGTCATAGGCTGGGTAGCATAACGTCTCCACCAGGAATTCATGTCAAAAGTCATTTTCTAGCATTTGTAACATAGAGGCAAGAGTAGCCATGGCATCAACTGCTTTGTTGTCTGCCCTTGGAATCTCCTGGAAAGTGACATGTGTGAAGTAGTTTCTTAGGTCATCAACCATCCATTTGTAAGGTACCGGTTTGTCATCTTTTTTTTGATAAATGTTATTGACTTGATTTATGACTAGCTATGAGTCTCCAAAGACTTTCAGTTCATCTACTTGCCATTCAATAGCTATCTTCATGCCATTGATCAGGGCTTCGTACTTAGCGATGTTATTTGTACAAGGAAACAACATCTTATATGCCTTGGGTAAAGATTAGCTTTGTGGCATGACAAACAATATCCCAATGCCTAAACCCTGTTGGGTAAATGATCCATCGAAGAACATAGTCCACATTTGATGTGTGAGAAGCATTATGTACTCATCTAGAAACTCAATGTTCAATGATTGATGATCTATGAGCGGTGCCTTTACCAATTGATCTGTGATCTCTTGTCCTTTGATGGCCTTTCTTTCTACATACTCAATGTCAAACTCATTGAGTATCATGACCCATTTCACCAATCTACATTTAAAGGCATCTTTGCTGAGTAAGTATTTTAATGGATCAATTTTAGTAATGAGATGCATACTGTGAGAAAGCATGTAGTGTCATAGTTTCCTGTGAAGCAAATACCACCTCTAGAAAAGCTCTCTTAATGACAGAGTAGTTTATTTCATAAGAGACCAGAGTTCTATTAATGTAATAAATATCTCTTTCTTTGTTGTTCTAATCTTCTTAAGCAAGTAAGATGCCCCGTGATGTGTCTGTAGCAGAGATATAGAGAATGGGCAGCTTCCCATGAATAGGAGGCATTGGTATTGGCAGATTAGCAAGATACTGCTTGATCTATTTGAGCCCTTTGTCAGTCTTCATTCCATTCATAAGACACTCCTTTATGTAAGGTCTTGGTGAATGGTTGTGACTTGTCTTCTAGTTGTGCAATCAAGTGCCAAATAGACTATAACCAACCTTGGAGTCCTCTCATCTAACTGATGTTGCGTGGTAGAGGCATTTCCATGATGGATTGAACTTTCTCAGGATCTACTTCTATGCCTTTTTTTGATATGATGTAACCTAGTAGCTTGCTAGACATAATGCTAAATGCAAACTTATTTGGATTAAGTCTTAGACTAAATTGTTCTATTCGATCTAGTATAGGACCTAGATCTATAAGATGTAATTTTCATTCCATACTCTTTGCTAATGTATCATCCACATAATCTTCCATCGTCTTATGCATCATGTCATGAAAGATAGTGGTGAAAACTCTTTGATATGTCACTCTAGCATTTTTAAGTCTGAAGGGCGTGACATTCCAATAGAAAGTTCCCCAAGCACATATGAAGGCATTCTTCTCTTGGTCTTCCGCTGCCATTTTGATCTAGTTGTAGCCAGAGAAACTATCCATCAGTGAGTACATTTCATAACCCACTATCATGTCCACAGTCATGTTGATGTTGGGTAATAGGAAGTCATCCTTGGGACAAGCTTTGTTCAAATCTCATAAATTTATGTAGACCCTGATAGATTTGTTAGGTTTAGAAATTGGAATGATATTGGAAATCCATTCTACATAATCAATTGCTCTGATGAAGCCAACTTTAAGCAATTTTTCCAATTCAGCTTTGACTAATAGTGCCACATGCAGATGCATCTTATGAAGCTTTTGTTTAACAGGCTTAACACCTGGTGCAATAGACAAGTGATGCATGATCAGATTGGGATCTAATCTAGTCATATTAGAATAGGTCCATGCAAAGTTGATTTTCTTACTTTGAAAGAAACTGGTGAATTCCTCTCTCTTTTGTGGATAAAGATTGTGCCAAATGAATAATCTGAGGTGTAGCCTCTGTGCCCAAGTTCATAGGTTGAGTTGGTTCAATCAGCACTGAAGATCTTTCCTAAAAATGACTTGGAAGCATATCAAGTATCACATCCTCAGGTGCCTCAGAGTTTTTTTCGCCCATAGATACATATTTTTTTTTTACTTTTTTCAGCTCTGATACTGCCACAATGTGGTTTTCACCATCAGAATGCCTATTTTTTTTCTTCTCTTAATTGTATGACTGAGATACTTGATATCAGCCTTGGTCATGTTGACGCTATCTTCACTGGTGGACATTATAGGTTTGACAATGTTAAGGTAGCAAGCAAGAGGGTAATCATTCTAGAATGTAAGGACTTCATTGGATGGAGGAAGGGTTCCAGTTTATCAGCTCGGGATGGTGGAGTGAAAGAGAAGTGACAGGTTCAAGTGCATTCACGGTATAGTCATCAAAATCATGGACAAGAAAGTCAAGACCTAAAGCGATCTCATCTAGAGATATGTTCGAGTCCCTTCAAGACCTCATGTCGCAAGTAGACGGTATGTTAACGTTAGTGGAATTACACTCAGTCATCCTAACACTAGACCCTTCACCTACTTCGAGAAGGTTTTCAAATGTGTGTACAGTGTCTACATCTTTGTCAGAAGTTATGGTAGATGGAGAATCAAACTCGTACTCATGTGAGTCTGTAATACTTGATATAGGAACCCCATCAATACTTGTTGTACCATTTGACTTGTTCTCATCTCTTGTAGCACTATTGTTCTATTGGATTTATTCCTGCTAGAACTACTCTTGAAAGGATGATGGCATGTATAGTTCCTGTTGGTATTTAGGGTGAGTTGTTTTCATTTTCCTTAATTTCTCATATGTCAATGGAGTAACCAAGGTGGTGTCATTAGAATCACTATCAGTTTCAAGGGGTAAAAGTACAAACCAATGTCACACTTTTATAAAGGAAAAGGATGACAACATGCAAATTGTTCAACTTTAATGACATAAAAGTGTCATTTGTGTTTAGAATTTGAAGATGATGTAAACTAATGAAATGTGTAAAATTTGATGAAGTTTATGCTTATAATTTTTTTTAAAAAAATTGAACAAAAATTGACATAGTTTTTTAATTTTTGAAGTCCATTTTTTATTGCTGAAATATGCTGAAAATCTAGTGTCTAGTTCATGCCAAAAAAATATATAGAAATAATATTTTTTTCCTTTGATTTCATAATATGTTTTAGATGACATGTATAGCTAGTGCATAAAAAAAGCAAGATTGGATTTCAATATATATTTTGTCTGTTATAACTATCCAAAGTCGGTGTTACTGGAAATCAACAATTTTTTGTTTGCACCAAATTTTCCCTATCAAATCTACACCATTAAAAAAAAATTTATATATTCTTGAAGAGGACTCTCTCCTCTAGTGTTAAATATAAAGTTTAATTTTTTCTGACATGATTTGTTATTTTTAATTTTTTTTTAATGAGGGTGTTCTTAAATGTTAAAATACCTACTTGAAGTATTTTCAACTTATAATATATTATATGAAATCAAAACATAATAAAAATTACATGACCATAATCTTGACTCTGAGCTCTACAAAATGGTATTTTTAGATTTTACAGAAAGGTAAATTTTGGCAAAGAATTCAGGTCCAGAAGTGAGAACTTGTGAGAGTCACCTTTTTTTGCTTATTTGGCTGCCACATGGTATGCCACTTAGATAGGTTCGGCTAGACCAAGTTCAGCTGGACCCTGTTCAGCTGAACCCCTAGGAGACCAAACACGGTCTCGTGCATGAGCCACCCAACCCATTTTTGGGGTTTATATAGTTTTTCATGGAATGGTTTTGATTAGAACTCCCCCACCACATCAACGCCACATGGCACCTTATGTGTGCCACATATGTCTAGCCGAAAGCGGTCCAGCCGGACCTGTTCCAGCCATAACCATTTCAACTGAAACCATTAAAAATGTCCTCTAGTGTGACATAGCTATGTACTTTTACTCCAAGGTGTCTGACATGCTGCACAAAATCATCCAACTCTGCGAAGAGCATGACAAGATCTAGAGGAATAGGATAAGTTAAGGTATCCTCATTTGAACTGACCTTTGAGCTTTCAGTTAAAGCAGTGTCCCTAGATACTGGCTGGCATTCTAGTTCTGGTACAAATTTATTGATCCCGAAATTAGACAGGATCTTTTTGAAGCCTAGACCAGTAGTGTCTTTTTTCTATCATCTTGTAGCTTCAATTGGTTCAAGCAATCCATTATTATTCACCCCTATAGGGCCACTCCCTTTATAGCTGAAGCATTTCATGAGCTTGAAGCCTTCATTTTTTGGTTCATGTTATATATAATGAGTTGGGGTGATTTGTTCAAATGTGTCATTCTCTTTATAAATCCAAGCTGTAATGGCTCTGTCTTCATTCTTGTCTTCTAATGGTGTTGTGGCCTATACAAAGGTGCCATCATAAACTACTTGAGGGGATATGGAAGAAGGTTTCTTGTTCTCAGAGGGTCTCCCATAGGAACACAGAGATAGAGGTAGAGCTGTCAATGAAAATACAAGCTCCATCTGATACTCCCCCATGACATAATCCTTGAGTTTTAGAGTCTTTTCCATTTCTTTGAGTTTGGCATCAAAAAAATCAAGACTCGTGGTTGGTTGGGATGAAGCTGTCAATAGATTGTGTGAGCATATTGCAAGAATAGCTCATGTTGGTAGGTACAGTCACTTCTGCTCCATGAAATGGGAACTTGATGCACTGATGGTATTTTGAAGGAACCACCTTCATCTCATAGATCCACATTCTTCCCAATGGTATTTTTTAGGTGAGAGGAATATCCCATACTTGACAAACAACACCTCTCTTGATAGGGCCAACCCTGATGGTAAACACAACTAAACCTTTGGATTTTCATTCCTCTTTGTCATATGCCTTGATGGTGATCTTTTTGTGGGCATCTATGCAATCTTCACCGTAGCCTAACTGGGTGAGAAGGTTAGCAAAGAAGATATTAAGACCAACACCATTATCAATGAGGACATGGTGGATGTGCTTTGGGCCTATCATGACTTCAATATGTAGAGGGGCATTGTGTAGATGGCTTAACAAATGATCATCTTCCTTAGAGAAAGACATGTAATGGGGTGAGGTCAGGTGACCCACCATGGATTGAAACCGGTCTAGATCAAGATCCTTAGGGGCATTTGCCTTAGCGAGGGATTTATCAAGAATCTTCCTATGCGAAGGTGAGATCTTCAGCAACTCAAAGATAGTGATCTGAGCATTAGTACGTTGTAATTGGTGTAGGATGCTATAATTGGCATTGCTAGGTGTGGGGACCAATTTTGAATTCTTGTTGGCAGGGCCAACAATAGCTGTATCTATAGGTTGTTTTAGTGTAGATGTAGAAGGCTCGGGGCCTTTGAGAATGACCTTTGCGCGAGATCGAGTGACAACATTCACACAAACTAGAGACTATTCTAGTTTGAAAGATGGAGACATAGGGCCTCACAGGAAAAATGGATTCTTGGGTCTAGGAGCATCTTTGCCTCCCTTGATGGTGATCACATTACAGTATTCAACATCGACAAGCTCAACCATATTAATAACATTGTCATTAGTATTGTACTTATAGTTGACCTTGTTGTTGGCATTCTTGGCCTTAGAGGACTCACCTTTCTCATGAGAAGGCAAGGGTTCTTTGAATGCTTGGTGATCCAAGCTCTTGTTATGACCACTCACAAAAACATCACCATTGTTGATAAGATCCTAGATCTTATGTTGAAGTTGAATACAACTTGAAGTTTTATGACCCTTGTTCTAATGGTAATCATAATATGCAGATTCATTCCACCGAGCAGGTCATGGTTGTGCATCATAAGGACGCAAGTTATTTGGAGGCATGACTATTTGGTTTTGCAAGAGAGTCTTGTAAATCACATCAAGAGGTTCCCCTAGGGAGGTGAGCTCACGTTTGGGTCGAGGTGCCCAAGGTTTTCTTCTAGAATATTTTGAAAGTTGCTAAGTATCTACTATAGCCTTTTCAGTGGCTTTGGCTGCCTGTAACTAGAGGTAAGACTGAAAATAGCCTTCGAAGGCTTTGGGGTCACATTGTTAATGAATCCATCATTCACAACATCCCAATTTTTGTTGACAATTTTAGTTTTGTCTTTGCTTGAGGAGGATCCTTGCTTGTTATCTTTGTGTAGGGTCATCTCTCCTTTCTTGACCAGGAACACCTCTATTATCACAACTTGCTTGATCATATCATCAAAGGTCAAAGGACCTTGCAGCTATACTTGGTACCCAAAATCAAGAAGAAGATTATCTAAGAAGATATCATGTTTCTTAGATTCTAGAATTTTATAAGAATATTTGGTGTAGAGTTGTCTCCATCACTGGAGAATGTCAAGAAAGGTTCCTTGGGTTGTATTTTTAGATTGCAAAGATCGCAGATATTAACCAAATGTTGGATATTATGTGAATAGTGTTGGAGGAACAGGTTGGCAATCTCATCAAAAGACTTGATGCTAGTAGGAAGTTGAGAGAACCACTCCATAGAAGATCCACTCAAACTACATGGGAAGAGACACATGAGATAAGTTTGGTCATGTATAAACCCCATGGATAGAGCACAAAACTCTCTCAAGTGATCTTGAGGATTAGAGGTACCCAAATATTTGTCATATTTGGGGAGTTCTACACCCTTGGGAAAAGGTGGCATGCTAAGACTCTTTTCAAATGGGAATAGATAGATGCTCTCCAGTGTGAACTGGTTTGTTGGTTTGTCCTTAGTTTTCATGAGTTGCCCAATCTGGTCTTGCATGTTTTAAACTAGTTTTTGTAGTTTAGTGGTCTTTGTTTCCTCTTCTTTAACCACAAGAGTCTCAACTTTATAGTCTGGGGTAACTTGGCCCCTTGGTTGGTAGTTCGAGAAATTATTTCTCCTTCTCTTCTTTCATTAGAATCTCCATCATCTTACGGAGGCTTTTGTTAGCTCATGTAGCCTCAATATCATGTTGGCTTATCTCTTCATCATCATTACTAAGGATTTCAAAGATGCTCTGGGCATGAAAGTCTTCCTGGTGTTTTTGAGCTTGATCTTAATCATGATCATGAGCTCTACTATACTCACCCTCTTGATAGTGTGCAAGTGTGTAATGTGAATAGATTGAGTGCGAGGAGGTTCAGTATGATGAGAGGTTATTGCTACAGGAACCTTTGGTGCCTCAAAAGGATCAATCTCAAATGGTGACTCTTCAAAGCTTTGTTATTATTGAAATAAGGGATTTCTGACCTAATTGAAGTTCATAGTAATAGTATGCTAGACACAAGGTCGAATGATAGGAGAAGGAGAGTGAGGTGACTCCTCTTGAGATGTGTCTGAGGAAGAATGTAAAGATCCCCTATAGCACTCAAATTGTGTAACAAGCTTGGAATGACCTCTTCCTTAGTTGTGAGGTGTACCTCTACCTTGTCTGGTGGGACCTGAAGGGAACGTGTTGCTACTTCAAGTCACGACAGTAAAAAATGAGGATTAAGTAACGAGAGAGAACTAGGACTATACTTGGAACTCTGTCTCTGGAAAAGAAAAGAGTGATAAAAGTGAAATGAACCCAGCACGATTCATCGAGAGTACAGTTAGAACAACTGAGAGATGACTATCATATCGCAAGGTACAAGAATATAGTAGAATAGGCAAATAACAAAGAGACAAAATGAGTTCAAGCGGTCATTACATGATTCTTAGCCTGAGATATCCAATTCCAGACTGTGTACGAGAAGGAAAATAGATAGGCATACCCTAAACAGGAATCAGATCAGGCTGAAAGTTGACCAGCAAATGGGAAATAACTCATTGTTTTGACTAACTAGGGACAATCTCGCATGAGGAAGTGCAGTCCCACATGAGGAAGTGCCAAACTGCATGTGAAGATATGTTGTCTTGCATGTGAAAGTGTAGAAATAGACTATAAAAAAAAATTGATAGGGTTTCTGACAGACTGTGGTGAAACTTTGCGCGAGGATATGAAATCCCACATGAGAAAGTGCATAGGATGCTGAAATTTTGTGCAAGATTGTGCTCTAAAACATGTGAGAAAGTACTGGATCAGACAATTTTGGATCAATTTTTGAGATAGGAATGGTTTATGAGACACCACCTAGGTTGTTCTCTGGCAGAATACTCAGTGTATGGACTGATTCGAGATAGTTTAGATAAGCAAAATTAGTTTTAGGTTTCAATCACTCATTAACAAGCATAGAGTTTGGACTAGCAAGCAGTGTGTGAAACAGTCAATAGTCGAAAATAGTTCTACCGAGGACAAAGAAACTCGGAAGAAACATGGAAGTCTTGAAAAATTTTGGACATGTTGGAAAGTTGAAGACTCGAAAAAAATGTTCAGTTATACCTACAAAGAAAATGGTAGAGAAGACAAAATATGTGCCTCACAACTTAAGCGCATGCATTCACCTCACACAGCCATGTCACCCCCTAAAGGGTGCCTGTGTTTTTGGTGTTTCCAAGGACTCAATAATATATGTTCAAAGGTTACCCTTGAAGTAGGGGCTAGTGTCATATACCACCTTCAAATGTCCAGGTGCATGCCTATGGTGAGAATCTACGGGAGAGATTCTTCCTCCTCCCTGCACAAAGATTATGTCCTCTTTCGAAGATGAACCGAGTAGGAAACTAACTAAGAGAGTGTTTAATAGGCTTCCATTCACACTAACCTTCGATGCCCTTGATACAGGGCTAGGGCCTCTCAGCCACACTAACACCTGAAAGTGTACACCCCCGCAAGTAGGGCTAGGAGCGGCATCACTTAGTACAACAGATAGATTTTTCTCAAGATGTTCGACATCATGGATCAAGAGAAAGAAGTTAACATGGCTTTGGAGTCTTTAGACTCAACAAAGATACTTTATTATAGTGAGTTTGAATTACCGGCAAAAGGTGTGTACTCACTTGGGTCATTCCCAGAGGTTCAACTTTTGTCAGGCCCTCTAAAGGTGACACAGACTTGGCTTAGATTCAAGGGTTGGAGTTTCTGATTCTCTCAAAGAGAGAAGAGCATAATCCTCTACCTCTACACCTTATCCAAACACACTAGACATGTTTATCATCGAGATAACTCCTCTTCAACCAATCCAAAAGCTTATGGGTTTCTGGTTCTCTCAATGAGAGAAGAGCATAATCCCCTAGCTAGTGAACGTGCTAAAGATTCATTACCTTTCCTTTCTTCCCCAGGTATCTATCATGCTAGCAATGTCTGGGTCTTGGATTCATCCACGGTCATCACTTCCATGTAATGAAGAGCCTATTACCCTATTTTTCTATCAAGACCCTTAAGAAATTTTCATAAGGCCCTATTTATACTATGTGAAGAAAGTAGTAAAAAGATAGAATGTTTGAGTAGGTTTTAGATTCTTTGGCAAGCATCTTTGACATGCGTCCTACATGCAAACTATTAGAAATTATTCATAGTCATGTTTTAGGAGCCTTTGACATGCATCCTACAGCCCACTGTTATGTTGTATCAGAAAACAGAATCAAAAAAATCATAGCAACATAGCAGATGTCAAAAAATAGGAATAGAAAGTACAAAAACCATGAAAATTTAAAGTTCTGGTGTTAGATTTTGCATGAGATAATGCACAGTCCCACGTGAGAAAACACCTTTTTCATGTGAGGAAGTGCTAGGACAAGCACAACTTTCCGTGATACAGTAAGAATCTTCATGTGAGAATCTGTACTAGAGGTGTACGGACGTACAGATAGAATGCAAAATTTTGATAGAAAGTTAAAATGAAATGAGGCCACAAATTGATTTTCTGCCCCACGGTGGGTGCCAGAAATGTATAAGCTAAATATGGGCCTCTAATTTAGCCTCACACTTCAACATAGTCATTGTTCACTAGTTGTAGACAAGAATGAATATGAGATCATTCATCTTTCCTGTCTGGATGATTTGACCTATTGCCTCCTATCTAGGTAGGGTTCAGGATTGCTCTTAGAATCGAGAGTCTGACAACCATAGACTAGCACTAGAACAGAGGATTTGATTGAAAGAAAGATGAAGTTTATTCTAGAATGAATATGCAAGATTAATCTAGAAATGAAATTAAACTAATAACAATGAAAGTAAACTAGATTAAGAAATGAAGTGCATATTTAATCTAAACATGATATTAATCTAAAATGATTATCAAACTAACAATGAGAATAAAATCTTTGAATGTAAACAAGTAGCAATGAGAATGCGACAACACTTCGTTGCTCAAAAATTAGGATCTGTTGCATGAGAAATGAGGGTTCTTTTATAGAATCTTGGGTTCAATTGACGGTCGAGATTGAATTAGATGAACGGTGGAGATTGAATGAGAGTTCAATCCAGAATAGAAAATTTCCTGCAAAGAGGCAGTCAACTGTTTGCTTTTTGCCTGTGTAGAGCAGTTAACTATTTTATTGCCCTTTTGGATTCTTAGTTAACTTGATGTTTCCTTTTATGAATTGAAGAGAAGATTTTGGAGAGAATATTTGATTTTAATAAATTAAATATGACCTCATAAGTGGATTTTCTCAATTATTTGAATAATTAAATTCAATTATTGAAATGAGGATATTTATTTAAAACCAAGTTTTTATTTAATTCCTTTTTCATGTGTATTTTAGCTAAAGAGGGTGAATTTAATTTAATAAAAGTGCTAGGACTTTATAATTAAATTAATCAATCAGAGGGTTTATTTAGCCAATTATAGTTGATATTTAGGAATTAAATATGGTATGTGATTGATGCTGATTTAAGGTTAGGATAGCAATGAGACTAAATGCAACAAAATTGGTTAGGATAGCAAGATGCCAATTTTTTGAGTATTATAGATAGGACCAAAACTATCAAGGAAGAGGTTTCTACCACAAACAATCATGTTAAGAAACTCATTCTTAGAGAAACTAAACTTAAGGCGCTTCTTGAGAAAAAAAAAATGGTGTCAAAAATGTGAAAGGTGAAAGTTCTAAGTTAGGGAAAGAAAATCATGAAGATAAAAGATAGAAAGAGGATATGAAGAATTATGAAGCAAGAGAAAAAGAAAAGAAGAAGAATCAAGAATAGAAAAAGAACATGGTAGCAAGGAAGAAAAAGATAAAAGATAACAAGTCAAAGAAGAAAAATAAGAAGACATTGGAGAGAAGACTTAAATCTCAAAATTTTATAGGCAAGTGCTTTGATTGTGCTAGGAATGTAAATAAGGTTGTTGACTGTAGGGAAGATTATTTTTTCTAGAAGGAAAGTAATCTCTGTAGGAAAAATAACAAAAGGTATAACCTCAACTTTGGCATGTACATTCATATAAAAGGGCTATATGATACTGTCAAGAGTAAGATGTGTAGATGTCTATATGCTATGATGAAAGATGATGATAGTGGATAGAATATTATTTTATGCTTAAGGTACAATATATATGACCATGTTACCAAGATCTATATAATAAAAAAGATGAGAAATATAATCTCAATAGGAAGGATCAATAAATCAAAGAAGCGTAATCAAAGGAAGAAATAGAATGAAAAGAAGAATGAAATAAAACTGAGAGAAATGAAGAAAGATGACAAAATAAAAGGAAATAAGTGCAAAAGAAAAACCAAGAAGAATTGGAAGAAGGGAAGTAAAAAGAAGATAACTAAGGGAAGAAGACAAAATTCAGGAAGCAAGTACAAAATGAGGATGCCTAAGGATAATTTTGTGTATCTTAGAGGTAGATTAAGGACAATTTCCCCTCTTAGTCATAAATAAGATGTAAATAGTTGCATAAATCTATTGTGCTTAAATGAAATAACTTAGAACTAGATCGATGTATGGAGGCTTCTACTCAGGGGGAATAGTTAGCATGGGGAGCCAAGAGGTATTATGCATGGAAAGTTGTGATGTGTTTGAAGAAGAACTTAAGAGTGCACAATGATCATCTAATCACTTTTTTTGAAGAATCCAAGGTATTGCAGTTGTTAGATGTGTTTAGTATCTTTAGAGATATGTGGAAGAAGGATAGAAGTGCTTGATAGGGTAGAAGAAGATGAGAAGGAAAACAAATAAGACATTGAGGAGATAGTTCAAGATGAACACCAATGTTGACGACACACCTTTTTCATTGATGTCAAAGGGGGAGAGAGAAAGATGTGAGAAACAAGTCAGAACATGAAGATAGGAAGCATAAAAGAAGAGGAAGATGTCAGCAAGAAAAGAGAGTTGTGTTCAAGTAGATGAATCAAACAAGGAAGAGAAAGTTCATATACTTTCACATAAGAGATATTTTTTAGTTGATGAGAGAAGTGTACATCCAAGGGGGATAAATTGATGGAGAGAAGAGTATGTAATCAGGGCATGACCCCAGGGGGAGTAATACAAAGGGGGAGAAATATTATAATTGAGTTAGAGAGACTTTGAAAGATGATGATGTATTTTAGATATTGATTGATAGAACTATTGGTTTCTAATTTCATTACTTATTTTTCCCATCATATGTTGCCATTAATGAAAAAGGGGGAGATTGTTGGAAAGTTGGATGTGTTGTCATTGATGTCAACATGTCTACCATTTGATGTCAATGTGTTTTTTTATGAAGTTTGGATGTTTATTTTGATCCCCATAGTTGTGTTGTCCTTAATGTCAAAAATAAGATAACTAGACATCAAAATCAACTCTTCATGTAAAACTTTGGTATTTGGTATTAATAAGTTTGAGTTTGATGTAAAGGATAAATGGTTCCATTATTTTTCAAAGGTTCATTTTTTTTATATTTATCACGATTTAGTTTTCAAGTTTATCACATCAGTGTCAAGGAAATTAGAGAAGCACTTTCCATAGCTATCAATATTGTGGCTCTAAACATTTGTGACTCAATAATATCTTTGGTTCAATTAAAAAATGAAAAAAATTGTTTAAAATAATGTTTAAGTCACAAATTGTAACCATGTTTTTAACAAATTTGTTTAGTTAGGTCCTTTTGGTCGATCCCTAGCCATACATTTCAAATGTGAAAAAGGTATAAACTAGCCATATCTTTTGAAGGTGAAAAGATGTAAACTTTCCACATTAATGTGATGGTAAATTTCATTAATTAATGATCTGTCTCAAGCCCATTTTTCTTGGGCATCAAAAACTACTTTTGTTAAACAACATTTTGTTCTTGATTTTGATTAACTATGTGTTAACCCTATCTCTATTGAGCTAGGGCAGCACACTATGGCATAGTAGCATTTGCAAGAGACATAGTTAGTTTGGAATGATAGTTTTAATAAGAGATGGAATAGTTGAGGAACTTAGATTTGTTTGTAGAGATTAAAAACATCAAATAGGTGTATACGATTCTTAATCCTCTCATTTTGAGTTCATCTATCAATGGTTAGTTGAATCATTTTATCTCTTGCATAAATATGTTTTTAGTTTGTAAAAATTTAAAGATTTATATGTTATAGTCTGTTATTTAACCAATTCTTGAAGGAATGATGGTCTTCCTCATAGCCATGCTTTCCATGTATCTCTTATGTTACGTATCTTATCTTTGAATAAGGTTGTTTTTATTTTTAGGTAGTAAAAATTAGTTTACTTGTCTAAACCCTAACAAGGGAATTCATGTTTTTACATTCATATTCATACTAGGGTTTACATAGTAAGTGAGGTTTGATTTTATTCCTCACAATGTAATGTTGGTTTTTGGTTTCCTAGTATCTCAGTATTATTTATCAATGAAATATGTTGGTTCAACTATCATGTTGACAATTAGGTCTATGTCATGCATCTATGTCATTATGCACATAGTCGCATGAAGTATTAGTAATGTTGATTATGTTACATTGCATGTGTTTGTATGCACAATTGTATCAATTTTAGACTGCATTATTAAAAACTTTGTTCATTATGTGTGTCGGTCTTTGCATAAGATGGAAACTATAGACATAGATGAGTGTAGAAGAATAAGATGTGATATTCATGAACAAGTTAGTAGAGGTTATGAAGAGTAAAATTATACATATCATTTGTACCATATCGATTGATAGTGATTGTAACATATCCATATTGTATACATGCATAATTGTTGAATATGGTTTCTTTACTTTGTTACACAACCTTGGTTAAGTTCATATTTAAAATTATCCATTACATTGTTGCATCGAAGAAAAAACTTTGTTTTGATACTTAATTTGAATGTGATATTAATATTGTTGGTCGCAATCAATTGGTTGGTATTCTATGTATCTATGCAAGGGCGGTGACAATAAAAAGATACATATGGTAATAGTCAGCCTTGACAAGAAACATTTCATATACAGTTTATGATTTGTTTATTTCATTTATGAATGTCATTATGTAAGGTATGATAGTGAATTTTGAGAAGCATTAATGGTATACATGATGAAAGTAAACTATTTTGAAATAATTGTATTTAGTTTTTCTTATACAATTTGGAATCAGTTTGTATTGAGAGACATTATTTATATTGTAGTAACAATATGATTCAGTGACAGACAGAGAAGCATTGTGAGTTCATAGATTCGTATTTTTATCATATGTGCACAATCATTTGTTGATAGAAAAGTATAACTGGCTAGAATATGTGGTTAGATATTGTATACTATTGAGCATAAAAATATGTATTTACAAGATCTAGTAGCAATGAGATTTTCTAATCTTTGTATGTTGAAAATTGTGAAAGTTTTGTAAAGCGTATAAGGCATATTTTAATAAGGCTAGTGAGGCACAAATAACCACTGAGGCACATATAGCTAGTGAGGCAAAAAAGTTCACTAAGGCATTTATAGTTTTAGTGAGACAATATCAATGAGATGTAAAAATTTCTTTAATGATAAATCCAATGAGGCTAAGTTCAAGTGGTTTTCTACCCGAAGGGTTTTCCACTCGAGAATATGTGTCTCTCTTTTCAAGTGATGTGTTGTGTACTTATTTATATATGTATTATTGAATTAAGTTGTTTCAAAATTATTAAAAAGTAATTTTTTTATATGATTATTGATTCAGTCCCACCCCCTCTCAGTAATCATTGTACTTTGACAAGTGGTATCATAGCCAACCCCTATCCTTAGGATTGTCTTGGTCTAGGGAGTATATTATGGCTGGTCAATAAGGTTTATCAAGAGATAAATCACCATTATTTCATGGATAATATTATTTATTTTTGAAGTAAAGGATGACACATCATTTAAAATATTTAGGATATGATGTGTGGGAAAATACACAAAAAACATATACTAAAACTGTATGCACCCTAAAATGGTCACCTAGACTTTGGGCCCCCATTCATCAATTTATCAATTTCCCAAATCAATGCTTTGCAATATTTTCAATTCAAATCAATTTCCTTGATCAAATCATAATTAATTCAAATATTTCAATATTTCCTAAGCTTTGATCATTTTATCCTAAGCCTCATTTAATTAAAAGAAAACTTCCCTTTTAATTAAATAAATCATCTTATTAAAATAAAATTCCTCTTTTAATAAAATCCCCACTTAAATCTCTCTTAGTGTTGAAAAAGGAAATAAAATAAATAAAAATCCCTTTTTCTCTCCACTTTGAATGCACATACTTTTAAGTGGTGGGCCTTTTTCATCTTTTTGCCTCTTAAAGAATCTTGAGAACATGGATCAACCAAGATTTAATCTCCACCATTGCTCATTTATTTTTGCCTCTTAATCTTGACCATCCGAGATTCTTTATAAGGAGTCCTCTCCTTCTAATTTAGGATGATAGAATATTTTTGTATTGTTATGCTGTAGGTTTGGAGAGCATCTTTGGAGAATATTCTTGAGCACTTGAGCTTGGATATTGCAACTTCTCTTTTCTTGTCTTCTTCTCTCATGCTCTATGGAAATCCATTTAGATTAATCTTTCACTTGCATTAGATTAGATTCATATTTATTTTCATAGAATAATCTTGCATAAGAATTTTCTTTCATAGATTAGTTTTCTTTCATGCATTGTTATCATATAGAATAGCTTTCATTTTCATTTGCATACATACTTGATGATCATGGAGATTAGCATTATTTCTTTTCCTCTTTGAATCTCTCATTTTATGGTGTACTTACATGGGCAAAAACTAGGTCTAGCTGAGGGCCTTCATCATAAACCCTTGCACTCCATGAATAGAGAGCTATGAGTCACCATCTGAGACCTCATTCTTGAGCAATCTTGGATTTAATGACTCATAGAAGCGTGTCAACATTTTAGCACACAAAAACCACACACCCCACTTTTGTTGATGAGAAAAAGGCCTATGAATTTGATGCAAAAGCATAAAATTTAATCTATTATGGACTTGTAAATGATGGTTTAGTAAAAATTATGGATTGTGAAACAACTTATAGTAAATGGGAAAAAAATTCAAATATCTATGAGGGTGACAAAATTGTCTAAGAAGCAAAACTACAAGCCTATAGAGCTAGGTTTGAAAGATTATAAATGACTAAAGAAGAAAAATAACTGATTACTTTCTTCATGTTTCAAATATTATCAATTCTATCTAAGG
Source organism: Chamaecyparis obtusa (assembly GCA_027943335.1). Classification (NCBI taxonomy): domain Eukaryota; kingdom Viridiplantae; phylum Streptophyta; class Pinopsida; order Cupressales; family Cupressaceae; genus Chamaecyparis; species Chamaecyparis obtusa. The sequence continues at coordinate 655,539 of BSBK01001603.1, read as the reverse complement.
GTTAGGTGAAACTTTGGAAGAATCTATAGTTGTCATGAAGGTTATGAGATCCCTTACATCAAATTATGACTCTAAGATTTAGGTTATTGAAGAGAGATATGTAAACAAGGTAACTCTAGACACTTTACATGGTCTTTTTACTGCTTATGAAATGAGAATTTCTTCTATTCAACCTAAAAATGAATCAACATTTAAATGTTCAAAAATAGAAACAAATTTTGATACTGATCAAAGTGAAAATGTTGAATCTTCTTTTGTTAGTAAATTGAGAAGAGGTTTATGTTAGAATGATTTCAGAATAAGTAAGAGGGGGGGTGAATCAGTTATCCTTAGGTCCAAATGTACCAATTCAACTTTTAAACACTTCAAACAACTTAGATCTACACAATAATTCACTCAGTCTCTATAGCATATAATCAGTAATAGAAACTTGTAGACCACTGTCCAAAAGTAATCAACTTGCAGAATATGAAACACTTAATAGTAAAATACATCAAATAACATTCACACAAGTATGATACCAAGATTTAACATGGAAACCAAATTTGGGAAAAATCACCAGTAACATGCTACCAATTTTCACTCTTTTAAAGTGAGCTCTGTGAGGAGCCAACCCTATTAAAGGTTACAATGCACACTGATAGGTGTGACCCTGTTAAAGGATTTAATCACCCTATTAGGAGTGGCCTTGTTAGAGGACTTAAGAACATTCCATTAGAATGTCACTTTGATTAAAGGATTTACAAATGATACAATGGTTAGAAAGTAACAAAAGGTTTGATCTGATAAATACAACTCACTTTGAAAATACAGATCCAATGTAGCTCATATGCTAATCCTATGACTAGACTTCATTATCAGCTCCATCTCTGATCTTCTTGGAAACCCTTCAAGCAATCACTTCTTCACAAATCTTTTCAACCTTATTCTCAAGTTTGCCAATCAACTAAATCAACCTCTTGCATAACCCCCAATTAGGTTATCCTTATACCTACTTAACTAGGTAGCTTGATCTTTGGCCACTTAAACATTACTGTAGATCTTAGGTTTTTTTCATATTCATTGAATCCTTCCAACATTTCATTCTCCTTCTAACCTTCTAGTTACTTCTCAAAACTTCTTCTTGAATCCATGCATAGAAATGTGTAAGCATGATTTATCATGCATTAAATGCTCCAAGTCATTCATCCTTATCTTCAACATGCTTTACATATTCCAAGAATTCAATTGTGTCAATTGGGAATCTCAATCCCTTCACAAACTATAAAATACTGACACTGAGTCATCACTATGTTCTTCTGCTCAGTCTTCATTGGATAACTCGGTCACTGCTTAACTATTCTTCTCGGCACTCACTATCTTCTCTTGATCTAGTTTCTGATACTTGGCCATTGTTGATGCTCAGTTGACACTATATTTTCTCAGCTTATACTAGCACTTGGTCAACACTAGCATCACTCAACTTATACTTTAAGTTCCTTAATATTATTCTCTTTTACTTGATCAAGCCTATGCTTTTAGTATTTATTTCCTCATCTCTTCTATGCTTTAATTAAACTATCTTCTTCACTTAGTATTATAGATAAACAACACATTATCTTGCCAATGTGCCAACTAATCAAGTTCCCATTGTAGTTTCTTATAACTCAACCTTTTTACTAGGTCTTCTTGTTATCTTTCAGTATTTATTTCCTCATATCTTTTATGCTTCAATTCAATGATCTTCTTCAGTTAGTATTATAGATAAACAACACATTATATTGCCAATGTGCTAACTAATCAAGTACCCATTGTAGTTTCTCATAACTCAACCTTTTTACTAGGTCTTCTTGTTATCTCCTCTTTTCAAATCCTCTTCATCAATCAAATGATATGGCACTCTACTAGATAGAAACTGTCTCACCAATTAAGGTTTGATATCAATGACAATATCAAAATTGTTTAAATTGTGGCTTCCAACAATCTCCCTCTTTGGCATTGATGACAACACCGTACGCTTAAGTTATCATACAACGCAAAAACAAAATTGAAACAAATTTTGTCAACTCCTTTTGTGTTCTATTATCAGATCTTCATTAATATCCTTAGTTTCATTCTAATTTTGTGGTCTAACAATCTCCCTGGTCTCATCTTTTAATTTCATTCTGATTCTCATCCATGCAGCTCTGATATGAAGATATTAGCTCCCTCTTTGATATAAATCTCTTTGTTCCTTCAACTGTTCATGTACTTACTAATCATAGAATCTCTTCCTCTTATATCTAATCTCTCCCTCTTTTGTTTTGGTTACATAAAAGAAGGTTTTGAAAGGACACGAAACCTTTTACATCAAGTTTACAAAATAAGCATTAAATTTCCATCAAAAACAGTCCAACAACACCAAAAAAAGACACCAAAAAACTAACAAGTCCTTAACAAGAAAGATAGAGAAAAAAGATAGCATGACAATAGACAGCTGGCTAGATACACTTCATAAGATTAGCTGCCTGTTCAGCCAGCATCTGCATATTGGCAGAGTAAACTTTGAGTTCCTCAATATCTTTGTTCTTATTATCCTCCATCTTTTTGAAGCTTGATTTGGTTCTTTTACCGGATCTGTGATCCTCCTTAACCTCAATGAGAGCCTTCTCCCCTTTCCCCTACTCCATTTTGTCCACAAGAATCTTGACATGCTCAGTCGAGGCCTTGAGAATGGTGAAACTCTTCTTAGCGATGTTACCCACTATCTTCTCTAGCTTCTCAATTCTATTTTCCATTTTTTCAATTCTCTTAATCATGTTTCCACCTTTCACCACCTCCCCCTCTTTTATTTTCTTCTCCATAGAAATGATTCTGTCATTAAAGGTCGTAAGCCCCTCAACCCTGCCACACTAATAAATTTGGGGCCATTTTGCGATGGCTATGTGTCGCCATTGCGACGGATATGTGCCACTATAGCGACAGTGATAGACATCGTAGTTTTTTAGTCACAATTTATGACGTCTATGGGTTTTCATCACAATTGTGACGCCCTGCCATCACAATGTCATTGCTTCACCCATTCAGCACCTCCGTTGCATTGCGACGGCAGGGCGTCACAATTGCGACAGTCCTCCGAAGCAATTGCGATGGGCCTGGGCGTCGCCAATATGGCACCGCTGTCACAGTTGCTTCGGCGGACCGTCACAATTGCGACAGTCCACCGAAGCAACTGCGACGGGCCTGGGCATCGCCAATATGGCACCGTCGTCGCATCTCTTGGGAGGGCCGTCGCAATTGCGACGGTTCTGGGTAGAATTTTTTTTAAAAAATTATTTAATACATTGCTAATGAACCACATTAATGCTTTTTTCCTTCAACAAATGAGGACAGTCACTCTAAAGACAACATGATAATGTACACTCACTGTAAGTGTACATTATCATGTTGTCTTTACAGTGACTGTCCTTATTCAAGTGGCAATTACACAAGGGACAATCACTGTGAGATGTCCTCATTTGTGACAAGGACAGTCACACATGAGGAAATCTCACAGTCACTGTCCCTTGTGTAATTGCCACTTGAATGTATTGCTATTCAACCACATTAATGCTTTTCTTCTTGAAAAAATGAGGATAGTCACTCTAAGGACAACATGATGATGTACACTCACTACAACTGTACATTATCATGTTGTCTTTACAGTGACTATCCTCATTCAAGTGGCAATTACAAAAGTGATGCAGAGTGGTCTGCAAAAGTGGTTAGCAGAGTGCATAAGGTTTCACCAAACACATATCTCCACTAACCTTGGAGACCAAATAATTTTTCACACACCTTCTCTTTGATGCCCTAGGACATCTCAACTCATAATACAACCCTCTTATTCAGCCCAATATGCTGCTATTACACCATTCCCATCATTTCATCAAGGAACACTTTACTGTTTCCTGCAAATCATCAGCCTTCTCGCACTAGTGCTGCATAGAATAAGTTAGATTTCTATTTTACATGTCAATAACAAGCCTCCCATGAAGTCTAGGCCCTTGGGATTCATGGGAGGTTCATTTATTTAAAGAAAACCTTTGACTGTTACAGAAAATTAGTAGAAACTGCCAGTTTATATGTTAGCAAGCGTAAGTACTTCTTCAAAATAGAATTAAAATTGATGCAACAGTGAGTAGAATGCATTAAATAACCTTTCTAGTTCATAAACATATCATTCAACAATGAAGAATTCAATAAAACATTGAAACAACATTAAAATGAAAGCTAGGACTTACTAGGACTTTTATGACTCTTGACTGGCAAAGTACATTGTTCATTACAATATGCCATTATTGGCCTTAAAATATCCTAGTTGACATGTAGGGTTGCCTTTGATCTTCTGGTTCCATCTTGTTCCAAGGTATTCCTAGTTGACTTGATAGGTGCCCCTGCACCAACAAGGGATAGTCACTGTGAGATGTCCTCATTTGTGACAAGGACAGTCACACATGAGGACATCTCACAGTGACTGCCCCTTTTGTAATTTCCACTTGAATGTATTGCTATTCAACCACATTAATGCTTTTCTTCTTCAACAAATGAGGACAGTCACTCTAAAGACAACATGATAATGTACACTCATTGCAACTGTACATTATCATGTTGTCTTTACAGTGACTGTCCTCATTCAAGTGGTAATTACACAAGGGACAATCACTGTGAGATGTCCTCATTTGTGACAAGGATAGTCACACATGAGGACATCTCACAGTGACTGCCCCTTGTGTAATTTCCACTTGAATGTATTTCTATTCAACCACATTAATGCTTTTCTTCTTCAACAAATGAGGACAGTCACTCTAAAGACAACATGATAATGTACACTCACTGTAAGGACAGTCACAAATGAGGACATCTCATAGTGACTGTCCCTTGTGTAATTGCCACTTCAATGTATTGGTATTCAACCACATTAATGCTTTTCTTCTTCAACAAATGAGGAAAGTCACTCTAAAGACAACATGATAATGTACACTCACTGCAACTGTACATTATCATGTTGTCTTTACAGTGACTGTCCTCATTCAAGTGGCAATTACACAAGGGACAGTGACTGTGAGATGTCCTCATTTGTGACAAGGACAGTCACACATGAGGACATCTCACAGTCACTGTCCCTTGTGTAATTGCCACTTGAATGTATTGCTATTCAACCACATTAATGCTTTTCTTCTTCAACAAATGAGGATAGTCACTCTAAAGACAACATGATAATGTACACTCACTATAAGGATAGTCACAAATGAATCTCACAGTGACTGTCTGATGTAGAGGGAAGGGTGGTGGTATCAAATGCACAAGTAGGTTTAGAAATTTCAGAGGTTAGACACTTGGGCTTATTCAACAATCTTAAATACTTCAAGAACTTGACTATCAAGGCTATCCTAAAGGATGTATTTGAGTTTTAAGGCTTCACTTTACTTGGTTTCAAGATTCTGAGACTCTCACTCAATTCCCATATCCCATTTCACCAATGTTCTCACAAACTGGTCACAAAAAGCTTAACAGGCTGTCTAAACCCTGCAGCAGACTTAAAAAGGGAATAATTCTAACTTTTCTCAAAACATTTGATGAGGTAACAACATTTAAGGATACCCTCTTTGGAGTTCAACAACATATCAAAAGTTTTTATACTATTGCTTTGGACAAACACCCTTGTTCGGCACTGCTACCCTGTTTCAATGCACTAAAATCTACTAAATTTTCAAAGGAAGTATGGGTTAAAGATCTCCTGGCTCCCAACTCCTGGACAGTGTCTAGTTATGTCTCCAATTGCTCAATTCCAAAAGGAATTAGACACAAATGCTCTACAACTACAAAACCCCAATTTGTTGTCTTCGAACCCTGTCAACTAGGGCTTCCTCAATCTACTATCTCCACACGACCCTGCAATGAATTGGTGGCAGATTCACCATCAAATGAACATTGTATACTATTCCCAAGCATTAAACATATGTCTTATGTGGACAGATCGCCCACTGCTACACCTTAGCACACTTCCAATGCCGTTTTCCACTGTTCTTGTTTGTGATCACACTATTCTCCCATGCGGTTCTGCATATATTTAGATTAGAATCATATAATACAGGTTAGCAAATGTCATTCCATGAATTAGGCCTATCAATTCATGGAATGACCTCAATCGCCCCTAAACTTCTACTGTAACAGAAAACTAAGATATAGAACGTTGTTTCAAGACAACTTGTGCGACAACAAACTTAATAGATTGTAACACTCATCAATCTGCAATTTGAAGGATAACAAATCTCCCTCAGAGCATATGGAATTCGATCAATTCAAAATGAGATTCAAAATGAATTAGTTTACATAAACTAGATGCTTTATTGCTCACTGTTTCCCCAAAATGGTACACACAGGTTCACTGCAATGTTTGGAAACATAACAAAAGCAAATGAAATGATTAAAGAACCCTGTCAAAGCATTTCAATTTCAAACCAAGCCAATAAAGTTTCAAAATAGAAATTGAATTGGAAGAAACAACAGTCTTGTATTGCTTGTCGAGCACAAATTAATACACCAATCTCCTCTCTGTTTAGTAACAGAGCCTTTATCTAAATATAAAGGATTCTAATATAACTTCTTCTAATAGATTCAACTATCGACCAAGTGTTACAACTCGAAACACAACTAACTAAGAACTAATCTTCAACCAACTTTCATTGAGTTGAATGTTTAAACTTAACACATACCAAACTAAAACTAGCCGTTGGATTTTGAAAGTTCAAAATTCCAACTTACAATTTATTAAATTCTTTAAAACAAAAGACCACTAACTTACTAATTTGGATCTTTTATGATCATTAAACTCTTCTAGACTCCAATTGTAGTGCTTGGACAATCTTAGTCCATTATAATTTGTCTTTTAGTCCTATTAAGGACATTACAATTTAATTGAAGAATTGTGATATTTTACTAACATTATAGGTGCTAAGATCCACCAAGTGATCTGTTGTCCTTGATTAAGCATTCCATCCTCCTGTTTAGCCTTGATGTTCTTTGAAGTCTCCTTTATCTTCGACCATGGATTAAATGTTGGAGGTGCTCCTGCATCACTGTCCCTTGTGTAATTGCCACTTGAATGTATTTCTATTCAACCACATTAATGCTTTTCTTCTTCAACAAATGAGGACAGTCACAAATGAGGACATCTCACAGTGACTGTCCCTTGTGTAATTGCCACTTGAATGTATTTCTATTCAACCACATTAATGCTTTTCTTCTTCAACAAATGAGGACAGTCACTCTAAAGACAACATGATAATGTACACTCACTGCAACTGTACATTATCATGTTGTCTTTACAGTGACTGTCCTCATTCAAGTGGCAATTACACAAGGGACAGTCACTGTGAGAACTTCTCATTTTGTGAAATTACACAAGGTACTTTCTTGTCAACATATGTTGTATACTGAACTTGCAACTCTATTCTCTGATTATGCATTATAGTTGGGTGTTTTCTTATGTTGTTTCGTGATTGTTTTGTTGGTATTTTTAGGTAATTTAATGGATCTCATTGATGATATTGATGATGATGATGATGATATTAAAATTGAAGGAGAGATTATGAGGAGGAGAAGACTCCTGCCTGTTATTGTAGTTGTCCTTGCCACCCTTGTCGCGGCCATAGGGGAGTGTATAAAAGAAGGTAGTTGAAAAATGCGTAAGTGCACAAGAGATGCAATTCCTTTTTATAAGCGTGTTATCAACTCCAATGAGATGGATTTCCATGACCAAATACGCATGACTAGATGATCTTTCTTTAAACTAGCCAATATTCTAAGGCAAAAAGGAAGCATCAAAGATACAGAATTCCTCACGTTAGAAGAACAATTAGTCATGTTCCTCCATACTCTTGGCCACAATCTGAGGAATCGTAAGATTGCCCATAACTTTGGGCACTCTGGAGAGACAGTAAGCCGATACTTCCACAAGGTCTTGAGGGCTATCTTGGCGCTCCATTCGGATTATTTTATACCCCCTAGTCCAAACACTCCTCGGGAAATTACTGGGAAGGCCCGTTTTGATCCATACTTCAAGGTATATCTCTCAATGGTTTAAGTTTGTTTAGAGTTTTAATCCTATTATTGTTTGATTAGACCTATGATTTATTTGAGTACAAGATTGTGTGGGAGCAATGGATGGATCCCATATACCAATCACTGTGGATATCAACTTGCAAGCTAAATATCGTGATAGAAAAGGCAACTTGTCGCAAAATGTTATGGGAGTGTGTTCATTTGATTATAAGTTTCAATACATCCTTGCTAGTTGGGAAGGGTCTGCTGCAGATAGCCGTGTTCTAGCTTCAGCTCTATCTAGATCTGATCCATTGGTAGTTCCCCCAGGTTTGTAAAATATGATTATATTATTGAAGCATACGAAAAATAAGACAACGTTATGACAATGACATTTTGTTTTGTTTAGGTAAATATTATTTGGTCGATGCTGGATATCCTAACGTACCAGGATTTCTCGTGCCTTATCGGTGCACACACTACCACCTAAAGGAGTTTTCAAGAGCAAACCCAATAAACACCTCACACGAGTTGTTTAATCATCGACACTCCTCGCTTAGGAATGTAATAGAACGTACATTTGGGATATTGAAGCAGCGTTTTCCTATATTGAAGCATGCGACATCTTATCAAATCAAGACACAAACACATATTGTTTTGGCATGTTGCATACTTCACAACTTCATTATGATAGAGGACGGCCTTCCATCTAAAAACTTCAAGAACAAGCTGAAAACTTGGAAACAAGGGTATAGAGTTATGAAAGACTTGAGGAATACAAGTGGCTTAGCTTGGAATGAGACTACCCAAACTATGGATGCTGATGATAGTGTTTGGGACGAGTTGTTGAAGGTAACATGGTCTTCAAATCTCCTTTTAAGTTGAATATATCTTTTTAAGTAATGAAGGACCAATAATGAATTCAATTGTTATGCCATGATACAGAGAAAGGAATTTAAAAATGCCAGAATGTATAAGAGGCAGCCATTTCAATACTACAATGAATTATCCTATATTGTTGGGAATGACATAGCTGAGGGCACTGTAGCTGCAACAGCTCAAGAGACGGAGGAGGATTTCATTGATGATGAAGATTTCAGTTATCATGGTATGGATAATGCATGTTTTGAGACTGCAGCTGATTTGTCTAATGATGATAACGAATCTATTGATACACCTACATTGAACCAATCTACTGCAAGCGGCAAAGATAACCCTTCAACATCATCAAGGAGGCAAAAGAGGAGGAGGGGAACATTGGCAGGTTCATTGGATTCGATTTGTGAAGTGATCAAAGATCTGTCTGCAGGCATTACATCAGGCCTTGCACAGCCTCTGAAAGTGGATAAATCATCTAGTTTGAGAAATGAGGCAGCGGAGTTGCATAAAGCACTTAAAGCAATCCCTGGCCTTCGCGACTCTACTATAATTGAAGCATACGAAAAGTTAATGCATGATCCACAATCAGCCGCATTGTTCTTGACAATGGATGAAGGGGAGAGAATCCAATATATGAAATTGAAGTTTGGACTTTAGTTGATCGATGTTTATTAGGTCTTCTCTTTAAAATCAAAACTAATGTTTAAAATCAAAACTAACTAACGTTTCTCTCCATTAAGACTATGTAATGCAGTATGAAGATATTTGATAGAATGAATGGAATGTCATTGGTTTAAGTTGAACTACTAATCCATTTTCAAGTGTTGAGAGTTGTGTTGAAGGGTTGTGCTTGGAAAAGTTGATGTTGTCTTTTAGATTTCAAATGCAATTGGTTTCATGTAATTTTGTTAAGTTTTGAGCAAGATATGATAAAAATACCATTGGCTGCCCTGAAAGTTTGTTTTTTCTAAAAGTTACAATTTGAAAATAGGCATGGTATGGCTCTGTACAGTCTGGTACAAACCTGCACATGATTGATAATGTTGATATTGTCTTTTACCTTTCAAAGACAGTTGGTTTCATGAAATTTCATTGGATTTTGATTAAGTTATGGTATTTTTCATGTTGACTGTCCTGACCCTAACTAGGATTTCCAGCGAGAGTAATAAATTCATAACCAGAGTTTCCACGGTTGAAAATTGATTAGGATCTTGTATGTTAGGTTGAAGCACTCCTTCCTTTGCATTATTATTGGTATTAGAGCCAAGATCATGCTAGGATAATCATGTAAACAGTAAAATTACTCTACAACTGTTCATTTTATGTACTCTTTATGTATCTGATTTACAGATTTATCCATGACACAAATGAGGACATCTCACAGTGACTGTCCCTTGTGTAATTGCCACTTGAATGAGGATAGTCACTGTAAAGACAACATGATAATGTACACATACAATGAGTGTACATTATCATGTTGTCTTTACAGTGACTGCCCTCATGTTGTATATTCTTCTCTGTAGATGCTACTGTGTGCTAGGGAAATTCTTAGAATTGTTGGTATATTCTTAGAACTTGTTACACCTGGGATATTCTTCTCTGTAGATGCTACTGTGTGCTATGGTCCAAACAAGCCCATAAATGTGGTTGAATAGCAATACATTCAAGTGGAAATTACAAATATTATAATGTATCTATCTAGTCCTCATGACTGCTCATGACAGTACAAGTGATATTTTTTTGGGGGTGGGGAAAGGTTCGAGACTTTCAGCTGTATGAAGAATCCTTTCTACCTAATACAAAAATGCACCCCATAAAACATCTGATTGGTTCGAGTATCTTTGAACTATTTGGGTCTGTTGACAACACTAGACCAGTGTCTACAGAATGACTAATTTCATGCAAGACAATGGCTCTATCTGACAGAGAGTCCATGCTAGGCTTCATGACTTGATGCATTTTACGTTGCCTTTGGGTGAAGATAGGGAACTGTAACTAGTATCAGTATTGAACATGCTTTTACTAGAACTGCTTGTGCTAATGAATCAGAGCAAAATTACCTTTGTCCTCGTTGAAATACATGTTGCATATATATATATATATATATATATATATATATATATATATATATATATATATATATATATATATATATATATATATATATATATATATATATATGTTGCCTTTGGGTGAAGATAGGGAACTGTAACTAGTATCAGTATTGAACATGCTTTTACTAGAACTGCTTGTGCTAATGAATCAGAGCAAAATTACCTTTGTCCTCATTGAAATACATGTTGCATATATATATATATATATATATATATATATATATATATATATATATATATATATATATATATATATATATATATGTATATATATATATATATATATATATATGTATATATATATATATATATGTATATATATATATATATGTATATATATATATATATATATATATATATATATATATATATATATATATATATATATATATATATCTTGACACGTACATATGTGTTTCTCAATCATGAATTGGGTGTTTGCCTGTCAAGCATCAATTTGGTCTCTAGGAATTGTGCACTCTCTCTTACTTTTGAAAAAGCATTTGAGCACTGTGCTAACTAATGAAAACTCTCTGTTTTGAGGCCCATAAACTGATCTTTTTCAGAATCTTGACCATAAAAAAAGAGAGTGATGGAACTCAATCCTCTTTGAATGAGGTCCCACCTGCTCTGCTTTTGGGTCACCGCACTATATAATGAAAGTGCTCATTATTGGCCACTTCCTTCACTGTTGTTTAGGATATGCTCAAGAGACCTACTGCCATTTTTTGGATATTGTCCAAAACAACACCCAAATCAAGGGGAGCAGTATGTAGCACAAGGGGATGGGAATAATATGAAAAAGAGTGAATTTAGTACAATGAGGAGGACAACAGAGATGCCTTTAAAGGGTAAAACAACAAATATAAGATTTTATAATACCATTTCAAATATGATTTGTTTTATTACAAATTAGAAGTATCAGGCTTGTCATGTTCATCTTTTTCTTCATTTCCTACAAACTCCATTTGAAAAGGAACACACCCTTCCTCCATGAGATAACTTTTCCACCAATCCACTTCTGAAGCATTCACAAACCCTATCCACTTTTGGAGAAAGGATCACTAGTTTTACAATGTCTGACCTAGAAGAAAGAGCATAATTATTCTCATTTGCATAGCCCACTAGATAAGGAACACAAATTGTGGCTTCAACTAAACCATTATATATCTCTTTCGAAGAGCTATATAACAAGGGTGTTTAGGAATACATACAATATTGAATGCTTGGAGCAAGGAAAAAGATGAAATGGATACACTAGTGATAGATAACAAGGTGTTGACATTTTGGTTTGCCATGGGAGACAAAGTGAAAAGATGTATGGTATGTGAGGCAAATTCATCTTCTACCACAAAGTCCCTATTTAATTCAAAACCAAATATAACACAAAAGCCATTCCTATTTTGTATAGTTTCTCCACACATATTTACCATAGAAGTTTCTAGTTTAATTCTAGAAATAGTTTGTAAAGTGTCTGGTTCATGTGTGTGAGCCTACTTCATGTGTGTGGATTATAAGCATGCGCTGTCAGAGTGTCTGAATATTGAGTGTCTTATTGCTATTGCTATTGTTTAATTTTGGGATTGTTGATATAGGTGCATTATTGAAATCGGTTTGATGGCTCTGATCAATGTGCCAAGTTGTCGATGTGGTGGTGGGCAATGCCAGTTGAAGATTTCACGGTCAGTGGAGAACCCTGGACGACAATATTGGTGTTGTCCAAACAAAAAAAAGGTTGCTAATGTGTATATATTTAATGTTTGTAATGTAACTACTATTTATTATATTTAATGTTTGTAATGTAAATAGTATTCAATACTAATGTAGATTGGGCATTGCAGGGCTATCATGATTGTGGGTACTTTAGATGGGTCGATGAAAACCCATCTACATCTATTCACCCATCTCCAGTTATCCATGATCCAGACATCCGCCCATCTCCACTCATCCACAATCCAGGATTTGAGTGCAATAGTTGTCAAGCTAGGACAAACGAAATTAAATTTTCACACATCTACTTATATTGCTATAAAATAATGTGCTATAACCCTACAACAACTCAAGCAACTAAAAATAGGTCCAAAATCCAAGGTAATATAATTTGGTTGTGAGACACCTGCCTATAAATTTTAGACCTTATAAACTTTACAAAATATCCTTAAAGAGTGAAAATCTTAGTAGAAAATATTGCAAGGTTACATATAGAAATGTTCATAACACACTTACCTTTTACGAATCTAATATTGTGTCACTAAATAGGACTGTATACATAAGAGGCATTCAAGTTTTTATGAAATGAGATTTTCTTAGCCAACACAAACTTAGCTTAAGACAGATTCCTTCTATTACAAAGCATCTCTCTACTTCATACCTCCATATTCCTGCTAGCAATTTCGTCCATTTGTTGAAGATGTTGCTGCCTCCCATGCTCATCTTCCTTGAATCAAAGATGAAGCTTGACCATTGAGAAAATACACCGATTCTGCAAATGCCTCAATTGTTTTTGAAATTCTAAAGCTTCAGCCCTATATGTTGTTGTTGCTTCCCTGCCATGCAAGAAAAACAAGACAAAATAATTAATATGCATTAAGCTAGTGACACAGCTAAGTATGAAAAATGCTCCAAGTTATGATAAAATTGTGAAAATAATTTAAACTTCAAAATTCTACGTCTCTAACAAAGAGCCACAATGCAATGATGGTTGTATATAAATTTTCATGCAAACTAGTTCATTCAGAGTGGTAAAATATGATTGCATCCACATTAGTTAAACTACCTACAGTTTTTGAAATCTATGCTAGATCGATCATCTTGACTTTTTTGGAGAAATTTTTGCTTCAGTTCTGAAAATAAGACTCAAATAACAAGTTCTGTACAAAATTTGAGACATTACTAATTGAGGACAATGTGTATTTTTATGGCACTGAAAGTTTGTGTCTTACAGGCAATGTGCAAGACTATTTATCAAAATGGTTTTATGAAAGCTCCAGGCTATATATGTTATAGTGGAGAAAGTTCAATATGTTCCAAACTTCCAACAAAATAATCAGATGCAATATTTCTTTAGTGTTAGTAATTTATAGTAGCTCCAATGGCATCCAAGACCTTAAAAAATAAAAGAAATTTTTAAAATTAATATCACTAGAATACTTCCATTTTCACACACCAGCCTTTGCATTATTGCTTGTTTGTTTCAGGTATGCACCTTATTTTTATTGGCATATAGAAAGGCTAAAAAACCAACAAGGATGAAGTATCAAAGCCACAAACTCTAGCCACTAGAACTTCTAACTTCATCGTGACTACATATCAACTATCAGATACACCAATGACCCAATTATATTTAACATTTATGAAAATCAAATTAATTTGGAATTGAATACTAAGCACAGTTCCATTAGGAACATGATAACATATTCTTAAGAAATAATGCTCTACAATAAAAGTGGCTATTTCTGCACCAAACACTCTAGTAATAGGGGTCTCAAGACTAAACTGAACAAGAGAGCTTACATCTGAATGTGTGAAATATCTAGAGTTTCATGTGTGAAGTCTGATAGAAGCTCTATATAATAGGAAAGAAAAAGGTAATAGCAATTAACCAATCAACAATACACAAAAATCAAAAAATAGCAATTATCAAATCATAAACTTATAAAGAAATCAAATGATCAGAAAGAATAGAGTGCTCTATTTATTATTGAAGGCTCTATTTCCTTTACAACTTGCATACCACAAAGAAATAATCTCAATATTAAAACCTTGGTGCCTAGAGATTGACGATGGTGAAAACTACATTTTACTGATTGTACCGTTAATTTTCTTTATTCGAATTAAGTCTAACGAGCTAAAGGAAGCTATTAGAGCATGAATCTATGTTTTAGTTACAATAATCCATGCAAGCAATTTATTATGCAAACAAAGTGACTAAAATAAGACTACTATTTGATTGGTCATTTCCATTTTTGTCAATGGTTTTTCGATCTGGGTGAAAAAAGAAATTCCCATAATTAGTCTCTCATCCAAGGTGAGCGGTATACCTTGCCTAGAATAGTAGGGCATTCAGGTAAGGGAAACAATTGGATTTGGAAAAATTAGGTTTCTTAATGCATGGTGATCTCTCTCTGGTTAATGACCATCTATCTTTTGAATCAAGTTGATTAGGTTAATATCTAAATGTGCAAATAGTAGATATTCTAAGATGGTCCTGGATAGAATTAAAAAAAATAATTATTTAATACATTGCTAATGAGCCACATTAATGCTTTTTTCCTTCAACAAATGAGGACAGTCACTCTAAAGACAACATGATAATGTACACTCACTGTAAGGATAGTCACAAATGAGGACATCTCACAGTGACTGTCCCTTGTGTGATTGCCACTTGAATGTATTGCTATTCAGCCACATTAATGCTTTTCTTCTTCAACAAATGAGGACAGTCACTCTAAAGACAACATGATAATGTACACTCATTGTAAGGACAGTCACAAATGAGGACATCTCATAGTGACTGCCCCTTGTGTGATTGCCACTTGAATGTATTGCTATTCAGCCACATTAATGCTTTTTTCCTTCAACAAATGAGGACAGTCACTCTAAAGACAACATGATAATGTACACTCACTGTAAGGATAGTCACAAATGAGGACATCTCACAATGACTATCCCTTGTGTGATTGCCACTTGAATGTATTGCTATTCAGCCACATTAATGCTTTTTTCCTTCAACAAATGAGGACAGTCACTCTAAAGACAACATGATAATGTACACTCACTGTAAGGATAGTCACAAATGAGGACATCTCACAGTGACTATCCCTTGTGTGATTGCCACTTGAATGTATTGCTATTTAGCCACATTAATGTTTTTCTTCTTCAACAAATGAGGATAGTCACTCTAAAGACAACATGATAATGTACACTCACTATGAGTGTACATTATCATGTTGTCTTTAGAGTGACTATCCTCATTTGTTGAAGAAGAAAAGCATTAATGTGGCTGAATAGCAATACATTCAAGTGGCAATCACACAAGGGACAGTCATTGTGAGATGTCCTCATTTGTGACTGTCCTTACAGTGAGTGTACATTATCATGTTGTCTTTAGAGTGATTGTCCTCATTCTGTAAGTGTACATTATCATGTTGTCTTTACAGTGACTGTCCTCCTTCAAGTGGCAATTACACAAGGGACAATCACTGTAAAGACAACATGATAATGTAGAGAAATGTTGTCATTTGTATTTTCAACAGCACTGAGAGAGGTTCCCTCTGCGAAATCACAGCTACAATTTCTGAGTATGTTGGGTTTATTTTTCTTTTGTCATTATTATGTAATCTGGTATTCAGCTGTTAGAGAGCTAAAATACACAGAAATGAGGACATATCTGTGTTGAATTTATTGTTAGCAGCTTTGGTTATTTAGAATGCTTCCCCACAATACTTAATAGGATGCATTTGGTTTTCAAAGCTTTCATTGACTTGGATTCAAGATTCTGAGACTTTCACATGCCTTGCTTCAGTTGTTTCCACAAACAAATCGCGTGCCTTTTGTATGCTTCCACATTTTATATACATGTCCATCAGGGTAGTCACCACAACTATATTTGACAAAAACCCATCTTCAATTACTTTTTGGTGAATTTCCCTACCCTGTTCTATGACTGTACCTCTGGTTTTAATGTATAAAAATGACCCAAATTTCAAAGGAAGTATATGATAAATTCCACCTAACACTTCCTAATCCCTGGACAGTGTCTTCTTACACTTTGAAACAAACAATTCCAAAGGGAATTAGCCTCTAGGGCTCTGCAACACCCAAACCCACAATTCTTGGCTCTAAACCCTTCTTAACTAGGGCATTCTCAATCACCCAATTCTACACCCTTCAAATCCAAATTAGTGGATGATTCACCATCTCACAAACATTATACAATGTTCCACATTATAACAATCCACCCTTGCTTGGATAGATCACTCACTACTATACATTAGCATTCAACTCAAGGTAATTTCCCACAGTTTATCCTGTGATCACACTGTTTTCCACAAAACTTTGCCTATGCAATGTCAGTACTTCATAATACAAGTTAGTTATTGTCATCCCATGAATATTAGGCCTTCTATGTTACAGAAAAATCAAAGTAAACTCATTCAAAATGGTTTAGAATGGATGAAAGAAATCCTTCTAACTCATGTATGTGTTAGTTCAAACAAATGAGGATAGTCACTCTAAAGACAACATGATAATGTACACTCATAGTAAGTGTACATTATCATGTTGTCTTTAGAGTGACTATGCTCATTTGTTGAAGTAGAAAAGCATTAATGTGGCTGAATAGCAATACATTCAAGTGGCAATTACACAAGGGACAGTCACTGTGAGATGTCCTCATTTGTGACTGTCCTTATAGTGAGTGTACATTATCATGTTGTCTTTAGAGTGACTATCCTCATTCTATAAGTGTACATTATCATGTTGTCTTTACAGTGACTGTCCTCCTTCAAGTGGCAATTACACAAGGGACAGTCACTATAAAGACAACATGATAATGTAGAGAAACGTTGTCATTTGTATTTTCAACAGCGCCGAGAGAGATTCCCTCCGCGAAATCACAGCTACAATTTTTGAGTACGTTGGGTTTATTTTTCTTTTGTCATTATTATGTAATCTGGTATTCAGCTGTTACATAGCTAAAATACCCAGAAATGAGGACATATCTATGTTGAATTTATTGTTAGCGGCTTTGGTTATTTAGAAGTTTAATTTTATTTGTTCATCTTTCAAGCACAAACATTTTGTGGACCGTAACATCTTCATTGTTTCGGGTATGCAATGAAACAGCCCTAACTTGCGACTACCTTCACAGTACTGCAAAACCGAAGAGGGAAAAGCAAGTTAGGATGGAAATAAACAAACTTAAAATTCAGACTTAAGAAAGATGAAGGAAATGCTTCAAAAGGCCGATGCCCTAAACACGGGAAAACACAATACCACCATTAAACGATGCCCTAGTCACCGTATCAATGCTACCAACTCCGTACCAGTATACTGACTGCTCACTTTCATCTTGTGATAAAGGTAACTTCATTAATCATACTTGAAATGGCAGCATACGAACTAAAGTTGATGAACATTTATAAACTAAAAGTTTAAAACTACAGATTACAAATGTAGTAGTTTCATACGAAAAGAACTTGATGTCTGAAATTTACCATTAGAAGTATCCAAAGGAATACCATAGTACTGTTGAACTTGGAGAATCGGAGATGATCTACATAGCAAGGTTCAACAGCTGTAAGGACTGTTACACCATCTTTAGCATTTGAATACATTTTCTCCTTGGCTTCTGGTGGATCCTCAAAGACCCCCAATGATGTTTTCCCTACAATTATCAATTGTTTGTCAGTATGAGATATTAATAAATAAACATTAATCACAATATTAGGCAAACAATGTTCTTGATGTCTGAATCTAAATCACAGAAAGCTCTAATAAAGCAGTTCTCAGTTTCACATTAAACTAAGTTTCAATTTCAAATGGTTATAATAATTTTTGCAAGTTATAAGTAGCTGGTTACAGTATATGACATAAAAAGAAAAAAAATCATTTCTATTCTTTTCTTCTTTTTCTCTTTCAACGAAGCTTTTGCACCACACAAATGCATACCAAGAATTTCTCAGGAGGTTTCAAGACCATTGCATACCAAACTTCTTCTCTGTAGATGCTACTGTGTATCATGGTCCAAACGGGCCCATAAATGTGGTTGAATAACAATACATTCAAGTGGAAATTACACAAGGGACAGTGACTGTGAGATGTCCTCATGTGTGACTGTCCTTGTCACAAATGAGGACATCTCACAGTGACTGTCCCTTGTGTAATTGCCACTTGAATGAGGAAAGTCATTGTAAAGACAACATGATAATGTACACATACAATGAGTGTACATTATCATGTTGTCTTTACAGTGACTGCCCTCATGTTGTATATTCTTCTCTGTAGATGCTACTGTGTGCTAGGGAACTTCTTAGAACTATTGGTATATTCTTAGAGCTTGTTACACCTGGGATATTCTTCTCTGTAGATGCTACTATGTGCCGTGGTCCAAACGGGCCCATAAATGTGGTTGAATAGCAATACATTCAAGTGGCAATTACATATATTATAATGTATCTGTCTAGTCCTCATGACTGCTCATAACAGTACAAGTGATATTTTTTTGGGAGTGGGGAAAGTTTCGAGACTTTCACTTGTATGAAGAATCCTTTCTACCTAACACAAAAATGCACCCCATAAAACATCTGATTGGTTCGAGTATCTTTGAACTATTTGGGTCTATTGACAACACTAGACCAGTGTATATAGAATGACTAATTTCATGCAAGACAATGTGATGCAGAGTGGTCAGCAAGAAACTTGGTCTTAAGCCCCAACCCACTTCAAGACACCAAAATGTTACACCTAAGAAATTTAGCCTTTGATTCTATCAGACCAGTTTAAAATCTCTGTACTAGAGGGACTTCAAAGGTTTCAAGATACTTCTAACACCTTATTGACTCAATCCCAACCAAGACCAAATTTCCTTTTAGGGACAAGTTCCCTGATTTTCTACCAAAAGAGAATTTATTGATCCTAGGCTTTGCCAACCCAATCAAACATTTGAAAACTCTTAAGATTCCCTAAAACATGCAGAATCATGCATTGGTTGTGTTCCAAACAACCCAAGACATCAAAATCACAAATAGACCTAGTGACTCTAGTATGTCTCCAAAACCTGTTCTGCAGCAATAACTCTTCAATTTGACAAAGGAACTTATGAACTTATATGTTTTTTGAGTACCCTTTTTGATGTTCTAACAATCCTCCAACTCCTAGACCCTGACTCCACTCCAGCATATCAATGTCCTTATTGAGTCCGCAGACCTAATGCATGCCTTTGGGTGTGGGTTCCAAAACACGGCATTGAAAATGGGTGCATGAAACCAAGATCAGAGTTTGAAGATGTCCACCATGCTCTAAAGATCTAGATTCAACAAGGTTTGAGGTCCTTTACTTGCCGCTACCCTCTGATCTTGCATAATCCATCAACTCCTAGTCAAGAACATTGAGATTCTTGACCTAGGGCTTGCTCTCAAAATTCTCTAGCTTAGTATCATGTTCCAAAGCTTTTAAAATATGAAAATAAACCCCCTTAACTTGCATTTTACAAAGAACAGAGGATATCCTATGGTTTATTTGCAAGTTAAGGCCATTTGAATGCAATAACCCAAAAAATGAGGGTTTGACAGAACAACAGATAAGAAAAAGGAATAACTTTGATATAAGGTGTCTTGAATCTACCAAATAAACTCTCAAAGCATAAGATATAAATACTCTAACTTCCACACTGGTCTGCCCTCCCTTTCACATCCGTACACTGTGCAGTGCTTGAAGGAAATGCACAGAAAAGGCTCTGAAATAGTGGCTCTATTTGACAGAGAGTCCATGCTAGGCTTCATGACTAACCTAGAGCACATTCCTTGTTATGGAGGAAGTTTGAATGGTGAAGAACTTATGGAATGGATAGAGGACCTAGATAACCATTTTGACTACAAGTATCTTATTAATAACCATTTTGACTACAAGTATCTTATGGATAGAGGACCTTGATAACCATTTTGACTCATTTAGTATCTTATTGAGCTTCACTTTGTTTCGAGAATATAGTTTAATATTCTCTACTAAACAGGGCCAACCACGTGAAGGTGGAAGCTCATTTGGCCCCACCCCCCTCCCCCTAACATCACTCTACATTCCCCATTAACATCTAACATTCATTCATTCTTTCAATTATTAATAAAATGTAACATTCAATCAATATCACATGATAACATTCATTAACACATTAGATTCGTTAACACGCAACATTCATCAATATGAAAATAAACACATAATTCATGAACATTCATTAGCACATAATTAAATTCATTGAGACATAAAATTCAGTCATTATCAATTAAGGTATTTAGATGACAATCATTTCTTTTTTCTCTTTCTAATTTTTTTTTCTATGTAAGCTCTAAGAGGAGCATCAGTGTTATCATCAATACCCCCCTCATCAGTTGTTTTGTTCTCTGTTCTTGATGATCTCAAATTCCTATGCTGCTGCAAAGGGGGGTCCTCTACAATAACAAATAAAAGAGTTAAATTTAAAATATTTAATTATAATTGTTACAAGTATTTAATTATTTTAAAGAACATAACTATGGCGCTCTTTAATTACCTGATCTGGCCACATCATTTTGTCTAGACTCAACCTCAACATGCTCATGAGCACCGACCCCTCGATCCATCTTCCTCTACTTCAATTAATGTTAGAAGTTGTAGAGCTAGGATTTCCATTGATATAGGAAGAACAACTTCTATTCCATTGGCGAACTGGTGCCGGAGCACCTCACACAACCAATTTGGAGACGGAGATTATACAGACTTTCAGGACAAATCAGAGGGATGGAATACATAAACAGGGTCAACAGGTCGATTGGAGGATCTTAGCACCTTTAATGTTATTAAAATAATGCAATACTTCAATGAGTTTGTAATGATGTCCTTATTAGGACTAAAATCTTGTTTACAATGGACTGAGATTGTCCAAAGTTCAATAATGTTCTAAGAATCTAGAATAGGCTAGTGCGGAAGTTTAAGTCTTTTGGAAAGTTTAATAATCATAAGAGATCAAAGTTAGTGAGTTTAGTGGTCTTTGGATTAAAATAATTCAATTAATTATAAGTTGGAATTTTTGAATTTTCAAAATCCAACGGTTAGCTAACAATGGAGGGAGTTAGTATTTAGGATTTAGTTAGGCTCAAACTAAGCTCCAACCGACGAAAATTGGTTGGATTAGTTTTTGAGAAGTTATAAAGAATCTTATATATATCTCTGTTACGACAAAGAAGGGAGATATATACGGACTGCAACAGTAAGAAATATAAAACTCTTAGTTTTTGCAACTCCATTTATCTTGGAAGTCTTAGTTTGTTTGAACTAACACATACATGAGTTAGAAGGATTTATTTCATCCATTCTAAACCATTTTGAATGAGTTTACTTTGAATTTGCTGTTGTGCGGGTGTATGGACTGGTGAAGGAAACAGCGAGCAATAAACTTTAATTTCTGCAAGTTCCTTGATCTTTTAAGTCTCAAATCATTTGGTTTGATTATTCAATTATTCTTGTTATTGAATGAGTTTACTATTATATTGAGACTGTTGTCGCGCCAGTCACTGCTGAAACAGTCATTCTTTTGTCTAGACTTGTCATTGCAGTAGAGTTTTAGAGATAATGAAGATCATCCCATGAACATAGAAGGCCTAATATTCATGGGATGACAATAACTAACTTGCATTATGAAGTACTGACATTGCATATGCAAAGTTTTGTGGAAAACAGTGTGATCACAGGATAAACTGTGGGAAATTACCGTGAGTTGAATGCTAATGTATAGCAGTGAGTGATCTATCCAAGCAAGGGTGGATTGTTATAGTTTGGTTTTATACCTCCCAATTGCATTTGTTTAAAAATCATTGGAGGTTTTTAAACAAATGCAATTGGGAGGTATAAAACCAAACTCAACCACTTTTGCCAGCATTCTTCAAGCATATGCCAAAATGGGATCTTTAGAACAGGGTAGGGAAATTCACCAAAAAGTAATTGGAGATGGGTTTTTGTCAAATATAGTGGTGGTGACTACCCTGATGGACATGTATATAAAATGTGGAAGCATACAAAAGGCACGCGATTTGTTTGCGGAAACAACTGAAGCAAGGCACGTGAAAGTCTCAAAATCTTGAATCCAAGTCAGTGAAAGCTTTGAAAACCAAATGCATCCTATTAAGTATTATGGGGAAGCATTCTAAATAACCAAAGCCACTAACAATAAATTCAACACAGATATGTCCTCATTTCTGGGTATTTTAGCTCTCTAACAGCTGAATACCAGATTAAATAATAATGACAAAAGAAAAATAAACCCAACGTACTCAGAAATTGTAGCTGTGATTTTGCGGAGGGAATCTCTCTCGGCGCTGTTGAAAACACAAATGACAACCCGCTTGATTTTGTGGAGGGAATCTCTCTCGGTGCTGTTCAAAACACAAATGACAACCCACTTTGTTCAAAACACAAATGATAACCCACTTGATTTCACGAAGGGAATCTCTCTCGGCGCTGTTGAAAACACAAATGACAACGTTCCTCTACATTATCATGTTGTCTTTATAGTGACTGTCCCTTGTGTAATTGCCACTTGAAGGAGGACAGTCACTGTAAAGACAACATGATAATGTACACTTACAGAATGAGGACAGTCACTCTAAAGACAACATGATAATGTACACTCACTGTAAGGACAGTCACAAATGAGGACATCTCACAGTGACTGTCCCTTGTGTAATTGCCACTTGAATGTATTGCTATTCAGCCACATTAATGCTTTTCTTCTTCAACAAATGAGCATAGTCACTCTAAAGACAACATGATAATGTACACTTACTATGAGTGTACATTATCATGTTGTCTTTAGAGTGACTATCCTCATTTGTTTGAACTAACACATACATGAGTTAGAAGGATTTCTTTCATCCATTCTAAACCGTTTTGAATGAGTTTACTTTGATTTTGCTGTAACATAGAAGGCCTAATATTCATGGGATGACAATAACTAACTTGTATTATGAAGTACTGACATTGCATAGGCAAAGTTTTGTGGAAAACAGTGTGATCACAGGATAAACTGTGGGAAATTACCTTGAGTTGAATGCTAATGTATAGCAGTGAGTGATCTATCCAAGCAAGGGTGGATTGTTATAATGTGGAACATTGTATAATGTTTGTGAGATGGTGAATCATCCACTAATTTGGATTTGAAGGGTGTAGAATCGGGTGATTGGGAATGCCCTAGTTAAGAAGGGTTTAGAGCCAAGAATTGTGGGTTTGGGTGTTGCAGAGCCCTAGAGGCTAATTCCCTTTGGAATTGTTTGTTTCAAAGTGTAAGAAGACACTGTCCGGGGATTAGGAAGTGTTAGGTGGAATTTATCATATACTTCCTTTGAAATTTGGGTCATTTTTATACATTAAAACCAGAGGTACAGTCATAGAACAGGGTAGGGAAATTCACCAAAAAGTAATTGAAGATGGGTTTTTGTCAAATATAGTGGTGGTGACTACCCTGATGGACATGTATATAAAATGTGGAAGCATACAAAAGGCACGCGATTTGTTTGCGGAAACAACTGAAGCAAGGTACGTGAAAGTCTCAGAATCTTGAATCCAAGTCAGTGAAAGCTTTGAAAACCAAATGCATCCTATTAAGTATTGTGGGGAAGCATTCTAAATAACCAAATCCGCTAACAATAAATTCAACACAGATATGTCCTCATTTCTGGGTATTTTAGCTCTCTAACAGCTGAATACCAGATTAAATAATAATGACAAAAGAAAAATAAACCCAACGTACTCAGAAATTGTAGCTGTGATTTTGCGGAGGGAATCTCTCTCGGTGTTGTTGAAAACACAAATGACAACCCGCTTGATTTCGCGGAGGGAATCTCTCTCGGTGCTGTTCAAAACACAAATGACAACCCGCTTTGTTCAAAACATAAATGATAACCCGCTTGATTTCACAGAGGGAATCTCTCTTGGCCCTGTTGAAAACACAAATGACAACGTTCCTTTTTTTTTTTGCACTTATATCCCGACAACGTCACAATTGCGATGGTGTCGGGCTATATTTGAAAAAAAAAAGCCAAAACCGCTTAACATTTCCCTGTCGTCGTAAATTGCCATCGCAATTTCACCCCAAATGTATTAGTGCCAACAGTCTCCTTCAACTCATCAATACACTGTCCCATAGTCTTCTCTCCTAGACTCATTTTTTTGAGAATCCCAGTTTCCTTTTGAAGCTTTTGGATATGGGTTTTCATAGTGCTGATGTCATTTTTCATGGTTCTGAGGTTGTTAAGGAAAGTAGAACACCCCAGGTTGTCAAATTCCTTATTCACACACATCGTCTCCTCCTTGGATCTCTCCACCCTATCCCTATTATTAGCATGACCATCCTTCTCAATATTAGCCACATCCTGGGCTATTTCCTGCATGATGTTGTCAGCAACTAGAACATTTTGATCTAACTCATCACAGTCCTCCATGATAGGTTCCTTTTCCACCCGCTTTTCCTATTTTTCCTGAATATTCTCCTGTGAGGTAGAGCCATCATCAGAAGAAATGAAAACCCTCTTATCCCTCTTCTTATTCCTATTTTTGGCTTTGGTGTGCTTCCCTATAGTCTCCATTTTCTTTTTACCCTTCCCCTTCACACTATCGTCCCTACTCTCCTCTTCCTCCATCTCCATATTAGTAACTGAATCCTCCATCTTGGCCTTCCTATTTTTTTCTTTTTGATGAGGAGTCATGATGCATGGAGGGTTTGTTGGGTTTCTCAGAGTCAACCTCATCATCTTTAGTATCCTCCATAAAGGGTTCCTCCGAGTCTTTTCCATCAGTGTCATAATCTTCAAGGGTCTTTTGATTCAGTTGGGACCTCTCAACCTTCTTAGACTTAAGAACCTCATAGATAAGGACTATCAACCCATCATGATAGGCATGGTCACCATCAAGGTCCCTCTACTAGCTAAGAATAGTAGCATTCAAAGAACTCAAAACATAAAAGGGGAAATTAAATTTAGCCCCATTTCTAAAATGATTTAGCAGAATCAGATGGTGATTATAAATTTTGGTATATCTACCATCCAGCGTAATGTAACTAATGATAAAAAAGAACCAATCTCCATAGCCTAGAAATGCATTTAGGGTTAAAATAAGATTTATCAACCTTAACCATGTGCTTCCTTTCCTAGTTTGTTGGTGCAAAAACCTCCAAAGCTTTATACGACACCTTCTTGTCCCTATAGAAGTTGATCCCTTCTATTTTAAGACTCATCACCTCAGTGATGATCTCCTCAGTCACCTCCATGATCTGCGCTCCCACCATAATTTTCCCTTTGTTCCAGGTCTTAATGAAATGCTTAGTAACAACAATCTTCCCTCCATGAAATTTTTCCAAATAAAATGCCAGTCCCCCTTCCTTAACAATGTTCCAAACCTCTAGGTTTTGGTTCCACTCATTACAGTTCCCTGACTCACACCTTTTCTTACAACCTCCCATGGCTCTGCAACTGTCAAAAAATATACTCTCAAAATTTATCACCAAACTCTGAAGCTTAATCTTGAAGTCACAATAATACCCTCTAAATCCTTGAAAGACCCATAAATCATGCGAGTTGAAGGAAATACTCATCTCAAAATCACCACAATGTCCTTCATCATCCTCACACGAATCCCTGCACTTATTACCCATTAATGTGATCTTCGTTAAGTAAATATTTCCTGCTTTGCAATTGATCCATATCGATTAATGATGCCCCTTCAGAAGGAAGGACAATCCCGCCATCCCATTCGATGTCCACCTGATTATAGCATGCCACATTCACTGTCCAGTTAGCCACAGAATTGGCTTCCCTATAATTATGAGTAACTACACACGCATCAAAGGAGTTTATGATTCTTTTTTGATTTATTAATAGCATTAGCAATTGTCCATGAAGGGGTCATGATATTATTAAGACACTTAATAATATTCAGAGAATCCCCTTCAACCCAAACTTTTCTATAGTTTTTCCTTTTAGCCAACATAAGACCATAAAGAGAAGCATTGGCCTCAGCAACATGGTTAGTATTAAAACCAATAGGAATGCACTTAGCACCTTTTCAATTCCCATTTTCATCTCTAATAAAAATGCCACAACCAGTGATCCTCGGGTTTCCCTTAGAGGCACCATCAAAATTGATTTTCATCTAGCCATTAGGGGGAAATCCCAACGGGCCTCATTCCTCAGACATCTCTTGATATTATGGACCTTCTTACCATCTAGCTTCCAATTTTTGAAGACTTTCACCTCCTAATCATCTTTTGGTTCTTGATATTTACTAGTCATCCAAATGTTCTCTAGTAGGGCTCTCTTATTCTTGTGGAAAATCACAACCCAGCTAGACTCCTTGTTTCTAAAGATCCTATCATTCATCTCTTTCCAAACCCCCTAGTAGAAGTAGGGTAAAAGGAAGTTCCAGATAGATAATAAAAGATTATTATTAGTAGGAGATCTCCAAGAAGTGAAAATCTCCTGAATACCCTGTGGAAAGATCGAATCCATCTTCATCAAATCCAAAAACTTCTCCCATATTTTCCTAGCAAAGGCACAATGAATAGTCATATGATTAATGTTCTCCTCATCATTCTTGCAAAGACAACACCTGTTAGTTAGGTATAATCTCCTTTTCCTAAGATTATCAATAGTTCACATTTTATCCTGCAATAAGCTCTAGAAAAACACATTAATTTTAGGGGTTAAGCCTTTAAACTAAGATTTCATCCAACATGGTTCAAAGCAATTCTAATAATTCTGCATATACAAAGAGGAGACTGAGAAAGAACCATGAGAATTGTATCTCCATATTAAAGTATCCTCTTCATTAAAGAGGAAGACAACATTCAAAAATTTATTCATACTTCTAAGAGAGGGATCCACCCTAGACAAGTCAATCTAGTTATCCCCTTCCCAATAGTCAATCACTACGATCCAAAAACCTATTTACATTACACCATCTTTTCTTTCCAATTTAAATCAGAATTAAGACGGTGATCCAAAATCCATTCATCATCCCAAAAAATAATAGTCTTTCCATTTTCCACCCTCCATTTAACACCCTTCTTGATCAATTCCTTCTTTCTCAAAGCATTATTCCAAATGCTAGAACCTCCTTGTATAGATTCCCAATTCTGACATTTTTGGAAGTCACTCATATCCTTGTTATATTTGTTGTGCCAAATAGTACTCCATTCTCCTAGGGTCTTGAATAATCTCCAAAGAAGTTTGGCCATAAGAAAATCATTCATACTTCTTATACTTCGAAGACTGAGGCCCCCCTTCTTATCAGGTTTACAAACCTTATCCCAAGCAATTAGATCCATTCTCTTTTTATGTTCCACTCTAGACCAAAGGAAATTCTTTTGGATTTTCTCAATACTTTCAGAAAACTTCCTAGAGATTTTAAAAATACTTAAAGCATAGAGAGGGATGCTTTGGAGAGTAGCCTTAAGCACCAAAATTTTACCAGCCTGGCTCAGAAGAGCACCCTTCTAGACAACTAAACTCCTATGGAATTCATCAATCATAGATCTCCAAAAAGAATCAGGGGGTTCAAGGTAGAGAGGAAAACCTAAGTAGTATCTAGGAAGGCATCCCACCTCACATCCCATCACCCTTTTTATCCTTTCTTGTCTTCATTCAAGAACATTAATGAAGAAAATAGAACTCTTGTTCCAATTTATAAGCTGTCCAGTAGCAGCACCATAATTATCAAGGGCTTTTTTTATTATTTTACCATTTTTTATAGAGGCTTCCCCCATAGTAATAGAATCATCCACAAACTTCTGGTGAGAAAAAATATGCTCTTTTGAAGAAGGCTGCAGCCCTATAAATTCACCTTTTTTAACCAACCGACCAATGTATCTACCCAAATACTCTGCCATAATAATGAATAGGATTGGAGACAAAGGATCCCCCTATCTAAGACCTCTCAAAGACTTGAAGAAGGGAGTAGGAGATCCATTCACAAGCACAAATAAAGTAGCAAAGGAAACAAGACAATGTATAAGATCTCTACTTCTCTTATTGAAGCCAAAAGCCTCTAAAGTAGCCTTCAAAAAATCCCAGTCAACCCTATCATAAGCTTTAGACAAGTCCAACTTCAAAAAAAACCTTCTTTTTTAGACATCGTCAAAGAATGGATGTTTTCATGAACATAAATGATTGAGTCCAGAATTTGTCTTCCTGGGACAAAGCCATTATGTTGTCCAGAAATCAGGGAGGGAAGAAAAAGAAGAACTCTAGAGGTAAGGACTTTTGAGATAATCTTGTACACAGAGTTGCATAAGCTAATAGGTTTGAACTGATCCAAACTATCAACACCCACTTTCTTTGGAATCAAGGCTATAAAGGTACCATTAAGTTCCTTAAGAATCCTTCTTGAACCAAAAAATTCTTTAACCGCATTGACAACATCATCCTCAATAATATTCCAATACTTATGAAAAAATAAGAGAGGGTACCCATCAGGGCCAGGGGCTTTACCTCCTTCAAAGGAGAAGACCGCCTTATGAATCTCATCCTTTGAAGGGATAGCATTAATTTCTCTATTTTTTTCTTCATTCAAAATACAAGTAATACCATCCAACAACTCCTTTTGACTTTCCTTGTTCAGGTTATCAACTTTCTTCAAGAGATCAATGAAAAACTTATTAGCTTCTCCCCTGAAATCATCCTCTTTTTCACTAATGGCTCCATTAATCTTAAGTCTGGAGATTTTATTTCCCATTCTATGTTTCATAGTGGTCATGAAAAAGTACTTTGAATTTATGTCCCCTTCCTTCAAAAAAATCTTCCTAGACCTTTGTCTCCAAAAGATTTCTTCTTTTGAGATTATATCATGGTATTCCACAAGTTTTGTATCTTCCTCATCCTTAGAAAAGATGCTATACTCATCCTTCTGAATACTATCCTAAATTTCCTTCAGCTCCTCTGCAATTTTTTATTTATTGGTAAAGATATTCCCAAAAGTCTCTTTGTTCCATTTTTTAATATTGTCCTTAACATTTTTCAGTTTCTTAGCAATTTTGAACATGGTCGTTCCCTCAATCCTAATACTCCACCACTCCTCAATGAGTTGTTCTAGATTAGGATGGATAGTCCACATTTTCTCAAAATGAAAAGGGAAATTCCTTTTCAAACCATTAGACTTAGCAATAAGGGTAATCAGATAGTGATCTAAACTAGCTCTAACATAAGCCAATAAGGTGCAGGAATAACTATTAAACCACTCACTACTTGCAAGTGCCCTATCAAGTCTGACTTGGATAAGCTCATTACTAGATCTCCTGTTGGTCCAGGTATAATTGATCCCCTGCAAATCCATGTCATGTAAGGCTTGGCTATCAATGAAGTCCATAAGATTAGTTATGTTGTCCAGATTTGGTTGACTCCCTCCAAGTTTCTCATTTTCCTTTAAAGGAGTGTTAAAATCCCCCATTATAATCCACCCTTCATCAGAAAAATCACTCCTTTTTCTAGAAATATCATTCCAAAAATATTTCCTCCCCCATTTAGTATTGGGAGCATAGATATTTGTCAAAATCCATGAGGTGCCATCCTTAATATGCCAAAATTTGATATTAGCCATGTATTATTACCTTGGGAAATAACTTCCCCCCTAATGAAAATACAGTTCTAAGTAACCACAATACCCCCTGAAGCCCCATCAGCATCACCACCTAGGGTTTTACCATTGCTAAAAAAATAGAGTTTCTCAACTTTGTCCTTGGACATCTTCGTCTCCTAAAGTAATACAATGTCTGGCTTGTTATCTCTTATCATGTTTTTAACCATGTCTTGCTTATGAGGATTATTTAATCCTCTTACATTCCAAGAAATAATCTACATTGCTTATGGAAGGATCTGGACTCTAGGATGGTTCTTTGACTTCCATCCGCTATGTTTCTGCTGGCCTCTAACGCTCTTCTTTTCTGATTTGAGGGCCTTCCTGGGGAGACATGAATGGCTCCCACAACTCCATTTTTGCTACTTCTAGTGCTTCTTTCATATAATCATGATAACTTTACTGAATATCTCCCTCTTTGACAATAATTCCAAAGAAATTTTCAACTTTCTCATTCATCTTCACCATGTAGATATCTTCATGTTAGCTTTCTGAACTATATGTGCCTTATGTGATCTTTCTTATGACTGATCAATATCTTGTGCTTAACTCTTCACAACTTTAGGTATCTCCTAAAGTGTGACCTCCTTGCATCAATTTGTCAGATATTCTAATCAATACATTTGATGCAACACTCTATTTTTTTTAGGTATCCTCAGCTAGGGGAATCACCCCTAATTTACCTCTTAGATACTCATGTGCATCTTTAGGTAAAGCTTTAGTGAATATATCAGCTAATCTCTCCTTTGTATTCATGTATTACAATCTCACTTCTTTGTCTTGAACTAGCTCTCTCAAGTAATGATACTTGATAGAAATATGCTTGGTCTTAGTGTACATCACAAGGTTCTTTGATATATTAATAGCACTTGTGTTATTATAGAAAATAATAACTGGCCCAATGATCTCTTCCTTCACACCTCTCAACAATTGCTTGATCCACACTATGTTTGAACAATTAACTATTGCTGCCACATATTCAGCTTCTGTTGTAGATTGAGAAATGCAATTGTATTTCTTTCTTTTCTATGAGACTAATCTCTTTCCTAGAAATAATGTGCCACCACTTGTACTCTTTCTATCATCCACATTTCCTACCCAATCTACATCAGCCTAGACTTTCAGTTCAAACTTATCATTCTTCTTTTAATACAATCCATAATCCTTTGTTCCTTTTAGATATATCAGTATCCTTTTCACTACCACCATGTGATTCTCCTTAGGATTTTCAAAAAATCTTGCAACAATCTCAACTGCTAGTGCAATATCTGCTCTGTTGTGAACAACATATTGTAGCTTTCTAATCATTGACCTATACAAGGTCTGATTCACTTCTTTTGTATCATCCTTATTTGATAGTTTTTGTCTAGTAGCCATAGGTGTACTTATTGGTCTGGAGTCTTCCATGCCAATTTTTTTTAGTATCTCCTTGATATATTTAGATTGAGTAATGTAGATATCTTTCTTCATCTGATAAACTTGCAAACCAGCAAAGAATTTGATCTCTCCAAACATAGACATCTCAAATACTTTTTGCATCTCATTTTTAAATGTTTGGCACATGCATCTTTTCCTCCAAATATTATATCATCAATTAATATTTCAGCTAACAATATCCCTTTGCAGCTTTCATTCTTTAACTACAGATTAATGTTGTCATTTGTCCTTGCAAAACCAATTTTTACCAAGTAATTATACAATCTTTCATACCATGATTTAGGGGCTTGTTTCAATCCATATAGTGCTTTGTGTAGCTTACATACCATGTTCCTTTTTCTTAGATCAATAAATCTTTCATTTTTTTCAATGTATACTTCTTCCAATATTCCATTCAAAAATTAAGATTTGACATCCATCTAATACGCTTTTAGTCCTTTGTAAGAAACATATGCAAGTAGAGTTCAAACTCCTTCCAATCTAGCAACTAGGGCAAATGTCTCTTCATAGTCTATGCCTTCTTCTTGTGAATATCCTTTTCAGACCAATCTAGCCTTGTTTCTTGTGACTTCTCCATGCTCATTCAACTTGTTTCTGAACACCCACTTGGTTCCAATAACATTATTGTCCTTTGGTCTAGGTACTAGTGTCCTGGTTTTTTTCTTCTCTATTTTTTCAATTTCTTCATTCATTTCTTGAATCCAATCTTCATTATCCAAAGCATATTTCCCTGATTTGGGTCCAAATTCACATAATAAGCATGCTTGATTTTAAAACTTGTTTCTTGTCATGACTCCTGAATCTTTTGTTCAAATAGTTTGATATGGTTTATGATGTCTTCTCACATATTTTTCTAATGTAGGCTCTAGTCTCCTTTCTTCTTGCTATTTTTCTTCAGGTTCATCTAGAAAATTCACTCTAGTTTCATTTTGTATCTCTACTTCCTCTTTTGATTGTGCAATAATTACCTCCTGATGCTCAGCATCTCCTTGCTGTATCTCAACAATTTCTTGTTGTTGCTCAGAAACTTTGTTCTCTAGTTCGGGTAAATTGTAGGGATCTCCTTCATTCATGTATATAAATTGTATATAATCTTTAGGTTCTTTCTTGCATTCAACTTCATTCTTTTCTGCATATTCATCAACTCTCACATTTGCACTTTCCACAACTTTTTTAGTGTTAGAATTAAAACACTTATAAACTTTTCTCTTAGTTGAATAACCTAGGAATATGCCTTCATCACTTTTAGCATCAAGTTTTCCATTCCTATTATCCTTTAGTTTGTAACATTTTCTTCCAAAGACTTTAAAGAATTTCACATTAGGTGCATAACCATACCATAACTCAAAGGGTGTAGAATTTGTACCTTTCTTGACTTGTACTTTGTTCAAGGTATAGCTAGTTGTACTTATAGCTTCTCTCTAGTACTTTTATGGAACATTTTTCTCCATCATTAGTGTTCTAGCACAATCCATGATTGATCTATTCCTTCTTTCAGCTATACCATTATGTGGAGGAGTCCTTGGTGCATACATCTATCTCTTGATTCCTCTATCATTGAAAAATGTGTTGAACTCATTAGATATGAACTCACCTCCTTTGTTAGATCTCATACATTTCAAACTCTTACCTATTTCTTTTTCAACCCTAGCCAAATACCACTTAAACAATTGAAAGGCATCAAATTTTTCTTTAAGAAACATCACAATCATCATTCTAGATTAATCATCAACAAATAGAATAAAATAATTGTCACTATAGTAGATTTGCACTCCAATAGGTCCACAAAGGTCAGCATGAACCAATTCAAAAATATCATCAAAAGTATAGGTTTTTCTCTTGAAACTAGACTTTATCATTTTGCCTAATTGACATTGCTTACACATCATATTATCAGGTTTCTTCAATCTTGGTAACTCTCTTACTCTTTTCATCTTACTAATGCTTACCAAAATATCAAAATTCACATGAAACAACCTCTTATGCCACAACCATATATCATCATATTGTGCAAACAAACATGTCTCATCAGATAGGTCTAGATAGAACAAGTTAACTCTTGTATGTTCTCCAATTCCAATTAGTTCACTAGTAGCATCAAAGATCTTAGCTTTTTTGTGATGGAATTCAACTCAGTATTTAGAACTATTCAACTATGCAACACTCAACAAGTTATAGTTAAGTCCTTCAACCCAATAAGTATTATCACATCTGATCTTATCAATTAATCTTATTGATCCTTTACCTTTCACAAAACATGGTGCATCATTACCAAACTTAGCACAAACTCATTTGCAATGATCT
Source organism: Chamaecyparis obtusa (assembly GCA_027943335.1). Lineage (NCBI taxonomy): Eukaryota > Viridiplantae > Streptophyta > Pinopsida > Cupressales > Cupressaceae > Chamaecyparis > Chamaecyparis obtusa. The sequence goes on along the minus strand of BSBK01001603.1, from coordinate 621,391 downwards.
AAGATTTCAAACTTACTTTTATCACCAACCATATGATATGACAAACCACTATCAATTATCCATCTATCACCTTTACTCACATATGAAATAAGTGTAGTTTTCTCATCTTCATCAGAATCATCTTTCATGGAAAAATAAACAACTTCTACATCATGATCATCAAATTCACTATTAGTTTCTTCTTTAATAATATAACAAGATTTATTACATTTATCCTTGTACTTTTTTTAGTCTCTATCATCCTTTTTTTCTTTTTACTTTCTTTCTCTCCTTTCATCCTTGTCATTTCTGTCAGGACATCTTGCAGCAATAAGGCCAACTTGGTTACATAAAAAATAGATTATAGGAAGTTTACCTTTGAATTTTCCTTTTCCTCTAGGTATTCTTCTAGATATTAGTGCCTCAAGCTCATTAAGGTCATCCTTAGAGGTGTCACTATCACTATTCACACATCTTTCTTTTCCTTTCTTAGACTTATGAAGAACCAATTGAGATTTGAATGCAGATTCAATAGTAGGAGAGGTAAAGTTGTCAAAATTTGATAATTCAAAAGCAGTAAGTCTACCAACCAAACCTTCCAAAGTTAAGTTGTTACCAGGAGAAAATCTTAATTCTTGTATTGCAGACACTCTAATAACATAAATAGGAAGTAGGGATCTCAATACCTTGCTAATAATAGTTTCATCATCAATCTTTCCATTAGCTCATCTAATAGCATTCACAACCTCTTTAACTCGGCCACAATATTGTACAATACTCTCACATTCTAACATTCTCATTTCATCAAAATTTCCTCTCAAGCTTTGAGATTTGGCTTTAAGTACATTTGTGTCTCCACCATAGATAACTGTCAATGTGTCCTACATTTTCTTTATAGTGGTATAGTCCTTTATGTCTTCAAATTCAGGATAACTTAGCGCTGATGCAATCTCCAAAATTTCTTGATTGTGTTCTTTCTTTTCCTTCATCTGCTGGGCTATCAAAGGTGTAGGTGCTGCTATGTAGTCATTTTCCACAAATTATTTTTCTAATTCTCCAATTCCATCTAGGTGTATCTTCATCAAACTTTGACATGCAAGGAAGTTCTCCTTATTTATCTTTGGTACCTCCTTTTTATACATCTTGATATTTAGCTCCAAGTGCCTTCAAACTTTCCCTTACAAGCACCACAAGCTCTGATACCAATTGTTAGAATGGTTTTAGAATAAATGAGATGGGGGGGTGAATCAGTTATCCTAAGGTCTAGATGTACCAATTCAACTTTTAAACACTTCAAACAACTTAGATCTACACAACAATGCACTCAGTCTCTATAACATATAATCAGTAATAGAAACTTGCAGTCCACTATCCAAAAGTAATCAACTTGCAAAATATGAAACACTTAATAGTAAAACACATCAAATAACATTCACACAAGTATGATACTAGGATTTAATGTGGAAACCTAATTTGGAAAAAACCACTAGTAACATGCTACCAATTTTCACTCTTCTGAAGTGAGCTCTATGAGGAGCCAACCCTGTTAAAGGTTACAATACACACTATTAGGTGTGACCCTATTAAAGGATTTAATCACCCTATTAAGAGTGGCCTTGTTAGAGGATTTAATAAAATTCCATTAGAATGTCACCTTGATTAAAGGATTTACAAATGAATATTAGGTCAACCTTGATTAAAGGATTTACAACTGATACAATGGTTAGAAAGTAACAACTAGTTTGATCTGATAAATATGACTCACTTTGCAAATATAGATCCAATGTAGCTCATACGCTAATCCTCTAATTGGCCTTCATTATCATCTCCATCTCTAATCTTCTTGGAAACCCTTCAAGAAATCACTTCTTCACAACTCTTTTCAACCTTCTGCTCAGGTTCACCAATCAACTAAATCAACCTCTTGCATAACCCCCAATTATGTTATCCTTATACCTCCTTAACTAGGTAGCTTGATCTTTTTTCGCTTAAACATTACCATAGATCTTATGTTTTGGTCAGATTCATCAAATCCTTCCAACATTTTGTTCTCCTTCTAACCTTCTAGTTACTTCTCAAAACTTCTTCTTGAATCCATGCATATAAACATGAAAACATAATTTATCATGCATTAAATGCTCCAAGTCATTCATCTTTATCTTCAACACACTTTACCTATTCCAATAATTCAACTATGTCGGATGGGAATCTCAATCCCTTCACAAACTTTAAAATACTGACACTCTATCATCACTATGTTCTTCTGCTCGGTCTTCACTGGATAAATCGGTCACTACTTAACTGTTATTCTTGGCACTCACTGTCTTCGCTTGGTCCAGCTTCTGATACTGGGTCATTGTTGATGCTTGGTCAAAACTATATTTTCTCAGCTTATACTGGAACTTGGTCAACACTAGCATCACTCGGCTTATACTTTAAGTTCCTTAATCTTCTTCTCTTTTACTTAGTCAAGCCTATGCTTTCAGTATTTCTTTAATCCTCATCTCTTTTATGCTTCAATTCAACTATCTTCTTTACTTAGTATTATAGATAAACAACACATTATCTTGCCAATGTGCCAATTAATCAAGTTCCTATTGTAGTTTCTCATAACTCAACCTTTTTACTAGGTCTTCTTGTTATCTCCTCTTTTCAAATCCTCTTCATCAATCAAATGATATGACACTCTACTAGATAGAATCTGTCTCACTAATTAAGGTTTTACATCAATGACAATATAACAGTTGTTTCAATTGTGGCTTCCAATGGTTTAGGAAGATATAAAGGGAAACTACCTTTTAAATTTTTCTAATGTGGTAAAATAGGTCATTATGCAGTACAATGTCCTAATAAAGATAGTGAAACAGATGAGGATGATAGTAAATCCTTCAAAAAAACAACATAAATTTAGAAAGAAAAATAACTTAAAAAAGAGTAAGGATTTGATTGCAGATGTAATAGATAGTGATTTAAATGAGCCTATAGATACATATGAAGAGGTCTTATTTATGGCTATTATTTCTTAAAATAAGTCTCAAGTTTAATCTTTATTAGATGATTCAAAATATATAATTGACTACAAAGGAGAACTAAAAGATTCTTTAAAGGGAATCAAGAATATTAAAAGAGAAGCTACCGACTTGAAAGCTAAAGCTCAAACTGATACAGATTTAATTACTTCATTAAAAATTTAATTAGAAGAAATCAAACATATTCTTCAAGTTATTAAATAAAAAGAAAATGATATTAATCTACTTGAAACTGAGATTGTTTCACTAAAGAAATAGTTAAATAAAAACTCTAGTAATGATACTGGAGAAACTTGTAAAGGAGGGAAAATGGAATTGTGTGTTCAATATTATTATGGTTGTAAAGAATCAGTAATTAAATCAAACAATTTCAAAATATTGCCTTAAAATTTTGGGAATTTGGTGAATGGTAAACTTTTTTAGTTTTTAAGTAAGCTTCAATGCTATAACTATAAACATCATGGTCATATTGCAAAATATTGTCAAGATAATGTATTCAAAAGAAAAAAATTTGATACATCAAGGTCAAAACTTGTTTGGAAACCTAAAGTGGTTGCAATGACAACTCAATCATATATTTTTTCCAAGATAGAAGATGTGTGGATTCTAAATAGTGGGTGTTCACATCATCTAACTTGGGATATAAATAAATTTGTAAAACTAGATATGTTTGATACATGCATAGTTAGGTTTGGCGATAACAAGTGTTATCAAATTAAAGGGTTGGTATCCATTCATCTTAATAATAGTACCTTTGTTAGTATTGTTTACTATGTAGAAGAAATGGTTCATAATCTTCTGCATGTCACTTAAATCTATAAACAAAAATTCACTATTGTCTTCACTACTACTAGTTGTCAGATTTTGAAAAATGATTTACTTTATATCACAGGAAGTAAATTAGAAAGCAATATCTATTGCTTACAAGAAATTATATCCAAAGATAATAATGAAATCTGTATGGTAGGATAAATTGAAGAATGTTATGATAAAATCATTCCTATAGATTGTTATAGGTAGTTAGTAGAGGCAAATAAAGAAAAATTCAAATTACAAAAGAGGATTGACCAACTAGAAATTAGTTTTGTTGAATGTCAAAATACGATAAATGAGTTAGATAGTTCAAACTCATACCTTTGTACTCAAATAAAAAAAGTTACCAGAGATGTAGTAAGATTGACAGAGAAATGTGGAAACTCAATGCCAAAAAAGTGGCATTGAGTTCCCTTAAAAGAGTTTAGTACCAAATAATTCTTTAACAACATTCTGAACATCTTGACTAGTTATCTCCCAAAACTACTGAAAGAGAAAAAGGGGGAAGCCATCAGGACCTGAGGATTTATCCCCTTCAAAGGAGAACACATCTCTGATTTCCTTATCATTTGGAATTGCTTTGAGTTGAGAATTAGTTCTGTAGTCAATCAGATTAGGGATGGCAAAGAGGATCTCATTTTGATTATGCATATCTAGATTTTCCTCTTTAGAAAGTAATGAGGAGAAAGATAAGAGCATTTCCTTTCTAATATCTTCTTCCTTACACAAGGTTTTTCCATTAGAAACAAGGGAAGAGATTCTGTTAATTGCTTTGTGTTTCATAGATTTCATATGGAAGAATCTTGTATTTCTATCCCCATCTTTTAACCATAGGGCTCTAGATCTCTACCTCCAGAAGGATTCCTCTTTAGAAATGATGTTATGATAATTAACCACCAGCAAATTCTCTATTTTTTTGCTTTCCTTTGAGAGACCCTCTTTCTGAATTTTCTCCTGAATGTCCTTTAACTCTTCCCATTTTCTGCTTTTGGCCTTGAAGATATCTCCAAAAATTTCCTTATTCCAGGTTCTTACTTTTCTTTTAATCATGCTCAGCTTTTTGGCTATTATGTACATTGCATTACCTTCCTAATTATAGTTCCACCATTTTGAAATACACTCCTTCAAACTAGGATGGGCTAGCCACATTTTTTCAAAGTGGAAAGGAATATTCTTTTTCCAATTTAGAATGTTAGCATTGAAGATTATAGGGAAATGATCAGATCCTATTCTAATAGAGGAAGACAAAGAGTAGGAAAACTTAGAAATCCAGTCAAATGATAAGAGAGTTCTATCAAGTTTCACCTGGATAAGATCAGCTCTAGTTCTTCTATTCGACCAAGTGTAGGAGATTCCTTCAAGCTCCATGTCAATGAGAGATTGATCATTAATGTACTCCATAAGATCCAATATACTATCGACTTGAGAGGGAAACCCACCCATTTTGTCATTAGATTGAAGGGGAGTATTAAAATCTCCCATAACCATCCAACTGGTCTCTTGAAAATTACTTTTGATTTCTTTCAATCTTTTCCAGAATTTCAATCTACCATTTTTAGTATTAGGAGCATAGATATTCATCAGATTCCAAGAGAAATCAACTTTGAGGTGTTTTACTTGAACAAGGATAATTTTTTTCTCAACAAGTAAAATCATACAGTTAATAGAAGAATTATTCCAAAAGATGACAACACCACCAGAAGCACCATCAGAGTCACTACCAATGCTATTGCCATTCTTAAAAGGATGGATTTTTTCAAATTTACTTCTAGCCATCTTTGTTTCTTGAATAAGCATTATATTAGGTTTAATATCTCTAACAATATTTCTTAGGACATCTTGTTTATGAGGAATTTTCAATCCTCTAATGTTCCAGGACATAATCTTCATTTAGAGGGTTGGGGGACAGATCTCTGGGATAGTAGACTATTTACCATCCATTATATTCTTTTTTTCTTCTTGTTCTCTTATTATTTTATGAGTAGGTCTACCTCTTCCCCCTTGTGGTGAGCCAACATCAGCTTTCGTCCTTCTTGTTTGGACTCCTCCCTAAGGAGTATTTTCTGACTTTTTACCTGATTCTGATATTCTTTGGTTCAATCCTCCTTTCTTAGAGAGTTTTTTAATTTTCTTTTTATCTATCACCTCTGACCAGGGTGACTCTTGAAGTTCTAGGATTGGGGAGACTTCTATTGGAAAAATGGCTAGCACTCCCCTTGGGATTCGTGACATAGTTTAACCACCTCCTATGTCTTTTATAAGTCTAGTGGTTGTATCAGACATTAATAGGTCGATCTTTTGGTGCAACAACAACCATTACTTGTAACAAGTGGTATCATAGCTTGGTCACAGGTTCGAATCCCCTCGGGTAATGCTAAGGGGGAGATTGTTGGAAAAATGGCCAGCGCTCCCCTCGGGATTTGTGACATGGTTTAACCACCTCCTGTGTCTTCTATAAGTCTAGTGGTTGTATCGGGCATTAATAGGTCGATCTTTTGGTGCAATGACAACCATTACTTGTAACAACTTCATCTAGTCTCTCCTTTTGGTTGTCCTCCTCACTAACTTTTGGCCAACTCCTGCTGCAATTCCCAATAACATGGGACTTATCTTGCCCATTTATTAAAGATATAGCTAAATCAAACTTACCCACCTCAGGGTCTCCCATCCCTGGGTTGGTCGGGGTATTTCCCATCACTTCTTTCATTTCTTTTCTTAGGCTTGATGACTCCAACTGTATAAAGTCTTCTTGAGATTCAGAATGAGGCTGGTTGTCTTCAATAGGTATCTCTCCTTTTGAAGGACTGGTGTTTTCATTTGGGGCTGTCTGTTCAACATTATCCTCAAGATTTTGAGATTGATTTGGTCCCTCCTGGATTTGATCTTTCTGTTCACCTTCAATATTTAAGACTTCATTAGTCTTCTTATCCTCAATAAACATGTTAGGTTTGGATTGGGTCTCTACTGTACCATTTTTTTCTCTCCATTTAGTTCTTGGTTCTTTCTTTTTTAGTTTTTCCTTTGGTTTTAATGGACATTGTTTTGCCCAGTGCCTAGACTTTTTACAAGTGAAACAGGCACAGGGAAGAGATTCAAATTCCACCACTTGAATGTGTTTACCCAATTTGGAATTGATTGTGATTACTTCCAGAAGGTCTACCTTTTGATTGATATTGACACAGACTCTGGCATATACGAGTCTTTTCCTCACTGCAATCATCGGGTCTATAGATAGGAGCTCCCCAAAAGAGTTGGTCAACCCCGTAAAGACATCTTCATGCCAATATTCCAGAGGAAGCCCTTGAAAATGAACCCACACTGGGGCCGCCTCAAACATATCTACATTCAGGTCAAGTCTAGTTCCCCATTTTTGAAGAGCCAAAGATGATTTGTCATACATCCAAGGACCTCCACACAAGACATCAAAGAGGTCTTCAGAGCTTGAAAAAATAAATGTAAAAAATCCCTTTGGCAAAGCAGCTATATCTACTTGGCCCTTGAGCTTCCATTTTCTGGCTATATACAATCTTATAGCATCTATGTTAGGTCTTGGGCCAATAAATTTTCCCACCAGCGTATTTTTCATTGTGGCAACAGTATGATCAACCAAAGAATCTGGAAGAGAGATACTGAAAATACCTTTCTCAGGGTCAGACATATTATCTACTAAAGGAAAAGAAGATTTTCTAGTTGGTTTAACTCCAAACAAAGAAGACCAGCTACCTTTAATAGAGTTTTCAAAAAAAGTTTGACCATCAATCCCAGCAATAGATGACTTATCGACAATGTTTTCAATTTTTGAGTCTCCTTCTCGATTGTGGGATCTGGCTAGGTCTTTGTCCCCCTTTTTTTCTATGGTGGATCCCTCATCTGCTTCACCATTGACCTTTTCCTACTCTTTTGACACATAAATGCTCTAAGCGCTTCTACAAGCAATATTCCTGCCTGTGGCATATTTTGAAAAAACATGTTTTCCACCTTCTCGGGAATGATTGCGGTCTGGGTCTTTGTCCCCTTCTGTGTCTTTATCTCCCCCATTGTTCTTCTGATCACTTGCCACTGTAGATGCCTGAGACCTTCCTGTTGTAGGTTTCCCACCCGATCAGATTTTTGAATTTCCTCCCTCTAGTCATTGTCTTCCCTCTCCGCTCTGCATTGTTGAATGTGTGTGTATTCTAGAATGACAACACTTGTTTTAAATATATTCTTGAAGTTATTAAATCAAAAGAAAATTATATTAATCTACTTGAAACTGAGATTATTTCACTAAAGAAATAGTTAAATGAAAACTCTAGTAATGATACTGGAGAAACTTCTAAAGGAGGGAAAATGAAATTGTGTGTTCAATATTATTATGGTTGTAAAGAATTGGTAATTAAATCAAACAATTTCAAAGTATTGCCTAATAAAATTGGGAATTTGGTGAATGGTAAATTTTTTTAAGTTTTAAGTAAGCTTCAATGCTATAACTATAAACATCATGGTCATATTGCAAAATATTGTCAAGATAATGTATTCAAAAGAAAAAGTTTTGATACATCAAGGTCAAAACTTGTTTGGAAACCTAAAGTGGTTGCAATGACAACTCAATCATATATTTTTTCCAAAATAGAAGATGTGTGGATTCTAAATAGTGGGTGTTCACATCATCTAACTTGGGATATAAATAAATTTGTAAAACTAGATATGTTTGATACAGGCATAGTTAGGTTTGGCAACAAGTGTTATCAAATTAAAGGGTCGGTATCCATTCATCTTAATAATAGTACCTTTGTTAGTATTTTTTACTATGTAGAAGGAATGGTTCATAATCTTCTGCATGTCACTTAAATATGTAAACAAAAAATCACTATTGTCTTCACTACTACTAGTTGTCAGATTTTGAAAAATGATTTAGTTTATATCATAGAAAGCAATAGTTATTGCTTACAAGAAATTATATCCAAAGATAATAATGAAATCTGTCTGGTAGGAGAAATTGAAGAATGTTATGATAAAATCATTCCTATAGATTGTTATAGGTAGTTAGTAGAGGCAAATAAAGAAAAATTCAAATTACAAAAGAGGTTTGACCAACTAGAAAATAGTTTTGTTGAATGTCAAAATACGATAAATGAGTTAGATAGTTCAAACTCATACCTTTGTACTCAAATTAAAAAAGTTACCAGAGATGTAGTAAGATTGAGGGAAAGAATGACAGAGAAATGAGGAAAATATGATAGGGATGTTTATTATTTAAAAGAAAAACTTTCGTCATATAAAGAAATACAAATTTCCTGATTGAACATACTACAAGCTTACAAAATCATTTGATAGCAGGAAAATCACGATTATACAGTTTTGACTCTGGTAAAAAACTAAAGTGGTCAATAATTATATAATATTTTACTACATTTATACTCAAGGATCTAATAGTCCTTCAATTCTTGAGTATTTTTACAGGTTGTGAAAGACAACTTAATAAATCAGATGTCGTTACAAGTTATTTTGGACTATTTTAGTTTTTATGATGGTCTTCTTTTTCGAGTCTGATAGTGGTAAAATATGGTGTTCAAGCCCATCAAAATGACTTTATAAAGTTTTTTCACAAGCTCGCATGAGCCCGTTACAAGACTACAAAGTATTTCACAGGGTGTGATAGTTACTGCATTCTCTTTAGAAGGACAAAATTGATTATTTGATCACGTTTATAGCCTTGCTAACCCAAGAGTTTTTTGTTTCAAGTCTACAAGACCAATCTTTTTGTCCTTGATTAATAGTCAAATTAGTTTTTTTATTATTGTTATGATGGTTACAATTTTCCGTTGATCATCTTTTTATGTTGTGGCATATACATGATCACAACACCATACAGGTTATTGTTGATGATTTGGAGAATTTGACACCATTGCATCTTTTCACAGCTAGCTCTATCCATCTCTATTAGGTATCTCTTCATTTTTATGTACTGTTATTTGTTCTTGATGATAAAAAGGGGGAGAAATCGTACATTGCTAGTTATTTTTAACACTAAGGACAAAGGAGGAGTTTTTTTATCCCCAAATCTTTTTTTTCCTTGATGTCAAAAATAAGCTAACTAGACTTCAAACTCAACTCTTCATGTGAAACTTTGGTATTTGGTAAATTAATAAGTTTGAGTTGGCTATCAAGGATAAATGGTTCCATTAGTTTTCAAAGGTTCAGTTTTTACATTTATCACAATTCAGTTTTCAAGTTTATCACATCACTCTCAAGGAAGTTAGAGAAGTGATTTCCATGGCTATCAACATCGTGGCTCTAAACATTTGTGATTCAATACTATCTTTGGTTCAATTACAAAAGGAAAACATTTATTTTTAAAAAAAATCAAGTCACAAATTGTAACCATGTTTTTAACAAAGTTGTTTAGCTAGGACCTTTTGGTCTGTCCCTGGCCATACATTTCAAATGTGAAAAATGTGTGAACTTGCCATATATTTCTAAAGTGAAAATATGTAAATTTGGCACATTAATGTGACATTAAATGGAATTAATTAAGGATGTTTCTCAAGCCCTTTTTTTCTTGGGCATCAAAAACTTCTTTTGTTAAACCATATTTTTTTCTTTATTTTGGTTAAATATGTGTTAACACTAGCTCTATTGAGCTAGGGAATCACACTATGGCATAACAACATTTGCAAGGGACATAGTTAGTTTGGTTAGACAATTTGAATAAGAGATGGAGTAGTTGAGGAAATTGGTTTTGTTTGTAGAGATTAAAAAGATCAAATAGGTGCATACAATTCTTAATCCTCTCATTTTGAATTCATTTATCGATGATTAGTTGAATCATTTTCTCTCTTGCATAAATATGTTTTTAGTTTGTAAAAGTTTGAAGGGTTGTTTGTTACAATCTTTAATTTAACCAATTCTTGCAGGAATGATGGCCTTCCTCATAGCCATGTTTTCCATGTATCTCTAATGTTAAATATCTTATCTTTGAATAAAGTTGTTATTTTCTAGGTTGTAAAGCATAGTTTACTTGTCTAAACCCTAATGAGGGCATTCATGTTTTTACATTTATATTCATTCATATTCATATTGGGTTTTACATGGTATGCCAAGTTTGAGTTTATTCATCACAATGCAATATAATGTTTTGGGTTCCTAGTATCTCATTGTTCTTTGTCAATGAAATATCTTTGTTCAACTGTCATGTTGATAGTTAGGTCTATGTGACTCATCTATGTCATTGTGCATATAGTCGTATGAAGTGTTAGTAATTTGAGTATGTAACATTGAATTTGTTTGTATACACAGTTGTATCAGCTTTAGACTACATTATTAAAGTTTTTGTTCATTATGTGTGTAGGTCTTTTCATAAGATGACAACTGCATACATAGATGAGTTCATTTGAGAAGAATAAGATGTGATATTCATAAAAAAGTTAGTAGAGGTTATGAAGAGTAAAAGTATACATATGATTTGTACCATATGGATTGACACTGATTGTAACATATATTCATTTTATAGATCCACAGTTGTAGAATATGATTTCTTTACTTCACGACAAAACCTTGGTTAAGTTCATAGTTAAAAATATTCATTGCATAGTTGCATCAATGGAAAAACTTCATTTTGATACTTAATCTGAATGTGACATTAATATTGTTGGTTGCAATTAGTTGCTTGGTATTCTATATATTTATGCAGGGGAAGTGACATTAAAAAGATACATATGGTAATGGTTAGCCTTGATAAAAAAAAATTTTGTATATAGTTTATGATTTGTTTAGTTCATTTATGAATGTCATTATGTAAGGTATGATAATGATTCTTGAGAAGCATTAATAGTATACATGATAAAAGAATTTTTTTTTAAAATAGTTGTATTTGGTTTTTCTTATTGTATCGTCAGAAAATGGAAGCACTTTCATTTAGGACTGGTTTAGCCTTCTGAGTAAGTGGTTTGGGGTCATGTGAAATGCCTTGAATGGGTCTTTGACTTGGATCTAGTTTTTTCCCCTGTTCTGCCCCATTTTCCACTTCTTTTCTACATTATTCTGGCATCCTGACCTGAAATCCTAAGATTCTTGACCTTAGGGTCAAGGTCAACCTCAACATTGACCCAGGGTCCAAATTTCAAAATCCATAATTTTTTGGATGTCGGGTTTTGGAAAAGATTTATTTCCCGCTTGCAGGTCAGCTGTTTCGAGCTTCAAAATGATAAAATCTTGAATTATATTTAATTTAGGTCCATTTCTAGGGGTATAGGGGTAATGGGATTTTATTTCCCCTATGTCAACCTCTGTATAAGTTTGTGCCCTAGATCACTATAAAAGGAAGCATTCATCTCTCATTTCAATCCATCTACATACCATAATCTCTCAAGCACTCAAGAAAGAGAAAACAAGAAATCAAGAAAGCAAGCAAGAAGGAGAAAGAAATCATTAAATAATTCATTTATCTTCAAGCATTCAAGCATTCAAGATCCAATTCATCAAGGAGATCCATTGGTATCCATTGAAGGATTCAATCTCTATGGATCCCTCTTGTTGAAGATTACTTCATCCACATCTATTCAAGCCTCTTCCTATTCCAAGATCCATTCAAGATTGGTGTTGAAGATCTAAGACAATTGATTTGAGACATCCTACATCCAATTCTACATTCATTTGGAGCATCCATACTTGTGGATTCAAGGATTTGAATCCTCCACAAGGGTTTCAACATAAGCAAGGTGAATTGTTTCATTTACTTTGTTTATTACTGCAATTTCAATTCAATTTCAAGGTTAATTCCTAAATTGGGGTTTGACGAAGGCAAACCCCTCTCGCCCAACAAACAAAACCATTTTTCTTGCGGGAATAGGTATGGGACAATGAATTATAGTACAAATCTGGATACCCTTTTCGACAAACTTTCAAGATTCGCGAACAAAATTTATGTTGGAGAAGTGCATGTCAAGGTCGACATAAAGGGGTAAGATTGTGCCCCTATATTTGGGTCAAGGTCAACCTGGCTCAGAAAAGAAAAAGATTTCTGGGTTTTGTAGATCTCACAGTTTTGGTTTGAGTTAGTAGAAATCAACAATTTTTGAGACCATTTGATAAGGTTTCCAGCCGATTCTTTTTCAGAGGTAAGTACCTTTTATTTCTTCATTTCAATATTAGTCTTCTATATTTACTTTCCTTGTCATTAGAATTTTATGTATGTGTTAAATATTGGTTTAGGGTCTCTTTTATGTGCAAACCCCCATTGTTCTAGACCCCATCCATATTTTACATATTACATTTTGGTGAACCCGTGTTACGACAACTCTTTATTTTTGGTGCTAGATTTCCCTTTGTATTATCTTGTGTGTTCACCTCCATCATACATTTTGGTGAACCTATGTTACGACAACTCTTTCTTTTTGGTGTTAGATTTCCCTTTGTATTATCTTGTGTGTTCACCTCCATCATACATTTTGTTGAACCCATTTTACGACAACTCTTTCTTTTGTGGAATTAGATGCCCTATTGTGTTTGTTGTGTTTGATTTCCTTTTCATGCTTATAAATTTAATTTGAATGCTTTTGGATATATCTAGATCTATTTTCTATGCATTTCTTTATTTATTATCATGTTGCACAAGTTGTTTCAAGTGCTTTCCAAACATTCTTTTATAACTTTTGGGATTACACAACATCTTCCTCTTACCTTACCATTGCATGGTGTTACACCTAGAAAGACTTTATTTAGTGCGTGTGATGTTGCTTTGTCCTCTCTTGTATTACCTTGTAGGGATATATTAGAGAAAGAATATGACTTTAATCTATCTCTCCATCATATTTCTCTTTATGGAGATGAGTTGGGGATTGATGTTAATTCTTCTCCTAATGAGCCTACTTTAGAATATAATTTACCTTCTTTCCCCTTTAGAGATCAAGATTTAGTGATTTATGGTGATCCTACAATGTGCTTTAATTATAGGGATGATAATCCTCCTATTTGGGATCAACCTTTGGATTTGGATGTTGATTACTCTCTTCCTCATGAAACCATTATGGATGATCCCTTGGATAAAGATATTGATTTATCCCCTCCTCATGAAGAAGCTTTGATACAAGAGGTTGATTTATTAATGGATAACATATTCATACATGATGGTGACTCTTTTTCTAAAACACACTCCCCTTATGCAGACATTTTAGTGAAAGAAGATGACATTATAGATGCTTTACCTCCATTTGGGATTCCTTCTAGTAATGAGGCATTAGAGGATAATGATATGAATTCCCTTAATGTTCTCCCTCTTAGTGATGATCTTATGGAGAATCAAGATCCTACCTCATCTCCTCCTAGGATGTCTTCTCTACTTCCTTCTTATGAATCTATTTGTAGTGTTGAGACAACTAACATGGTTTATTGAAAACCCTTGTTGACTATCAAAGGTTTTCCTCGCATTACTATCAAAGATAAACCTATGGAGTCTTTAGAGTCTTTCAATGATCAAGATTTGATATCTCACACCTATCATACAAGGAATAACCCTCAACCTAACCTGGTGGTTTCTACTTCTTTACCACCTTCTCAACCCATTCTTCCTCCTCCACCCCATCTTCCTAGCAAGGAGTATGATTTGATAAACCAATTATGCAATACCCCTACCAAGATTTCTTTATGGGAGCTTCTTCAAACTTCACCCACCTACCATGAAGCCTTGCCAAAAGCTCTAGTAACTCTTCCCACTCCACCTCCTAATCAAGAGAACATCAATACCTTCTTACAGTGCATGCATGCTACCCTGGGTCCTCCTGATATTGTATTTACTCAAAAGGATTTACCTTCTAAAGAAGTTTAGAATCAATATGATGCTCTTATGGTTACTATTACTATCAATAAGAGAAACATTTGTAGGACCTTGATTGATAATGGATATGGGCTTAATATTTGTATCATGGACATGCTCAAAGAGATTAAAGCCAATATTTCAACTATTCAACCTGACAATATTCCTATACGTGGCTTTGATAACATTGATAAGAATACTTTGAGAATCATTACCTTACCTATCAAAGTAGGTCTGGTCATCCTGAATACTACTTTTCATGTTATGCTTGGACCTCTCAATTATAATCTCCTTTTGGGTAGACCTTGGTTGCATGAGATGCATGTTGTTCCTTCCACCCTTCACTGTAAAGTCAAGTTTATTCATAACAACATAATGTATACACTTCATGCGGATGATGTGCCAAATCCTTGTTTGAATATTCAAACCTACACTACTCCTACTCCTAATAGTAATCCTTCTTCCTCTAATGTTCTTCCTGGTGATGATTGGGGAACCTTGGATTTTAATCCTACCTTTATTGGAGAGTATAAGGTTTCTGATCTTGATTTTATGAAGCAAAAAAGAGAGTTTGAACAACGAGATTTTGCTTCTACCTTTAATGCCCTTTGTAATAACTTTGTTGCTACTTCTACCCACAATAAATCTGTCAAACCTACTAATGACAACATAGTGACTACTAGAGTTCCATTGACTCCTTTTGATATGGCTTCTCATTATGGTCCTGGTTATCATTTCCTAGTTAAACAAAGATTCAATGGTCAAAGATGTGGTAAGCATAAACAGGGAATTCAAATTCCCTTACAGAATGGGGGGCATGAGCATTCTTATGGATTGGGATTTAATCCTCAACAACAAATCAATGTTAACAACATCTCATATAACACTTCAAAACATGATGAACCTATGAAGGAATTTGACCAAGAAGTTATTTTGCCTAAACTTCTTTGTGCTAAGATGATTACTAGACCTAAATGCAAAAAGAAACGTAGTCCACACTTGAAGACTCTTCCTTTTTGTTTGTATCATAAATTTCATCATCACTCTACTAATGAATGTCAAGCTTTACAATATAAGATTAGGCAACTCATTGATACTAAGGCTATTTATATATCATGTGGCAATGAGTTGTATTTCAATCATGTTTTCTCTAAATAACAATTATGTTCCTATTATGGAGATCCACATTATGTAAACAATGTTAGCCTAATCCTTGGGGGCTTGTTGTCTTGTATAGTGTTGTGAGCAATATAATAGGCCACCTTTCATCCTTGTTCCTATGCTTGGGGGGCAAGGATGCCATCTCCTTTTTTGTCTTTCTGGGATACACTTTTCCCTTGGTTAAGCAGTATCTATCTATTATGTGATATCAAATCATACATGAAAATTTTGGTTTTCATTGAGGATCTATGTCATTGATCATAACCTATTTCTTTGTTTGACATTGGGTTTCCATGGTTGATAAATCTCTCACCTTGGAAACTAAATAGTGTGCTATTCCTCACAAGGGTTACTTCTTCCCTTCTTGCATGATATCACTTTGCATTCATCCCTTCCATGGCCTCATAGGAGCTATGACCTTCTTGGATTGGACTGGGTGTTGTCTATGGATATTGTCTTGATGTTGAAGAAGGGTTTATCCTTGTTCTTTTCTTTCCTTAACATGTCAAAATAGTATGTATTTTTCCATCTTAAGGAGGGGGGCATATATATGACCTCCCTCATTCTATATTATGCATTTTTGTTCTAACCTTTTATTTTGTAGCATGCTAAATCCTCAGAAGGTAACACACATAAGTTGCTAAATCCTGAAGAGACACACATTGTCAATTTCACCCATTTTACAAAGGTATTCTATGGTGATATGAGGATATGGATTCATGCGTACTTCATAAAAGCCATCAAAAGATGCACTACATACATGCACAAAGTTTTTAGAAGGCACACAAATTTATGGGGCGAATATCAAGCATTTTCTTGGTGGACCATCCTATCCTTTTTGTGGTTCACAGTGAGATACACACATCTTACTGGGCGAGCTAGCCACTACTCTCTCCCCTTTTCTCTCTTTTTTCTTGTGATGTCTCTCTTATTGTAATCTTGGAGTTAACTAAGACTCAAGTCCCTGGGGGCTTGAGGATTCCTTTGTCCCTTTGATTTTAATAAGATTTTCTTTTTCTTTGTGATCTCCTTTACCAAGAGTTTGTATTGAACCCATACTCTTGCTAAAGTGGGGGCTAAATGTATCGTCAAAAAATGGAAGCACTTCCATTTAGGACTGGTTTATCCCTCTGACTAAGTGGTTTGGGGTCATGTTAAACACCTTGAATAGGTCTTTGTCTTGGATCTGGTTTTTTCCACTGTTCTGCACCATTTTCCACTTCTTTTCTGCATTTTTATGGCATCCTGACCTAAAACCCTGAAATTCTTGACCTCAGGGTCAAGGTCAACCTTCTAGGTCAAGGTTGAACTTGACCCTAACCTAGGTCAAGGTTGACCTTGACCTACCTTGACCTAGACCTAGACCGTGACCCAAGGTCCAAATTTCAAAATCCAAAAGTTTCTGGATGTCGGGTTTTGGAAAAGATTTATTTCTTGCTTCCAGGTTGGTTGTTTCGGGCTTTGAAATGGTAAACTCTTAAATTATATTTAATTTAGGTCCATTTATAGGGGTATAGGCTTAATGGGAATTTATTTCCCCTATGTCAGCCTCTCTAGAAGTTTGTGCCCTAGATCACTATAAAAAGAAGCCTTCCTCTCTCATTTCAATCCATCTACATACCATAATCTCTCAAGCACTCAAGCAAGAAAAATCAAACAATCAAGAAAGAAAGTAAGAAGGAGAAAGAAAGAATTCAATAATTCATTCACCTTCAAGCATTCAAGCATTCAAGATCCAATTCATCAAGGAGATCCATTGGTAGCCATTGAAGGATTCAATCTCTATGGAGCCCTCTTGTTGAAGATTTCTTCATCCACATCTATTCAAGCCTCTTCCTATTCCAAGATTCATTCAAGATTGGTGTTGAAGATCTAAAGACAATTTATTTGAGACATCCTAAATCCAATTCTACATTCATTTGGAGCATCCATACTTGTGGATTCAAGGATTTGAATCCTCCACAAGGGTTTCAACATAGGCAAGGTGAATTGTTTCATTTACTTTGTTTATTACTGCAATTTCAATTCAATTCAAGGTTAATTCCTAAATTGGGGTTTGATGAAGGCAAACCCCTCCCCCCCAACAAACAAAACCATTTTTCTTGTACGAGATAGTGAATTACAATATAGATCTAGATACCCTTTTCAACAAACTTTTGGGATCCATGAATAGAATTTATGTCGAAGCAGCGCAGGTCAAGGTCAACATAAAGGGGTAACATTGTACCCCTGTATTTGGGTCAAGGTCGACTTGGCTCAAAAAAGAATTTTTTTTGTAGATTTTGTAGATCTCATAGTTTCAGTTCAAGAGCATGATAATCAATAGTTTCTGAGACCGTCTGATAAGGTTTTTAGCTGATTCTTTTTCTGAGGTAAGTACCTTTTATTTCTTCATTTCAATATTAGTCTTCTATATTTACTTTCCATATCATTAGAATTTCATGTATGTGTTAAATATTGGTTTAGGGTCTCTTTTATGTGCAAACCCCCATTGTTCTAGACCCCATTCATATTTTACATATTACACTTATACAGTTTGGAATCAATTTCTATTGAGAGACATTATTTATATTGTAGTAACAGTATGATTCAATGACAGAACGAGAAGCATTGTGAATTCATGGGTTCACATTCTTATCAGATATGCATTATCAGTTGTTGACAGAAAAGTCTAATTGGCTAAAATATGTGATTAGATATTTTACACTACTAAGCATAACATGTATTATGAGTCAATAGTCTATGATATGTATTTATAAGATCTATTAGAAATGATATTTTCTAATCTTTGTATGTTGAAAATTGTGAAAGTTTTTTAAATCCTATAAGGTAGATTGTAGTAAGGCTAGTAAGTTACAAATAGCCAGTGAGGCACATATAGCTAGTGAGGCACAAAAGTTCAATGAGGTATTTAAATTTCCAATGAGACAATATCACTAAGATGTACAAATTGATTTAAGGATAAATCCCTTGAGGCTAAGTCTGAGTGGTTTTTTACCTAAAGGGTTTTCCACTCAAGAGAATCTTTGTGTCTCTCTTTTTCATGTGATGTGTTGTGTACTTTTTTATATCTGCATTATTTGAATTAATTTGTTTCAAAACTATTAAAAATAAAAGTTTTGTTTTATATGATTATTATTTCACCCCTTCCACATTCCCCATGCCCCCTCTTAGTAATCAATGTAGTCCAACAGTTTACTCACATGGGTCTCATCTCTATCATACAGTAAGAATGTTTGTTATGCAATTTCACTAGTAACGGGGAATGTTCAGATAAGTTGCATAGGAACTTTACTAAATATGAGTAGTTGAAAACCTCATGAGATATTATAGATGTTGATTATATGATGTATGCTAAGTTTTACATGATGACATGATGTTTTATTTGAGTTATGGGGTCTCAGATAAATATTGGTTATTCCATTATTTTCCAATGTGATACAATGATAGATTTGCAGAGTTTTGGTTCATGCAAGAACATATGAGAAGACATTTGGTCACACAATTGGTAATCTGTAAAAGACATATTAATGTATCTACCATTCAAATGTTTTGTGATTCAGATAATTCACAAGGCAATTACGAGAATTTTATTTAGGGATAACAGTGTTCTTGAAGAAGGGAAAGAATTACTAGCAGATGATGAATGTAGTGTTTTTTTTTTTAGCTTAAATGATACCTTAGGATGATCTAGGATTATTTTTATTTTTTCCATGATAAAAATGTTTGTTTTATGTGGTGATTCATGTTTACTAATTTATTCTTGCATGCTTTACTTTCTGCAAATCAATAGTAAGGTTTATTTGATCAAGAATTTCATACATTAAGGGTTTAAAAGAGGTTTATGTTTAAGTATTTTTTAAGAACCTGAATCACCCCCCCACCCCTCAATTTCTTTTTGATATTTATAACACCATTTAACTCTTAGATTACAGAGAGGGGGGTGAATCAGTAATCCTTGATTCTATGTATCTTAAAAACTTTTCTCTATTTAACTCAGTTAAACATAGTTCACTATTTACTGACAACAATAAATAAACTTTAACAATCACTAAATCAAATACATAAATCATTGATCACATGTAATACCAGTATTTAACTTAGAAACCCAACTTTGGGAAATACCATTGTGGGAATTGTCACCCACTAAAGAAAATACTCTTATGAATTATACTTGGTTAAGAGTCAATCATGTTAGAGATTACAATACACACTACTAGGTGTGACCCAATCAAGGGATTTACCTCAGATCTATTAGGATATTCACCCTATTAGGAGTGGCCTTGTTAGAGGGCTTCAAACACTCTTTAGAATGTTACCTTTTGCAAGGATTTTACAATAAGACTGTTAAGTCTACTCGATTAAGAGATTTCTCTATTATAAATGCTAATAAGCAATAGTAAATGATATGACCTTTAAATTTTCAACTAGCTTTGCATAATCAGATCCTTTGTGCATTCCTCTATCTTCACTTCAATCCTTCACTTTCCACTGGCTTCAACGCTTCATCAGATTCTTATTTTTGACTTAAAATCTATATTTTCCTTCTTCATTGCATCAGTCAGTGACTTATCAACTCTTCAATTTTCCATCCATTTGTTCATACAAATCCATCCTTTATATAGACATTTTTTGTCTCTTAATCTCCTATATTACATTTTCCTTTGATTAATCTCATCTGTCCAATTCATTATACCTTGAATCTCAATCTTGGTAACACATTTTCTCATCACCTAGGAGCTTGAACTTTCTTGAAACTTGTTCCTTCTCTTTTTACCATTCAGATCTAAGCCATAGATCTTCACCTTGAATTTTCTTGATCATAGATCTCATAACTAAATTTTCTTATCATCGTGATCTTCTAGCTCATCATAGATAATCATTAAATGTCATTGTAATCCTTATTTAATTCATGTTCCTTGCTCAGTGGCTTATCCTAAATTTTAGTTAACTTTTCTTAGTGTCTAAAACTTGCTTGCTCGGTGCCCTATGTTCCTTTTCCTTCACCAAAACATACTTCCTTTTACCTTTACCTTTACCAAGTGACTTTTTCTGCTTGGTAGCCAAAACTATTTTTCTTACCGACTTGACAAATATTCATTACCATACTTTACAAATTTGATATAATCATATGTTAGGTAGAAAACAATTATATCATCATAACCTTACCATTTTCTAATTTGTATCAGCTCCCCAGTTAAGTTTTTCAACTTCATAGCATCGAGCACTTCTTCTTCTCCTTAACCCATTCTTCTTATATCATACTCTGAATGATATGGCAACATAATATAAACCAAATATTAATTTCTTGACATCAATGACAAGATAATAACTGATCTAACCTTTCTACTATCTTGTATTCCTCTGATCAAGGTCATTCTTCATCATCATCACCATCATTTATAATAACAATCTCCCTCTTTGTCATTGATGGAAACACTAACAATCTTCAGTTTCTAATTGATGATGGTAACACTTCACTATCATTCATGTACTCCCTCTAAGCTTTATCTTCTATGTTAATGTGTATTCTCTATCAGTAGATCTTCCTTACTATTTATTTATCACTAACAATATTCTTCTTTGCTATCCCTCTTTGAAAAATTATTTTTCTAATCTTCTCTCTCTGTATCATCAGTAATATTCTCCCTCTACAATCATCATTGGTATTCTCCCTCTTGGTATTCATCAATTTAATCTCCCTTATAGTAATCATCAATAATATTCTTAGTGCATCAACAATATTCTCCCTCTTTGACAATAATGCCAAAGACACATACTCTTGAAAAAATTTCTCAAGCAGTAAATTATACCTCAAGTATAGATGTCTCATTGCAATCATAACCATCTTTCACAACTTCAAGCTTCACCTAAAGAGTGAACACTATCATCAACTCACAAGATAGATATTTTAATCAATACTTGAATTGATGCAACATGCATCTTACCTATAGGTTGGGTTAAAGCTAATTTTGATGGGGCATCCAAAGGCAACCCGGATGTCTCTGGGGGTGGTGGAATTATTAGAGATAGTAATGGTAACTATTTGGGTGCCATTTCTATTCCCTTGGGAATTCAGACTAATCATAGGGATGAGGCCTTAGCTACTCTCAATATTATCATACTGGTGGAAGATTTGGGGTTCAAAAGAGTCTGGCTTGAAGGTGATTCTTTAAATATTATAAATAATATTAAAGATATCAATGCCCCCTCCTGGACTATTGATCACATTATTACTAAAATCAAAACTATAGCCCAATCCTTTGAGGGGTTCCATATATCTCACAATTACCGAGAGACCAATCAGGTTGCTAATTGCCTTGCCAATATCAGAGCCAAAAGTGAGGGGATTCAAAAATGGATTGGAAATACAATCTATAATGATGTTGTTACCTCATCTATTAATTATGATAAAATCAGGCACAAGGAAGGAATCATTAATAGGAATATTAATGATATTATTTAATTCCCTTCAAATTGGGGTGATATCGAACGTCACTCAAAATAAAGCCAAGTACATCCCTAAGATGCGGAATTATCCTCCCATTATGAAAGATCAAAATTTGATGTGTGTTCCCATCATTACTAGTAATTTCTGCCAGTTCAAGCATGTGAATAGGACAGTGAACTAGTCTAACAGATTTATTAAGCTAAAGAATTACCAAATTGAGAGCATTCCTCCATCCAAGCATAAGAAGCATATGAAAAAAGAGTAGGGAGAGTGTTCAGCTATGGGTGGTGATCTCAGGAGAGAAGAGCCGGTGGAATGCAAGTGGAAGCAGGATAAGGAAGTTTGGAGCATTTTGAAAAAAGGCCATGTCCATCAGTTTCTCCAGAGACTCCATGGTTTCAAAAATGATGTTACTAAAGCCTTTGCAGATGGTTGGGATAAGGGCATGGTGAACCTAGCTGGAAAATCTTTTAGCCTTAGCCTCGAGCTCCTCTCGGACATAACTGGTCTCCTACTGGATGGTATGAAGTATTCGAAAGAGATTAAAGTTGGGACTAGAGCTTACAAGAAGTTTCCTGACACGGATGAGGAGAGGGCTCTTTTGGTAAAAGGTAAGAAAGATTACGTAGAAATGGATAATATTAATAGCATCTGGGGTTCTATTATCAAGGTCATCATGGAATATTTTACTCTTGAGGGGAGATTTTCTAGGGTCTATAATTACCATTTTCCCCTTGTTAATCACTTCAGACATGACATAAGAATCTCTTTTCCCTACTTTCTTCTATGTTCGCTCAATCAGACCATTACTAATTATAGAGTGAAGAATTTCTCCATCCTCCATGTTGGGCTCATCCTCCTAATCATTGATTATGCAAGGGATCACATTCCTAAACCTATCCTTGCCCATGTCAAGAAAAGGAAGAAGACTAGCTCTTCGCCTAGGAAACAGAAACCTAAGAAAGCTCTCTCCCCCTCTGAGCCGGCCCCCTCGAAGTCTTCAGATGGTCTGAAGAATGTCAAGAACTTGAGTGATGGAAATGCCTCTATTTTTGACAAAACTGATTTTGAGCCCTTTGCTAGCCCTGTTCGGTCGAAGTCTGAAGGTGTTAAGTTGAATCCTCAGGATAATGTGACTGAGGTTGAGAAGAATACCTAGATGGGTCAAAATGTCGAGCCTAATCCCACTACCCAAACCCCTGAGGAGAAGGACTTGGAGGATCCCAACATCTCTAATGCCATGGGTAGCCCCAAGGATGGCCAGGATAATCAGAATAGAGGGGACAAGCCTATCTCAGCTCTGGAGATTAACAATACTAATGACAAAGATACTTTCAAGATTGAGGTTGAAGCTGATGACAATGATGGCAAAGAGGATGATACAAACTTAATTGATAGCAATGCTGAGGACTCAAGGAACAATAGCTTTAGGGTTATGGAAGAGGAAAATCTGGACTCCCATGACTCCCCCAACGCCCGGAAAGAGAACAAGAAGGATGACAGTGAGAGAACCCTTGATTGTAATAGGTCCCATTCTCTTCAGGATGACATCAGAAAAATGGATTTGTAGGTAAAAAGAATAGTTATTATGACCCCCCTAGAAATTGCTAAGAACAAATCTATCTACAGTTATAATCTGGACAAGTGGGTGCAGAATGACTTGGTTGAACTGAAGAACAGATGTATCAAACTAGAAAATAAGAATCCTATTATTGAGGAAACTATTGACAAAATCAGGAAGGAGATTTCTCTCAAAGGTAATGTCAGTGTTTTTTATTACAGGTCAGATTTGGATGATAGAATTAAAAAAGCAGTTGAGACTGCCATGATCCCTATCCATGAGAAGACAAGTAGGAATGAGGGAATGTTGAAATATTTGCGCGGCCTGGCCAATATAGGAATGAAGTCTACTCTAGAGAATTTGAAGATGCTTAGCAAAATGCTGGAAGGAAACAAAGATGCCCCCCTAAGTGAAAAAATTGACCTGACTGAACCTAGTCAGAAGATGGGACCTGGCGCTAGGACTAGGTCTAATACTAAAAAGAAGCTCAAGATAGCGGATCAGGACATTCAGAGTTTGAAAGATAATGTTAAGATCATGCAGGCCCAGCTGGAGGAATCTGAGGGCTTCCTGAAGACTATGTCTTGATCTTTGTGCTGGTGGTCTTCTCTTTTTTGTTTGTTGTCCAGTATTTTTTGCTTTTTGTTATGTACAAGCTTATTGAATATTTGGGTTTTGACCCTTTGTAGTCTATTCCCTTCTTTGGGACAGCTAGTTATTCTTAGGGATTTCATGCTTACCTTTTGTCTCTATTGTTAAAGGGTTTTGGGGCCCCTTCAAAACCTATTTTTACCATAATCAAAAACATGCATCTTACCTTAGTGAATATCAGATAGGGGAATAACCCCTAACTTACCTCAGAGATACTCAAAAGAATCCTTTGATAGTGGTTTGGTAAATATATCATCTATCTATTCTTTAGAATTCACATACTCCAATATCACATGCTTATCCAGTACTTTCTCTCTCAAGTAATGATACTTGATAGAAATGTGCTTTGTCTTTGAATGCATCATCGGATTCTTTGATATGTTTATATAACTAGTATTATCATAGAAAATAGTAACTGGATCAATGATCTCTTCTTGCATACCTTCAAGTAACTATTTGATCCACACTATATTTGAACAATTCATAGATGTGGCAACATACTCAGCTTTTGTAGTAGATTGTGAAATACAACTTCTTTTTCTTTCTTAACCATGTTACTAATCTTTCTCCTAAAAAGAAATCTTTGTCACTTGTTCTTTTTCTGTCATCAATGTTTCTAGCCCAGTCAGCATCAGTATACACATTAAGATCAAATTTCCTCCTTTTGTGTATAGAAGACCGAAATCTTCATTCCCTTTTAAATATCTAAATATTCTTTTAACTATAGACATGTGTTTCTCCTTTAGATTAGCAGAAAACCTTGCCACTATACCAATTGAATGTACAATATCAGGCCTACTGTGTACAACATACTGTAGATTACCAATCATGGATTGGTAAAGTGTCTTATTCACTCCTTTGTCTCATCTTTCTTTGACAATTTACAATCAGTAGCCATCGGTGTTCCAATTGATTTTGATTCTTCCATATTGAATATCTTCAAGATCTCCTTGATATAATTTGATTATGTTATGTAGATCCCATCTTTAACTTGTTGAATTTGAAGTCCAATAAATAATTTGATCTCTCCTAATATAGACATCTTAAATTCCTTTCTCACTTCTTCAGCAAATGATTTAGACATTGATTCATTTCCTCCAAATATAATATCATCAACAAATATCTCAGCAATCAAAATCTTATCAATACTATCACATTTCAAATATAAATTTTTGTTATCACTTGTCCTTTGAAATCCAATCTTGGTTAAATAAGAGTGTAATCTTTCATACCATGCTCAGGGTGCTTGCTTTCATCCATATAAAACTTTATGCAGTTTGCATACCATATTCTTGTTATAATCTTTAACAAATCTATCAGTTTGTTCAATGTAAACCTCTTCTTCAATAATTTCATCTAGAAATGCAAACTTAACATCCATTTGATAAACTTTAAATCCTTTATAGGCAACATATGCAATTAATATCCTTACACCTAATCTAGCAACAGGGGAAAAAGTCTCACCATAGTCAATACCTTCTTGTGCATACCCTTTGCAGACTAATCTTGCTTTGTTTCTGATCACATCTCCTTTCTCATTGAGTTTTTTCCTAAAAATACACTTTTTTCCAATCATATTCTTATCCTTAGGTCTCAATACTAATGAATGTGTTGTTCTTTTCAATCTGATCTATTTCTTCTTTCATTGCATTAACCCAATCTTCATTTCCAAGTGCATCCTTAACTAATCTTGGCTCAAACTTAGAAATAAAACATGTTTTATCCTTCAACTTACTTCTTATCATGACTCATGCATTGTTGTCTCCAATAATCTTACTCGGTGAGTGATGTCTTCTCGCATATTTTGCTAATACAGGCTCAATAGACTGTTCATTAGTGTTTTCATCTCTCAGTAGAGGCTCATTTTTCTCCTTGATTTCTTCTTGTTTCAACTCGGTTCCATCAACTAAATTACCTTCCTTTACATAAATAAATATTTGATAATCCTCAAGTTCCTTTTTTCTATCTTCTTCATTTTTCTCTGCAAATTCATCAATCATCACATTTGCACTTTCTACAATTTTGTTAGTAGACTTATTCAAACATTTATATTCTTTTCTCTTTGATGAATAACCTAGGAATATACCTTCATCTCCTTTAGAGTCAAACTTTCCATTTCTATCATATTTTATTATGTAACACCTACTTCCAAGAATTTTAAAGCAACTTAGTGTAATACCCAAAAAATGGGCTTCAATACCATTGACCTCCTACATCAACAAATCAATCGAAATTGACCCTAAAGTCCTAACCTAAAGAACATCTGCACATCAAATTATCTAAACCCTAATTGATCCTATCTCAAATCTACATCAGGAAATATTATTCTTAAATATTCCTAATCTATCTTAATTATCTTTGATTAAATATTATTTGGCGATAAATGATATTATTTTATTTATCCTAAGTGTGATTAATTGAATATGTTGAATATTTAATTAATTAAACTTTATTTAGCTACTTAATTATTTTAATTAGATTTAATAAAAATTATTTCTTAATTAATATTGTTTATTTGACAATAAATCAAAAAATCTAGAAATAATTGATTAAATATTTATTTAATTGATTAAAATCAAATTGTCAAATTTAATAATATGATTTTGAATAAAATTTGATTTAAATAATTGATTAACCCATAAATTACTTATTTTTAAATTAAATCAGTTAAGTTGAGAATAAAATACATGGAAATTAAATAAACTCACAATTATCTATGCAAAAATCAGAAAAATAGTTAAACTCAAAATCAACTCTTAGATTC
The DNA here is from genome assembly GCA_027943335.1 of Chamaecyparis obtusa. Lineage (NCBI taxonomy): Eukaryota > Viridiplantae > Streptophyta > Pinopsida > Cupressales > Cupressaceae > Chamaecyparis > Chamaecyparis obtusa. The sequence goes on along the minus strand of BSBK01001603.1, from coordinate 594,190 downwards.
AATTTGTTAACTTTCTAAACTCAACATGTGATTGTGAGTTGAAAAGTAGATTGGAGTGATCTCAACTTCCAATTATGAGTTAAAGAGCTGATTTGCATGATTTTACTAGATAACTATTTCTAATTTCTTGATTGCTTACCAATCAATTCGAGTTGATCAAGGAGTGATTTTTGGCTTTTCCATGAGTTCTCAAACCTGAATTTCTATATAAACAAGCCACAGTCCTTCACACTTACAATGTGCAAATTTTGAGAACAATAGTGCTATACTATCGAGTTCTTGAGAGATTGTGCAACTTTTGAGATTCATTTCTATCATTTATTTCTTATTTTTCTATTCATAGTTTAGATTCATTTCATTGATATCAAGTTTTAGATTATTTCATCTAGCTTACATTGTTATTATTGCATAGAAAATCTCAAAAATATAGATTAATCTTGCATCCATTTCCATCATTTTACATTCAAATCCTTCGTTTAGGCATTGCATTGTCATTGATCTCAATCATATTCTAAGAATACCATACTCGCGTCTTCTAGAAGGTCGTAAATTCCCTGATTGATGATATAACTATCAATTGCTTATTTTCTTATCATTGAACAATAATGTTTTACTGATGTGTTGTGTCTTCTACACAGGTACAATTTTCACACCAAATTTCTGACACCCACCGTGGGGCCTGATATCGGGTTTCCATTTTATATTTCATCAATTTTCTAACAATTTTTCATCAAGTTTCAGGTTTTGAAAATTTTCCATACAATCTCATACGACATTTCATAGATTATCGTATGGGAAGTCTTTAATTGTTGTACAACAGATGACACTCCAACAATTGTCATGCCAGTTCACATACATTGTTGTTTCAGATCTGAAGTGTTGTATCAGTTCATACATATTGTCGTATCAGAATTCAATTATTGTATGGGTTAAGGTATATTGTCGTATGATATTTCATGCCTGAATTTTAATTGTTGTCTGGATTTTCTAATCAGTTTTTAAGGTTTTTGCTTTGAAATTTGATTGATTGCTAATCCTGACCCCTACTATTTTTTGGTGTGCGATCATTTTAGATAGCCTAATGCTTCTTTTAGGATGTGAGACAAAGACCTGAGCATTGAAAGCTATCTTTTTGGCCTCTTCTTGTCTTGTCTTCTAAGCCCTTATTTGTAGGAAACCCTTTTAGAAATCGCTTGCCAAAGATTCTCATTCAACTTGAAATTTTTGACGTGTGGTTTTGCAAGTTACTGAATCTTCATCAAGAAAATATTTTGTTTTCTTAGAATCTCTTTTTCATAGGCACATAGCTAATTAATTATGTGTGTCATATTACATGTGGTAGATATTGAGGGGATTATGCTCTTCTCTTTTCAGAGAATCAGAAACCCAGAAGGTATCTCCCCCTTGGAAATGTGTGTACTGTCTCTAGATTAATTATGCCTGACATGTCTTGGATAGGGAAAAGGAAAAGGTTAGGGGATTATGCTCTTCTCTTTTCAAAGAATCAGAAAGCCAGATCATGTGGTCCCCAACCTCACATTTCATTTAATCCTTTAGAGGGTCTTCCAACAAGGTAAAGATCTTCTGAGAATGACCCAAGTAGGGACAAGTCTTAAGCCGACTCTTCCACCCCACTATAAAATTTGACGCTTCCTTGATGTTAAAGCCACATAAGATATAGTTTCACTTGTTCCTTGGATTTATTCTATGAACATGCTTGGATTTTGTGTAGAGTGGACCTACTTTAATCTTGCTTGCAAGACTACATAGGTCTAAGTACTCATAGGGCTATATGCCTCAATCCTGCTTGCGGGACTTTGGGAGATAATGTTGAATAGATGCCTTGATTAACAACCTAAGCTAGTTTTCTACCGATCTACCTCTGAAGGATTTGTAGTGCTTGTGAGAGGTGAATAGTAATCACCCCAAGAAACTCGTCATATCGAGCCCTCCTTGACGTTTGAACTCAGCTAATATGGGCTTCAAAATCCATTGCATGTTGTTGGACCGCTATATTCTGAGGAGTCATTGAGTGTGTTCCTAAGTCAACAAGAAAGTAATACATCTCTTCTCCTATTTAGGTTAAGCTGGGTGTGTTTGATTCTTTGAGTCAGTTCCCACATGTTTTTTGTGATTGTGAGCCTATTTCTATGTTAAAAACCCTCAGACAATCCAAAACATAGATCTTGAAAACTCGACAACAAACTTGAAAAACAAATTGAGACCAAAAACACCAAAATCTCAAAAAATTGAAGCAAAATCCTTTTTCTGGTGTCAACTGTCATCTAGCCCTAGCAATTGTCGTACAACAATTGGTTAGTTTTTGCAAGTGTCGTATCAAAACCCCCAAGTGTCATATAGGAAGCAATACACTGTCGTATGAGAATTGTCAAAAAAATCCTTTGCAAAAATTAATTTCTGGTATCAACTATTGTACAAGCATCTAGATTGTCATGCCAGACTCTTTCCTGTGTCGTACGAGCTTGCATACTATCATACGACATTTTGCACAAATTGACCAGAAAAGCCTTAATTTTGCTAGAAATCTAGTCAATTGCCCTGGTCAAAATTCTGTTAGAAAACCCACTATGTCAGGTACAAAGAAGACAATAGGGATCCATTTTATTTTCCCAAAGTGATCTATTTTGCTTTATTTTTCATCCTATTGATTGATCTAAATCACGTTTCATCCTATGTCAAAAATTATGTCAAAACAACCTCGATCTATCAAAGGCTAAGCATCATGAATTCATGTCCACCATCTTTTGGCCATGTACCCATACATCTCAAGCATAGTATCCTTTGCTTACATCTAATCTATCTTTTTGTCAACAATCCAATCCAATCTTGACAAGGTTGCGTCACTTGATTTTTCCAGAATCAGATTATCATCCAGTTGTCTTATCTTGCTCCAAGATTCACCGAAAGGTTAATGGTGGAAACTAGAGCTTCCTCACACAGAAAACCAAGAGAAGACCCAAAGACATCACCTTCATCTTCTCTCATCACTCAGTCATTTCATCAATCCTATGATCCTAATCTTTATGAAGAAGATGAGCTAGGCAATCAATGCTCAAAGAGAGATCACACACCTCCTTCAACTCATGAAAGCACCCTAGAAGACAATCAACACATTGCCATGTCTCAAAGAGCAACTAGCCATGGTTCACAAGGCCGTGACTCTAATGAGGGAAGAGATCAAGAGCCCACAGCTTCAGAAATAGCACAATACTGAGATGATGATCTCTTTAAGAAAATCATGAAACATTTCCTACGAGAGGACAAAGAGACATAATTTCTTGAACTAGCCCAACAAGGTGCCAAACTTCCTTGAAGCTTTAATATTGAAGACATCATAACACAAGAGGAAGAGACTCCTATCACCACCATGATGAAATAGATGCATGCTATGCAAGTCAAAATAAGCAAGCTGGAAAAAGAGAAGGAACCCAAAGAATTCTCTATGGATGCCTTGTGTCCATTTCCATTTGTTCTGAGCTTGTATATGCCACCATTCCCTAAAGGGGTGGAACTACCAAAGTATGACAAATATGACAAAAATTTAGATCCTCAAGATCATGTCAGAGAATTTTGAACTCTATCCATGGGTTTCATGCATGAACCAACATACTTAATGTGTCTCTTCTCATGATCTTTGGGAGGGGTAGCCATGAACTGGTTCTCCAAGTTCCCTCCAACAATCAAAAATTTTGAGGAGTTAATCAAATTACTCTATCAGCAATACTCCTACAACATCCAACATCTAGTCACCATGATCTATATCTGCAACTTGAAATAAAAAATAGGAGAACGATTCCTGACTTTCCTCAAATGTTGGAGGAAGAAGTTTTCTCTTTATGCTTGACAAATTCCAGAAAATGAGAAACTAGAAATCTTCATCAACAATCTAATTCAGTAAATCAACTATCATCTTCAAATACAAAATCATACCTCATTTGATAAAATGGTGGATAGTGCCATGAAAATAGAGGACGTACTTGCTCGCAAATGAGATACCTCACTTCATAAAGAGAACAAGTATGATTCAAGTTCCAATAACAATAGTAAAGATAAAGTCAAATTATGGAACAAGAAAAAAAATGTTGTCACAGATGGTGTTGTTGATCACATCAATGCTCCACCCAAAGCACCAGCATTTAACCTTACAATTAGCACTCAAGCTATAAAAGCCTCAGAGAAATAGACAACTGAGCTTTCTAAAAAGCCAAATGAGTACAAGTTATGGGTTACAAAACCAAAATGTGAGTTCAATCCTTTGGGTGAGTCCTTGGAATCTTCCATGATCAGAACCTTATTGGATAATAACATCATCATGTTACCTAAGATAATACCATATGACCCAGAAGTCAAACCTAGGTGGTGGAAGGAGACCAATTTCTATGATTTCTACTAGAACAAGGGTCATAAAACCAACAATTTCATGTGCATAAAGCATCTTATTCAAGAGAAAATTGACACTGGAGAAATTTTTATTGACAACCATAAATCCAACAACGATCATACGGCATTCACAAAACCTTTTCTGAAACATGCTCAAGGAGAGTCATCTTCTAAGCCAAACATGGGTGCTAAGGTCAATTAAACTTACTCTGAAAACACCGATGTCATCAACATGGTAGATCCATGCATGTCTCAGCACTACAATATCATCACCATTGTCAAAAAGGATAGAGACAACATATCAACTAATGTAGTCACTTGATCTCAAGCTCAAGTAACTCTTCTAGGATCAAACTCAGGTTCATCAAATGCCCCAAAGGTGCCATTCAATCTTGCATCTACATTTAAACATAGGATTATACCTAAATCTTCCAATTCTAAAGAGTCCAAAATGATGTCATACAAAATTATCCAACAACTCCAACACACAAATGCAAAAATATCTATATTCACATTGCTTCAAATTTCTCCTACTCATCGAGCTGTCCTAGACAAAGCTCTCATTAATTCCAATGTTCTGGAGAATCTTGATATTGATCAATTTCAGAGCATGGTGGGTCATTTGACTTCTCAATACATTTCCTTTTCAGAGGAAGATGACAATTCACTGAGTCATCCTTATAATCAGCCCTTGCATATTGAAGTCCTAATTGAAAATCATCGTTTCAAGTGTGTTTGATAGAGGAGCTGCTCTAAATACATGTTCCTATAAACTAGTTACACAATTGGTATTGTTTGAAGATGATATTGATCCTAAAAATAACATAACCATCAAAGCATATGATGAGCAAGAAATATCCTCAAAAGGTGTCATTGTGATACCTATTAGAATGGTACCTATCATCAGATATATCACTTATCAAGTACTAGATATCCCACTAGCCTATAACATCCTTTTAGGAAGGCCCTAGATTCATGAAATCCAAGATATACCATCAACATACCATCAATGTGTCAAATTTCCCTATGATGGAGTGGTCACCATACTGGCAGACATGTCAACATCTTACAATGATTTAAAGGAAAGTGCAGACAAGCTTGTCCCACACAACAGAGAGTCTTCTACCAAATAGAGTGACATAGCATCCACATCCAAAATGCAAGACATAGAGAAAGAGGTCAAAATAAAAGATATAGGTATGGGAGAATACACAATGGAACCGGTCCTATCTCTTACATCTCTCCCACTTTCACATAAGTCTTATGGACAACCTTTAGAGAAAGTGAAATCTGCAACTAAGGAACCACAGGTTATCTTTGACGGGAGTTTCATCATGGAAAAAGTGTCAAAACAAGAATCCAATGAGGAAGAAGCTATACTAGCTCAGCTATATAAAGATAAATCTTAGTCACAAACAATCCAAAAGTGTGACTCTAAATCACTCAAGGTCCCTTCAAAATCTTATGGACCAGGACAAAAACTAATTTCTAAGATGGGATATACTAGAAAAGGACCTCTAGGAACAAGAGGCAAAGGTATCATCAAACCCATAAATCACTATGGATGAACAAACAAAGATACAAAAGGCATAGGCTATCAAAAGAAACCTTTCCATCTCAGTGGAAATTCTACTCATGTTATAGAATAGATAGAACTAGAAATGGATGCTCAGGAAGTAGAGGAAAATCATTCAGGTAGTGATGATTCTGACACAATGAATGTTTTTCCTTATGAGTGTATACCCCAGCACATCTTAGACCTTCTTAATGATGAACAAAACCCTAAGGAACAAGTCAATGTGGTAGAAATACAAGAACCTGCTACTTCAAAAGAATAGACAGATCCAGAAGAAGGAGAAACATCCCTTACCATAGCTGAACATTTAGGACACCCTAGTGATTCTGAGATAGATTCTCATGAGTATGAATTCCATTCAGACTATGAAGGTAACCCTTCTTGGTGGATTCATCCTGATTTCACACATGTTCTTGACTTTCCCAAAGATCCCGATGAGGAATCTAATGACTATGAATGGGGAATTGTTCTAGAACTAGATGAAGATGAGCTTATAACAAATAAACATTTGGATTTTATTCACCAATATGCACCTATGCTTGACATGAGTCTATAAATACATGATAGACCTCATGAAATTGATTCACTTATTACTAACATTGGATCCAACAATGACATTGAGATGCCTAACAGACTAAATATCTTAAGTAGTCATATCACCTTAGAATTTGAGAGTCAGATTAGAACCAATGATGACAACACCATGTGCATAAACACTGTTAGACAATCCTTCCCTCCCCTTACTATCAAACATCCCAAGATTATTGACCAAACATCCATAGATCCAAGCCAAGATATTCATACTTTTTGAATATAATATGCTTTAGCATGTTGCCTGAATGTGATTGAACCCATGAAAAATTCCATTAGTTAGCCTAGCATCAGCATGAAGGACTCAAATATCAATTATCTCAGTCAAAATAATAAAAAGAAAAAGAAAAAAAAATATGAGGGTGAAAACCACTATGTGGCAGTCTCAAAGACAAAAATAGTAAAAACAAAAGATGTATCCGAGGTTGAAAACCTCTCTGAGGTGCCCCAGGATAAGATATTTGATGTCCTTCTGAGTCACTTATTAGATAGATCACCAGTCTTGAAAGAACCAACTCACCCCATCAATCTGGGTACAACAGAGGAACCTCAGTTGATTCATGTCGTGCAATCTCTGTTAGAAGAAGAAAAATAGGAATTTACAAAATTCTTAACAAAGAAGAAGATCAACTTTGAATGGAAATATTTAGATATGCTAGGATTAGATCCTAATCTTGTCATGCATCATCTTTCTATAGCTCCAAGAGTTAAACCAATCAAGAAAAAGTTTCTTAAAATGCATCCTCATGTTGCACTCCTTGTCAAAGCTGAGCTAGATAAATTACTCAAAGCCGAATTTATCTGAGTCATAGACTATGCTAAATGGATCTCAAACATCATTTTGGTGTCAAAACTAGATAAATCTATCAGAGTATGCATAGATTTTAGAGACGTAAACAAAGCATTCCCTAAGGATGATTTTCCACTACCAAATATAAATATGATAGTGGACATGACTGCAGGATTTGAAATGTACTCTCTAATGGATGGCTTTTTTGGATACAACCAAATAAAGATAGCTCTATAAGATCAAGAAAAGACATCTTTCACATGTGCATGGGATACTTTTTGCTGGAATGTAATGACATTCAGTCTTAAGAACACTGGTGCTACTTATCAAAGATCCATGACATCTATCTTTCATGATATGATGCATAAAAATATGGAAGACTATGTGGATGACACACTAGCTAAATCAATGAAAAGATATGAACACCTATCTAACTTGGGTACAATAGTAGACAAAATAGAAAAAATTAGTCTCTAACTAAATCCTAAGAAATGTTCCTTTGGTGTTACTTCAGGAAAGCTCTTAGGATACATTGTTTCAAAGAAAGGTATCGAAGTAGATCTAGAAAAATTCAAGGCAATCATGGAGATAAAACCTCCTAAGAATGTCAATCAAATGTGTACTTTGCAAGGAAGGGTACAATCCATCAGATGCTTCATCTCTTAGTTAGCTAACATATCACAACCTTTCACTAAAACATTGCATAAAGGTGTGACCTACAAATGGAGCGATGAATATGAAAATAATTTCAATCATATCAAACAATACTTGGAAAATCCACCAATTCTCATGCCTCCTATTCAGGCAAAGCCATTAATATTATATGTCTCCACAACAGATACATCACTGGGGGCATTATTGGCACAACATGATGAGAATAAACAAGAAAGAGTTATATATTACATCAGTGGAACCTTAGTGGCTTATGAAAAGAATTACTCTATGATAGAGAAGGCATGTCTAGTTGTCATATTTGTATCATAGAAATTGAGACATTACATGTTGGCTCACACCATACAGCTCGTAGCTAAGATAGATCCACTAAAGTAGTTGTTAAGAAAAGTTGCTCTCAGAGGTAGAGATCTAATTCCTTTCACAACACAATGGTATTTTCAACAATGGGTGTTTGATCTCATAGGAGCCATATATCCACATTCATCAAATGGTCACACCCATATAATCATAGCAAGTGATTAATTTACAAAATGGGTTGAAGCAATTCCTTTGACATAGGCAACCAGCAAACAAATTTCCATGTTCATCCTGAACTACATTATTTGTCGATATGGTATCCCACACTCCATTATCACTAACAATGGAGGCCAATTCAAGAACAAGGACCTAGATTCCTTATGTTATAAATTCAAGATCACTCAACATTTGTCATATGTTTACCATTCACAAGGGAATGGAGAAGCTGAAGCGTCCAATAAGAACCTATTGAAAATCTTGCACCACACTATCAACAAAATAGGGAGAGATTGACATCTGATGGTAAATTCATCTCTTTGGACTTACCAAACAAGTATAAGAACACCTACTGGGGCTACTCCTTCCTCTTTAGTCTATGGGACTAAAGCGGTATTACCTATAGAGGTTGAAATCCCATCACTCAGAATCATAATGCATGGTCTAGTAACCGATGATGCTTACAGAGCATCTAGGTTAAAAAAAATTGAACTACTAGATGAGCTAGGCAAGCTGTGTATGATCATCTCGTAGTCTATCAGAAAAAAATTTCTAGAGGCTACAACAAGAAGGTCAAACATAGAGAAATTCAGGTCGGTGATCTAATCTTGAGAGAGAACACTAAAAATCAATCCCATCAAGAATGCAAGAGGAAGTTTGAACCTAACCGGTTGGGTCCCTTTGTTATCACTGCTAATTTTGGCTCAAGAGCCTATCAACTCTCAACAACTAACAGAGAACAGCTCCTTGAACCAATCAATGTTCTTCATCTAAAGAAATTCTACGCCTAGACATTCAATATGTGGAAAATGTCCTAAAAAACAAACTAAAAATCAGAAAAAGTCCTAAAAAAATGACCATCATGGTGAAAGCCTAGTAATAGGCGCCTTCATGGTACACAAAAAAAATCAAAGAAATGGAAAAATTTTTAAAAATGGAAAAATACAAAAAAAATTGAAAAGATGAAAAATACAAAAAAAGAAGAGAAAAAGTGCCTTGGTGAAAACCTTGTAAATAGGCGCCTTAGTAGGAAAAATAGAATCTCTACCCAGATGGTGAAAACCCAACAAACAAGTGCCACTTGTATCAAAATGCTCCATCTATCAAAGCAATCTTGGTAATTTCCTAGCTTTTGGTCCTACTTTAGTTTGTGCATATCTTGCAACTCAATAAAGTTGATCTGTACACCAAACAACTAGCGTCAGAACCCAATTAACTTTTCCAACTTGGAGGCAACCATTGTCATATACTATGGTCCTTAGTGTTCAAACAAGTCATATCCAAGTCAGTGTCCTTCAAAAGCTTTATCTGAGTCAGTTAGTCAGTCTCCCTACTAGAAAAGGATTTTGCACCTAACACAAACACACGCAAACTACAACACTTTAAACAAACCAATCTTTGACATTTGCTAAAATCTTTTTGTATGTTGACTATTTCACAGAATATTTTTGCATATTATGTCCCTTTGAGCTCATCGGTGATGTCCTTTGTAGGATTTAGAGAGAAATGATTGGGGGCATAATCATTTATTTGTCTTCCATGTGTAAGTGACAATTCAATTACTCTAATAACTCTGGATTGAATTGGTGTCCACTATAAGTGCCTCCATCATGATTGGATTTCCATTTGTACCTCGACCTTTGATACCTAGACACTTTAGAGAGGTTAGATCTAACTTTGTATTTTTGAGTAATTTCTTACTCCTACTGTGAAACACAAAATTACCCAAGGATGTGAATGATAAAGGGTCACTGCTGGTAACTCACATAGGAACAAGAATGACCTCTCAACTACTTGGCGTGTTTATCTGCAAGGCATATTTAGGTCATCACATCATTTATGCTTTGATGCTTATACAAATTTCTAAATCAAAATGGACACGATATTCAGGTCACCCTGGCTCTTGTGTCTTGGTGCTTATATATAATTTGACATTTCAAACTAAAATTCAATATTCTTATGTTCATGGTTATCTAACCAGTGGACATTGTATCGACTATTCGGTGTTACCTAAAATATTCAGTGATGAAAAAGACTAACAAATGATCAATGACTAAGTCCTAGGATTTCATTTCATTTGCATTTTGCATTTAGTCTGGTTGCATGTCTTTCATAATTTGAATTCAGCATGGCATTTGATGTTCTCAAATTTGTACTTAACACATCACAATGAATGCGGGTCATGTGAAGGTCTCTCCAAATTAACAAGAAAGAAGTCATTGTCTTCGGTTAAACATCCTTTTTTACAATGATTGAGCACTTGAGTTCTTCATGTACCTACAAAAATATCATGTGTATTGTTCCATTTACATATCACATCATATTCAAATCCATTGCATACATTTACTTCCATACACATAATAAAGAAATGTATTTTCATTTTTCACATAGCATCCATATGGCATAATCATAAACATGCATTCAAAGAAAAACTTAAACATTGCATACATTTACATCACATGATAACCAACATCATAATCGAAATGACAAGTGCTATGAAGTCAAACCCAAAACATCTCATACATATAAATCGATATAGTAAATGGGGCGTGTCACAAAAATATATAGTACATGGGGTGCACAATGTGCATACAATACAATTAATGGTCACCAATGAGCTATCAAATACAACAAAAGATCAAAAATGAAGAATCGACTATAATATCAACTATCTGCCTGATCCTCTACATTAGGTGCCTCTCCTCCTCTAGCTGGTACATCTAGTGGTGGATCATCTCTTGGCACCCTGGCTCCCTCTAATCCCAACATATACTGAGAGTATGATGCAACTCTCTATCCAGGTGGCACGATCGAGAAATATGAAAACATATGATATGCTACCCTACCAATTTGGTGAACCACCTCTTCCTATAGCTGTCACACCTCCGCATGAGACTCTCATAGCTGCTTGTCCCGCTCTGTCTATCTAACCTCCAATAATAATCTATGGGATCTTAGGTCCCTGATCTGGTGGCGTAGTCTGCATATCACCCTTTATGGCTTCTACCTCAAACTAGGATCTTCCTCCTTAGCCACATCCACCTCTCCACCCATAGCCACATCACTACCTGCCACCGCCTATGCCTTACAGCATCTAACCTCAGCCCCTAAGTCAAAATTAGGTGTAGCATGTGCCTCACCCATCAAGACATCCTACTGAACTCCTAATACCTTCTCAACCCCCAACACCTCCTCTGTGGTGCTACCCATAATACCTAATCCCTCACCCTTGGTATACCACCATTGTAAAACTAATGGCCTCACTAATGGCACTGTTCATGGAATCAGAGCAAGCCTAATATCTGGTACTAGTCATGGCAGAGCACCTACCACTCTCTGTATTGGAGGTATCAACTATGTTACCAGGATTTGTACCTCCCTCCTCCTCTTTCCCCTATTGAGGGGTGCACCTGTAACATTCACTATCTCCTCCATGGTTAGAATTGGCTTGGTCAGATCAAAAAACCATCGAAAGGGATGCTCCATCAAATGTGTCCTATAGGCATCAATAATCCTTGCATCAACCACCTATACACGGTAGTCCTAATCATGACTCTGAAGGCCATTGTACTCCAGAATGAAAATGGTGAAGGAAAGTCAAGGATCCCACCCAAGTCCTATCTCCCTCACCTATCGGGCGTAGCATGAAAACTCCTGGGGCACATCCTGAATGAGGCCATACTGCCTCCATACCCTAGTAATAAGAAACCTCTCCAACACACTAGTAGAGAGGCCAATCAAAATCTTGCTCTAAGGTAACCAAGTTGAGCCCTCATCATAGGCCATGCTTTAACCTATAGATATAGCCGCTAGACAACCACAATCATATCGTCGAGTACCCTGTGCTAGTACTTTGTCCTACCCATCCTCACCTGTGTCACATATCCTACATATCAGTATATAAGAGACTCATATACCTGCCTCTCATCACCACATATGGGCTAAAAAATAGGGATGTGCTCCCATGCCTAGATCTGTAATAGAATAACTCCTAAGGCAAAAGTCCTACCCTCATGGTAGACTTCATCATGCATCTCTAAAAAGATATGAGCTAACAGACACTGACCCCAACTGAGCTTTGCAGGATGTGCCATGAGACGCTGAACCATGGGTGCCCACCCCATTAGAAGATCATTCTACTGACAGTCTGACATAATGATGCCTCTGATCATACATGTAATAATACACTCCAAGTGGTGTGTCTAACCATATCATTGTACTAGTGCCTCCTAGGGTATTTGATGGGCTATCTGCTCATCAACTTTGAATATGGTCCTAAAATCCTGTAAACCTATGTTCTCTGAACTCAAATACTCAGGGCGTGGTCGATAGAATAGCATGCAGAGATTGTGATAGACATCCTCGAGTGTGATAGTGATTTCCCCTATAGGGAGATGGAATGTCTGAGTCTCTGAGTGAAAACTCTCAAACAATGCAATGATAAGACCATGATTTAGCCTAATCTCAAGCAAACCAATCAAGTACTCGAATCCATAGGCAACTAAGTGAACCTTGAGTGGATCAGGAAGTGATAGACACAACCTCCAAGTGGTTGGATGAGACATGCGAACATGAATGTCAGGATACCTTGTCTGCAAGCACAGAAAATGAGTGCAACATTAGTAACTCGCTCAAAATCGATTCTAACTGCATGTAAAATGGAAAATTGAACATGTCACGAGGTGCATTAAATGCTATGAAAACCAACTGAGTCATTAAATTTTTTGAAAAAATCACTAATTACCCTAAAAACACTCGTTGTTTTTTATACGACATTTTAGAATTTAAAAACTAGTGTCAAGTGTCGTATGACACTGTACATTAAACCATATGACATTTGAGCTCTATACAAAAATCCACTCGTTGTCATACAACAACTGAGGGATGCGATGAAATGTCGTACAAGAGTTGGGTATCTCCCATATGACACTATACAAGAACAGAGATGAAATTTGGATTTGACTTAGATTATCGTACGACACTCTACCAGTTGTCGTACGACAACCTGTGAAGCAAAAACTTAAAACATGTAAAAAGATATAAAAATCCTAAAAATCAAATAAAAAATGTGCTAAATTGATTGTGAAAGGTTCTCAGAGGTCCACTTATTGAGTTCCCATATTGTCGTAGCCATTGGTATCCCCAAGAATGCTCAAATCAATGTGAGGAGACTGGGACCACCATTTTCGCTCTGAGAGGGCTCCACGAGGTTTCAAAAGTCAACCGGTTAAAATGATTTGAAAATGACCCCTTTTCATCTTATATAGGTTTTGACCTAAATTTTCAAAGTACTTCAATTTGCATAAAAACACCACCGCTGGCTAATTTTGACATCCTAAATCCATTTACGGGATCAAAATCCAAATCTAAGATCATTTACCTTGTCAAAAATATGATTTAAAATTTTGGACCCAGGATGGCTAACTGTTTGCATAATCGACATCACAAGAATCCAGAACTTAACTTATTTGATCATCTAACATCACACTTTTGAAATTCCAACTTGGTCAACCATGGTCAACCCATGGTCAAACTTGGTCAATAGAACCTCTAAATGATGCAGAACACGTCCTCGGATGTGTACAACCACTTCTATAATCGATCACATTGCTTCTAATCATTTACATTGGCTTTCTCGCTAGATTTCAATTTTAATCCCGAAGGGGGCACGGTATGATATATCATTAACCATTATCAAATCTGTTAATCAAATCTTAAATCGACAAAATCATTTTCAAATTTTCTTCAGCAATCAAGACAACAACCAACTCTAATTATCGACTCATCAAAGTCCTCATTGTTGCGCATATCAGATTCATCAAAATCCATATCAATCTGGTACTCTCTTAATCTTGTAAACTATATCAGCTCTTCATAACCCTCGATTCATTTGTGTTATTTCCTTGATTTTTCATAACTAAAGCGTTCAGAGTTGGTATCCTTTCAATTCCTTTGGACAAGTTAGTCTAGAGTCAGGATATTCAATTCCTAGTAATCACAAGTTTAGAATCAGGTGTTTTATCACTTCTTAGTAATCACAGGTTCAAAGTTGATATTGTTAACATCATCTCAATTCTTTAGTCAATCAGGACCAGAATCAACATCTTTAAATCTTCCAATTGATTCCTATCTCAGAATTGGTCAATCTTTCAAGATCAATTTCCCCATCACATAACTGAGTCTGGGTCTCACCAAACAGATTTATCTTTGAACCACTGCGCTTTGCATAGTAATTCCAAGAGGGGCAAAATGTAAGACTCCAAAAATGGGCTTCAGTACCATTGACCTCCTACATCAACAAATCGATTGAAATCGACCCTAAAGTCCTAACCTAAGGCACATCTGCACATCAAATTATTGAAACCCTAATCGATCCTATCTCAAATTTGCATCGGGGAATATTCCTAAATATTCCTAATCTATCTTAATTATCTTTGATTAAATATTATTTGACGATAAATGATATTATTTTATTTATCCTAAGTTCAATTAATTGAATATGTTGAATATTTAATTAATTAAACTTCATTTAACCACTAAATTATTTTAATTAGATTTAATTAAAATTATTCCTTAATTAATATTATTTATTTGATAATAAATAAAAAATTCTAGAAATAATTGATTAAATATTTATTTAATTGATTAAAATTAAATTGTCAAATTTAATAATATAATTTTGAATAAATTTTGATTTAAATAATTGATTAACCCATAAATCAGTTATTTTTAAATTAAATCAGTTAAGTTGAGAATAAAACACATGGAAATTAAATAAACTCACAATTATCTATGCAAAAAAAAACTCAAAATCAACTCTTAGATTCAATTTGTTAACTTTCTAAACTCAACATGTGATTGTGAGTTGAAAAGAAGATTGGAGTGATCTCAACTTCCAATTATGAGTTAAAGATCTGATTTGCATGATTCTACTAGATAATTGTTTATAATTTCTTGATTACTTACCAATCCATTCGAGTTGATCAAGGAGTGATTTTTGGCTTTTCCATGAGTTCTCAAACCTGGATTTCTATATAAACAGGCCTTAGTCCTTCACAATTACAATGTGCAAATTTTGAGATTCATTGCTATCATTTATTTCTTATTTTCGCATTCATAGTTTAGATTCATTTCATTGATATCAAGTTTTAGATTATTTCATCTAGCTTACATCATTATTATTGCATAGAAAATCCCCAAAATAAAGATTAATCTTGCATCCATTTCCATCATTTTTCATTCAAATCCTTTGTTTAGGTGTTACATTGTCGCTGATCTCAATCATATTCTGAGAATACCATACTCACATCTTCTAGAAGGTAGTAAATCACCTGATTGATGATATATTTGTCAATTGCTTATTTTCTTATCATTGATCAATAATGTTTTACTGATGTTTTGTGTCTTCTAAATAGGTACAATTTTCACACCACACTTACATTTGGTGTATGCCCATACTAGAGTTCATAAGGGGTCTTGTTTGTTCCTTTCTTCAATTGTACTTAGTTGAGTGTATAGACAACAGTACTAATGGCTTCTCTTCAAAATGTCTTTTTTAATAAATAGTGTTCTAGCACAATCAACTATGGATCTATTCCTTCTCTCAATTATACCATTTTTTTGTGGGTTCCTCAATGTAGATACTTGTATTTTGATTCTATTTTCATTGCAAAGGGCAATAAATTCATCAGAGATAAATTCACCTCCTCTATCTGATCTTAAACATTTCAGTTGTTTACATGTTTCCCTTTCAACTCTAGCTTTATACTATATGAACAGTTGGAATGCATCAGACTTGTCTTTCAAAAACATAACCGACATCATTCTTGAATAATCATAAACAAAAAAAATGAAATACCCATCTCCATAATAGCTTTTTATTCTCATAGGACAACAAAGGTTAGTATGAACTAACTCCAAAATATCATTAGATGAGTAAGACTTTCTTATGAAACTTGATTTTGTCATCTTACCAATCTGACATTCCTTACATATCACTTTATTAGGTTTGCTTAGTTCTGGTAGACCTCTAGCTCTATTCTTTTTTCTCACCTTAATCATGTTATCAAAATTTACATGACAGAGTCTTTTATGCCATAGCCATAGTGTTGGAGATTTTTCAGCAAGCCAGCGCTGACTATATGTTATTCATTGATGACAACATATGGTAAGTAGCATGCATGGAAGACTTATGTAGTAATATTTGAGTATATGTAGCATGGACATGTTATCATCATGATATCATGGATGTAGGGGTTAATTGTTAGAATAGATAGTTATATAGTAGCTTATGTTAGCAGTGTTCCTGACAGAGTTACAAGCAGTGTTCTATGAGTGTTTGTTCGTACAGTCATCATGGAGCCTTGCACCTTTGCATATGTGATAAAGACATGTTAGTGATGTTACAATCATGGATGTAGAGTGTGATGATTAGTAGAAGTGAAGTTATGCATTCGCTATTCACCAGTAGTAGTTTCATGTGTTTATTCAGAAGAGCCAATAGAGATTATATTGGTTCAGGAGTTGCGCTTATCATTTTGGCATGTGCCCTTGGATTAAGGATTGGAGAAGAGTTAAGAATGTTTGCTTGAGAGTGCATGATGTAATTCATTGTGAGGAGAAATTTTCAGTTACTTTGGTAGAGCCAATAGTGTGTAGCGTGCATCTACATTTATTAATATTGGACAAGTCCCAGATTGTGTTGCATTCTTAGTAGAGCTAATAGAATTATTATTGGAGTATGTTATGGTTTTTCTAATATGATTTCAAGGTGGTTCTAACATGCTAACTTGATTATATCATTTGGAGGAAATATATTTATAGGCAGTCATTTGTGATTGCTAAGGTATGGTTCAGAGTTGATTTTGAAGAGTGGAGCAGAGTGTGTGAAGTGTTGAGCCATCAGCAGAAGGTCTATGTGACCAGGTAAAGAGTTTGTGCTATACATTGGAACTAACCTAGATAGTAGGTCAAAATGTAGTTCACCAAGATCTAGATATAGTGTGTATCTATTAATTAGAAGGTTGTAGCCTTCACCCCTTTGAGTAGTGTGCTTTTAGACAATGTGTCCTCACCCCTAATAGGGTTAATTTTAAAAGACTCCTAACATAGTTCAACCCTTAACCAGGTCACTGTACTAAATTCATTGTAAAGACAACTCCTAACAAGGTTAAGGATCTTCTATCAAGGATCATAATACACTAGTGTAGATTATTAGTGGGTGTCAATTCCCGCCGGGGTTTTTACCTATTTGGGTTTCCCCGTAACTAAAATATTGGTGTTGTGTTCAAGTGTTATTTCATTGTTTTTATGATTTATGTTTAAGTATACTTGATTGGATAAATAATTGAAACTTGTAGATAATTGATTCACCCCCCTCCTCTCAATTATCTCTTGGGACTATTCCTAACAATTGGTATCAGAGCCAATTGCCTTAGAGAGAAATTTTAATAGCTTGAGGTTGATCAGATGGCATTCTTTAGAAAAGATAGTCCTAAGTTTGATGGAGAGAATTATCTTGATTGGAAGAACAAAATGATGACACATTTGCAGTACATTGCTTTTGAAGTTTTTGAAGTGGCTATCAAGGAAGTTCATATCCCCTCTCTAGCAGATCTTGCAAAGGATGATGCTACTAGCAAGTAGAAGGATTTGTTCCATCAGAATGCAATAGCAAAAGAAGCCCTTATCAATGCCCTATCTGATAGTGAGTTTTCAGAGATAAAGAAAGTAGACATAGCCTACAAGATATGGAAACACCTAGAAGACATGTTTGAAGGAGATAAACAAGAAAAGAATGCGTGTAGAAAGACATGGAAGAAAAAGTACAATACATTGGAGATGCTACCTGAAGAGAACATAAGAGCCTACAATCAAAGGATTAATGAAGCCATTGCTAGAATCAGAAATAATGGTGGAGAAATTTCAGAAGAAGACATCATGGATAAACTGATGACTCCATTAACACCAAAATATGAGAGCAAGATAAACATCCTTGATGAGACTATGCAATTTTCAAAAAACTTCAAAAGAGAAACTTTAATCATCAAGATTGCTGCATTTGAGATATCAAGTTTGAAGACAGAGCCTAAAAGTGAGACAGCCTTCAAAGCTTCAATCCATGGTAAGAAATCCTTGAGCACCTCTGGTAATTTTGATGATGATGATGAAGAAAAAGCTCTAGATGATTTCATTGCTCTGATTGCTAAAAGAGAAAAGAAAGGAAAAGGAAAATATGACAGTCAATTACCATTCAAATGCTTTTCATGTAATAAGATTGGTCAGTTTGCATCTAAGTTTCCTACAAGAATTTAAAAGTTTAAGAATAACTACAAGCCTAAATATACAATGGATTAATGCTACTATGCTAGAGATGGAGTATTAGATGAAGAATCAACAGAAGAGAAAATTGGATTCATTGCTCTTGAAAATGAAAAGAATTCACAAGAGTTAGCACTGATTTCACAAGATGACATCAAGATGGATTGGATCATTAATAGTGGTTGTTCACATCACATGACAAGAGAAAAAGATAGATTTGTTCATTTGGACAGATACAAAGGAGGCATGGTTAGATTTTAAGAAACACTCCTAAACCCATCATTGGTAGAGGAGCCATCACCTTGGATGGAAAGAATAGCACTAATGATGTTCTTTATGTTGATGTTTTGAAACATAACCTACTAAGTGTTGGGAAGTTTCTTGATAAAGGTTACAGGTTGGAGTCAATGGAAACAAGTGCATCATTAACAACAAGGAAGGAGAAATGATTCCATCAGGATCAAAGACTAAAGGTAATATTTTTCAGCTTAATCCAGAAGCAAGTTGTGTTGTTGCTAAAGTTGATGACAGTTGGCTATGGCATAAAAGACTATGTCATATCAATTTTGATAACATAGTAAAGATTAGTAATGTTAAGGAAGTAAGAGACCTACCTAGCATAGAAAAGTTGGTTGATACTATTTGTAGGGAATGTGTGATGGGAAAGCATGTGAGAAATTCATTTAGAAGCAAGCATAATTCAGCAAAGAACAAGTTGGATCTGATTCATACAGACCTATGTGGACCAACTCAAACAAGATCATACTATGGTGAAAGTTATTTCATTTTGTTTGTAGATGATAATTCTAGAATGATGTGGGTTGCATTCTTGAATTATAAGTCAGAAGCATTTGAGAAGTTTAAAATATTCAAAGCTAAGGTTGAGAATGAATCTAGACTAAAAATAAAATGTCTAAGGTCGGATAGAGGAGGAGAATTCACCTCTGATAGATTCTATGAGTACTACAAAGAGCATGGCATAAAGAGACAGTTGAGAGCAGCTAGAACCCCTCAACAGAATGGGATTGTAGAGAGAAGGAATAGGATCATCCTTGATATAGTGCACACCATCATGATTGAAGGAAAATTTTCTCACACCTATTGGAGAGATGCAGTCAATATATTAATCTATACAATCAATAGAATACAGTTAAGTCCTGGTGTGGACAAGACACCTTATGAGCTATGGTTTGGTAATATTCCAATAGTGAAATACTTCAGAATCTTTGGAAGAAAGTGCTACATCAAGAGGGATGAAGCAATAGGCAAGTTTGATGCAAGAAGTGATGAAGGTATTTTTATTGGTTATTATACTAAAAGTAAAGCTTATAGATGTTTTAACTTGAGATTGAAGAAGATCATTGAAAGTGCTCATGTTAAGATTGATGAAAAGTTTATGGTTCAAGAAAGACATCATGATTACTCACCTATGATTGAAGAAGAACCCAGACCTTCCCCCAGTGAGACAGTTGTTGAAGAGATGTTTGACAGTATTGATGTATTGTTCAATGACCCTGAAACAAGTGAAGAAGAAACTTTGAAGGAAGATGAGTCAATATCACCTAAAGTTCCAAAGTATACATCTAGATATCACTCTAAGGATGACATCATTGGAGATCAGAGTGGCAAAGTCACAACAAGATCAAAAGCAAAGAGTTCAGCAAGCAATGAGGTGGTATGTTTACTATCTCAGATTGAACCTTTACGTGTTGAAGATGCATGTAATGATTCAAATTGGCATGATGCTATGAAAGAAGATTTAGATCAAATTATCAAAAATGATACTTGGGAACTGGTCCCAAGACCTAGTGATAAGAATGTGATTGGAACAAAGTGGATATTCAGAAACAAGATGAATGAAGATGGTACAGTAGTAAGGAACAAAGTAAGGTTAGTATGTAAGGGATATGTGCAAAGAGAAGGTATTGATTATTCAAACACTTTTGCACCAGTGAGCAGATTAGAAGCTATTAAGTTGTTTTTAGCTTTTGCAACATTCAAAAACTTCAAAGTTTATCAGATGGATGTTAAGTCAACATTCTTTAATGGAGAGCTAAAGGAATAAGTATACATTGAATAGCCAGAAAGATTCACCTTATCAGACAAACTTGATATGGTATGCAGATTGAAGAAAGCCCTCTATAGACTTAAGCAAGCCCCTAGAGCATGGTATGAGAGACTTGATGGATATCTAACAAAAATTGGATTCAAGAAAGGAGGGGTAGATTGTAATTGATTCATAAGAGAGACATCTAAAAGTCTACTACTTGTAGCTATATTTGTTGATGACATTATCTTTGGGGGTAATGACAAACTTAGTGTGGAATTTTCTAAGGAGATGCAGAGTGAGTTTGAGATGAGCATGATTGGATCTATCAAATACTTCTTGGGATTAAATGTGCAGTAGATAGAGAAAGGTATTTTCATTAATCAGTCCAAATATGTGAAAGAGATGTTGAAGAAGTTCAAGATGGATGATTGCAAGCCAGTGGACACACCTATGATAATAGGATGCAAGCTTACAAAAGAAGATGATTCTCCAATAGTAGATACAACACTATACAAGCCTATGATCAGTAAACTAATATATCTTACTCAAACTAGACCAAACATTTCTAATGCAGTTGACATAGTTGGAAGATTTATAGTAGAGTCTAAACAAAGTCACCTCATGGCAGTAAAGAGAATATTCAAATATTTGTAGGGCACTATAGATTATGGTCTATGGTATCCTAACTCAGAGAATGTTGATCTTCATGTATATACAGATGTTGATTGGGAAGGATGCATTGATGATAGAAAGAGTACATCAGGTGGAGTAGTGTTTATTGGTGACAGACTTGTCACTTGGACAAGTAAGAAGAAAAATTGTATTCTCAATCAACAGCAGAAGTGGAGTATGTTGCAGTAGCCCTGAATTGTTCTACAATTGTTTGGCTCAAATAGATGATAAAGGACTTTGTCATTTAGATTGATTATCCTATTGCTATTCATTGTGATAATACTAGCACTATCAACATGTTAAAGAATCTGGTGATGTATGCAAAGACAAAGCACATAGATATTAAGTATCACTTCCTTAGAGAAAAAGTGGAAGAGAAAGAAGTCAAATTGGATTATGTGAGTACAAAGGAATAGCTAGCAGATATATTCACAAAACCCTTACCAAAGGATACTTTTGAGTATCTTAGGGAGAAGTTGGGAGTAATTCCCTTCCCTGATTCTGCTTAGAGAAAGAGGAAAGTGCATCAATCCTCGGGGACTGGTGGATGGTTGACTACTCTACTTTAGGAGTAGTACCGAAGCTTAAATTTTTGGCACCCTTTACCATTGATGTCAAAGGGGGAGTAATATATAGTCATGAAAAATAGAAATAAAGGAGTAATATACTAAGGGGGAGTAGTATTCAGTCATAGAAGCAGTTCAGTTGAGGAAATGGAGAATATTGAAGAATATTGTAGCAGATGGAGGATCCATCCTTGGGGGAGTTTTGATGAGGAAATGGAAAATGTTATAAAAGAATTGTTCATTTGGATTGGTGGTGTTTTTCATTCCATATGTTTCCATCAATGCCAAAGGGGGAGATTGTTGGAGATTTGCTAGCAAGCCAATGCTGACTGTATGTTTATCATTGAAGACAACATATGGTAAGTAGCATGCATGGAAGAATTATGTAGTAAGATTTGAGTATATGTAGCATGGACATGTTATTAGCATGATATCATGCATGTAGAGGTTAATTGTTAGAACAAATAGTTATGTAGCAGCTTGTGTCAGCTGTGTTCCTGACAAAGTTATAAGTAGTGTTCTATGAGTGTTTGTTTGTATAATCATCATGGAGCCTTGCACCTTTGGATATGTGATAAAGACAAGTTAGTGATGTTACAATCATGGATGCAGAGTCTGATGATTAGTAGAAGTGAAGTTATGCAGTTGCTATTCACCAGTAGCAGTTTCATGTGTTTATTTAGAAGAGCCGATAGAGATTATATTGGTTTAGGAGTTGCGCTTATCATTTTGGTATGCACCCTTGAATTAAGAATTGGAGAAGAGTTAAGAATGTTCGGTTAAGAGTGCATGATGTAATTCATCTTGAGGAGAAAGTTTTAGTTACTTTTGTAGAGTCGACAGTTAGTAGTGTGCATCTACATTTATTAATATTGGACAAGTCCCAAATTGTGTTGTGTGCTTAGTAGAGATGATGAAATTATTATTGGAGTATGTTATTATTTCTCTAATATGATTTCAAGGTGGTTCTAACGGGCCAACTTGATTATATATTTTGGAGGAAAGATATTTATAGGCAGTCATTTGTGATTTCTAAGGTATGGTTTAGATTTGATTTTGAAGAGCAGAGCAGAGTGTGTGAAGTGTTGAGCCATCAGTAGAAGGTCTATGTGACCAAGTAAAGAGTTTGTGCTATACATTGGAACTGACCCAAACATTAGGTCAAAGCACAGTTCACCAAGATCCAGATATAGTGTGTATCTATTAATCAGAAGGTTGTAGCCTTCACCCCTTTGAGTAGTGTGCTCTCAGATAGTGTGTCCTCACCCCTAACAGTGTTAATTGTAAAAGACTCCTAACAGGGTCTGACCCTTAACTAGGTCACTGTACTAAATACATTGTAAAGACAACTCCTAATAGGGTTAAGGATCTTCTAACAAGGATCATAATACACTAGTGCAGATTATTAGTGGGTGTCAATTCCCACCAGGGTTTTTACCTATTTGGGTTTCCCCGTAACCAAAATATTGGTGTTGTGTTCAAGTGTTCTTTCATTGTGTTTATGCTTTATGTTTAAGTATACTTAATTGGATAAAGAATCAAAACTTTTAGATAACTGATTCACCCCCCCTCCCCTCGCAGTTATCTCTGGGGACTATTCCTAACACATACATCTTCAACTTTAACAAACAAGCGATTATTTGTAGTAATATCAAAATAAAATAAATTACCTTTAGATTGTTCTCCAGTTCCAATCAGATCTCCATCAGTATCATAGATTTTTAGTTTTCTATTTTGAAATTCCAGTCGGTGGCTAGTGTTGTTCAATTATGAAGCACTCAATAGATTATAGTTTATTCCTTTAACCCAATACACATCATCACATCTCATCTTTTCTTTCAATACGATGGATCCTCTTCCTTTTATAGAACATGGAGCATCATTTCCAAATATAAAAAATCCTCCATCATACTTTTCTAGGTTCTCAAACTTATCAGTATCACCAGTCATATGATGTGAACATCCACTATCTATTATCCATGGGTCAAATTTACTTACCTAAGAAATAAGAGCTTTTTCATCTTCACACTTTTCTTCTTCTTAATCATCCTTTACAGTAACATAGACAACTTTATATCCTTCTTCAGTATCATCAAATTCATCATCTATTATACATTCCTCATCTAGGTAGCAAGACTTCTTTCCTTTGTCCTTGTAGTCTCTAAACCTTTGGTATCGGTTCTCCTTCTTATCACTTTTATCATTCATGTCATTATCAGGACATCTAGATGCAATGGCACCAATCTTATTGCAATTAAAATATTTAAAGGGTAATTTACCTTTGTATTTCCCTTTACCTCTTAGTAGTCTATTAGCCAACAGTGCCTCTAACTCTTCTTGTTCTTTCTCTTTGGTTAGGATACTATCATATTCACTTCCACATGAACTAATGTGAATCTCTTTGTCTTTTCTTAATATTCTAATGCTTAGATATTACATAAATGTAGTTTCAATAGTCGGTAGACTATTATCATAATTACTTAGCTCAAATGAAGTCAACTTACCGATTAGGGCTTCAAGAGTGACAACATAATTTGATATGGATCTTAGTTCTTGAATAGAATATACTCGAATAGAATACTTAGATGAAAGAGTTCTCAAAATTTTACTTACCACTTCATTATTTAATGTTCCACCAGCACCTTTGATGGCACTAACAACTTCCTTGATTTTGAAACTATATTGAGAAATGGTCTCTTCATCCTTCATTCTCATTTCATCATATTTTCCTCTAAGACTATCAACCTTATATTTTTGTACATGTTGATCTCCTCCATAAATAAGTGTAAGCTTATCTCACAACTCTTTTGAATTAGAACAGTCCTTAACATCATTGAATTCAACATTGGTCAAGGAAGAAGCAATTTCAATCATTACCGAGTTGTGTTCTTACTTTTCTCTCATTTGATCAACTGTCATGGGTCCAGGAGGTGGTGGAGTATAGTCATTATCTAAAAAATTCAGTGCAAATTCTCCAATCCCAAATAGATGCAACCTCATCCTACTTTACCATGTTGACAAACTTTCCTTGTTCGGCTTAGGTACTTCTCTCTTATAAATCTTTGAATATTTTACTCAAGTCTTTCAAACTTATCTCTTCAGAGTACTTAGCTCTGATACCAATTTTTGGATTACGGAGAGGGGGGGTGAAATAGTAATCCTTGATTCTCTTTACCTTAAATTTTTTTCTCTAATTAACTCGGTTAAACAAAGTTCACTATTTACCAACAACAGTAAATAAACTTTAACAATCACTAAATCAAACACATAAATCATTCATAACATGTAACACCAGTATTTAACATGAAAACCCCTCTTTGGGATAAACCACTTTGGGAATTATCACCCACTAAAAAAAATACTATTCTGAAGTATACTCGGTTAAGAGTCAATCCTATTAGAGACTAAAATAAACACTGCTAGGTGTGACCCAATCAAGAGATTTACCTCATATTTTTTAGGATCTTCACCCTATTAGGAGTGGCCTTGTTAGAGAGCTTCAAACACTCTTTACAATGTTACCTTTTGCAAGGATTTTACAATAAGACTGTTAAGTCTACTCAGTTAACAGATTTCTCTATTATAAATGATAATAAGCAATAGTAAATAATTTGACCTATAAATTCACAATTATATTTGCATAATCATATCCTTTTTATTCTCCTATATGTTCACTTCAATCCTTCACTTTCCACTAGCTTCAACACTTCATCAGATTCTACTTTCTGACTCAGAATTTATCTTTTCTCTCTTCACTACATCAGTCGGTGACTTATCAACTCTTCAATTTGCCAGCCATTTTTTCATACAAAGCCATCTTTCATATAGACATGTTTTTCCACTTAATCTCCTCTATTACTTTTTCCTTTTATTAATCTTAGTTGTCCAATTTATTATACCTTGAATCTGGATCTCAGTAACACATTTTCTCATCACCTAGGAACTTGAACTTTCTTGAAATGTGTTCCTTCTCTTTTTACCATTTAGATCTAAGAAATAGATCTTCACCTTGAATATTCCTAATCATAGATCTCATAAATAATTTTCCTTATCATCATTATCTTCAAATTCATCATATCTAATCATTAAATGTCATTCTAATCCTTATTTAATTCGTGTTCCTTGCTCGATGGCTTATCCTGAATTTCGGTTAACTTTGCTCGGTGTCTAAAACTTTCCTACTCAGTGCCCTGTGTTCCTTTGCGTTTACCAAAACATACTTCATTTTACCTTTTACTTTTACCAAGTGAATTTTCCTACTTAGTAGCCAAAAATATTTTTCTTATCGACTTGACAAATCTTCATTACCATACTTTATCAGCTTGATATAATCATATGTTAGGTAGAAAAATTATATCATCATAACCTTACCATTGTCTGATCTGTATCAGTTGACTAATTAAGTTCTTCAAATTCATAACATTTTTAGGAATGAATGCTGAATATATTCTATGTGGGAGTATTCACAGCCATTCTATAGCTGTTGTTGTTGCATTCATGACTGTGATTGTCATTGATGTCAACATGGTGATCTACTGAAGATTAGCAGAGAAGCAGACAATGTCTGAGTTAGCGCACTTGGGATATTGAAGATGAAGCTATGTTTAGTTTAGTACTTAATCTATGATGTTCTTTGAGATCATGGTTAAGAGCACAGATGGAAATTTATTTATTCATGACAGTTATGAGGAAATCAGTGGAAGCAGTATTCAGGCAGTGTTCCTGAGTAGCAGTTTGCGGAAATCAGATGATATCTCCTAATCGGGATAGAATCTGATCATGTGTAGTTATGAGGTAGTTAAATACATGATTTTAGTGATGTGGACATGAGTGCAAGATTTGAGGTCACATCAGTAAAAAATTATCTTAATTGGAAGTTGACAATTTTGTGTAATTTTGATTTAACTTGTGGAAACTTTTATTTTGTAATTTGTATGCTGACTCATTTTTAATTACTTGAGTGTGTTATAAAGGAAGGAATGTTTTCCTTGTTTTAATGTGTGTTTTTAATGATAAAGTGAATGAAGGAATTGTGAAAGTGAATTTGTGGAAAGAGGATATGCGAAGCTCAAAGATCTGGTATTGAGATCTGAAGAAGCAGTTGGTGCAGTTTGGCACAGTCAGAGAAGGAGTATTGAATTGTTGAGATAAGTAATCTTTTGGTATTATTCTATTGATTAATACATAGATTAGTTGGATAGTGAGTTCAGTGATCTTACCCTGAAGTTGTTTGGGCAGTGGGTCCTTCTGTCTTCCATAACTCCTAACAAAGTTAGAATCTTTTAGTAGAGATTCAAAGTCTCTTAACAGGGACTCATATGTACTGAATGTATTTCATAAGACTCCTAAAAGAGTCCATACTCTCACAAGGAAATTTCATATTAGTGCATCTTTTGTGGGCATCATTCCCACCGGGGTTTACTCTTTGATCAAGAGGTTCCCTAGTCAACATATATTGTGTCATTGTGTTAGTGTGCATGTATATCTTTCTATGGTTGTTGATTACATTGCTTACATGGTTAAAATATATTAAGGTTGATAAAATTTGTATTTATATGATAATTGATTCACCCCCCCCCCCCCCTCTCAGTTATCTTGGTGTACTTTACCTTCTAACAATTGGTATAAGAGCAGTAGGTCCTTGAAGGAAAAGTTTAACAGCTTAAGGAGATCCATGGAAAATTTTAGCAAAGAAAGCCCTAAGTTTGATGGAGTAAATTTTGACAGCTGGAAAGAAAAGATGAAGACACACCTACTTTTTTTAGGACCAGGTTATTGGTTAATTACAAAGAATTGTAAGACTATCATTGATGAGGATAAGATTGAAGATTTTAATAATGAGGAGAGAGATCTATTTATGTGTAACATACTTGCCAGAGAAGCACTCTTTTTAGCCCTTTTGGAAAATGAATACAGTCAGGTAAAATATCTAAAGACATCTTATGAAATTTGGTTAGCTTTACAGTCTACTTTTGAAGGTGATGAACATGCTAAGAAAGTCAAATTACATAATTGGATATGTGCATTTGAAGATATAAGAATGATGGAAGATGAATCTGTTAGAAGCTATATTTTTAGAATGTCAAAGATTGTTGTAGGTATAAAATCTTATGGAGGAACCAAGATAGAGAATGAAGTGATAAGGAAAATTTTGAGGACATTAACTCCTACATTTAAGCAGACAACATAGATGATTGAACAAGTTATTCCTTGTACTATGAACTTTACTAGAGAGACTCTTCTTGGAAGATTGGAAGTAGCAGAGATGAACCTGAGGCTATCAAGAGACTTACCTAGAATGGAGACAACACTCAGTGGTCTTAGTGTTCACCCTACTTTGTCAAGAAGCATAAATGTGAGCGGAGATTATGCTAGCAATAGTAGATCTAGAAATGAAGAAGATAGGAAGATTGAAGAAGGTATTGCCTTGCTTGTGAAAAGAGAGCCAGACGGTAAGAAAATTTTTAAATGTTGGACTTGTCAAGAATATGGTCATTTTGCATCTAAATGTCCTAAGAGAGTTAAGAAGTATAGAAACAAATTTAAGCCTAGAAGATCTAAAGAATGTTACTATGCAAATGATGAAGAACTTGAAGCAAGTTTGGAGAAATCTTTGAGTGAAAGTGATATTGAGCATGATAATTAGGATTTGTAGCAATAAAAGAAGAAAATCCTAAAACTGAAATTAAGGAAGAAAAAGCTTTAGTTTCTCAAGTAGAAAAGAAAGTTAATTGGATTATAAATAGTGGTTGTTCACATCATATGACTGGAGACATGAAAAGGTTCATAAATTTTAACAATTATGATGGAGGAGTTGTTAGAGTTGGAAACAATGCACCTTGTTTGATTAAAGGTATAGGATCTATTACTCTCGATGGAAAGACTAATACTGATGATGTTTACTTTGTAGATGGTTTAAAACATAATCTTTTGAGTGTTGGATAGCTAGTTGATAAGGGATATCAATTTTGGTTTACTCAGGAAACTTGTGTAATCAAAGACATAGATGGTAATTTGATTGGCACTAGATCTAGAACCATAGGTAATGTATTTCAATTGAATCCTACTGAGATGACATGTTTGATTACTAATATTGATGATAGTTGGTTATGGAATGGAATATTTTGTCATATAAACTTTGATAACATTATGAAAGTGAGTACTACACTTGCAGTAAGAGATTTTCCTAAAATTATGAAGCCTACTAACTTGATTTGCAAAGAATGTGTGATGGCTAAACAAAAGAGAAGCTCATTTCACAGAAAGAAGTTTACAATAGCAGAGAAGTTGGAGATTGTTCATACAGATTTGAGCGGTCCTCAAAGGACTAGAGGATTATATGGAGAAAGGTATTTTATGATTCTTGTTGATGATTTTACAAGAATGATATGGATTGCATTTCTTAAAGAAAAATTTGAAGCATTTGATAAGTTTAAGATCATTAAGAACAAAGTTGAGAATGAATCTGGAATGAAGATTAAATGTTTGAGATCAGATAGAGGTGGAGAATTTACTTCAAAAGAATTTAACATTTTTTGTGAAGTGAATGGTATTAAGAGATAGTTTTCAGCCCCTAGGACACCTGAACAAAATGGCATTGTAGAAAGGAGGAATAGATCAGTAACTAAAGCAACAAGAGCTATGTTATTTGAGAATGACTTGGCAAAGATATTCTAGAGAGAAGCAATGAACACAACAATGTATACAATGAACAAAGTACAAATTAGAGAAGACACAGACAAGACACCCTATGAAATATGGTTTGGACATGCACCATCAATTAAGTATTTTAGAATCTTTGGAAGAAAATGTTATATTAAGAGAGATGATGACATTGGAAAGTTTGATCCTAGAAGTGATGAAGGTATATTTCTTGGATATTCATTGAAGATAAAAGCTTATAGATGTTGCAATAAGAGAACTAAGACTATTGTTGAGAGTGCAAATGTTAAAGTTGATGAAAAGTTTAGAATTCAGGAAAGAATGCTTGATTATGAATCAGATGAAGGAACTCAGCCTAGACCTAATCTAGAGACTGTTGAATTATTCTATGAAACTGATAGTGATTTGTTGAATGAAAGCCATACTGAAGAAACCATTGAAGAACCTACAACAAAAACAAGTACTGAGACAATGACACCTAACAGGAATCTATTAAGGAATCATCCTACTAAGGAGATTATTGGAAGCATAGACAGAGGAGTTTTGACACAAAATAAGGTACAAGAACAGTTGTGTTTGATTTCTCAAATTGAACCTAAATCTACTAGTGAAGCTTGTGAAGATGAACATTGGATTAAAGCCATGAAAAAAGAATTAGATCAAATTGAAAAGAACAAGACATGGGAATTGGTCCCCAAACCTAAAGATAAGAATGTTATAGGAACAAAATGGGCATTCAGAAACAAGATGAATGAACAAGGAGAAGTAGTAAGGAACAAATCAATATTAGTATGTAAAGGATACTCACAGTAAGAAGGAATTGACTATGAAGAAACTTTTTCACTTGTAGCAAGAATTGAAGCAGTAAGAATGTTTTTGGCCTATGCAGCTTACAAGAAATTCAAAGTGTATCAAATGGATGTGAAGTCAGTATTTCTGAATGGATAATTAGAAGAAGAAGTCTACATTGAGCAGCCTAAAATTTTTCCTTTAACTCAAGAAGGAGACATGGTATGTAAATTGAAGAAAGCTTTATATGGACTAAAGCAAGCACCTAGAACTTGGTATGCAAGATTGGATAAGTTAGGATTTACAAAATGCACAGCTGATAGCAACCTATACACAAAGGAAATTGAAAATGGTTTCTTGGTTGTTGTTAGTTTTGTTGATGATATTATCTTTAGAGGAGAAGATGAAGCCAGTGCTAAATTTGTAGATGAAATGAAGATTGAATTTGAAATGAGTATGATTGGTGAAATGAAATACTTTTTAGGATTGCAAATAATGCATAATAGTGATGGTATCTTTGTAAGTCAGACAAAGTACTTGAATGATTTATTGAAGAAATTTGGAATGGAGAACTATAAACCAATTGGAACACCTATGGTAACTGGACATAAGTTATCTAGCACAGATGAGACTCCTGCAGTGGAACAGAAGAAGTACAAATCTATGATTGGAGGATTGCAATATTTGACTCATACAAGACCTGATATAGCACATTCAGTTGGAATTGTAGCAAGATTTCAAGCTAAACCCAAAGAATCACATTATGCAGCAGTAAAGAGGATACTGAGATACTTAAGAGGAACAATTGAGTATGGATTGTGGTATGAAAAATCTGATGATTTTACCCTATGTGCATATACAGATGCTGATTGGGGAGGTAGTGTTGATGATAAAAGGAGCACTAGTGGTGGAGCATTTTTCCTTGGAGGAAGATTAGTTTCTTGGCTAAGCAAGAAGTAGAATTGTATTTCATAGAGCATGATAGAATTAAAGTATGTGGTAGCATCAAACAATTGTAATCAAATAATTTGGATGAAGAAAATGTTGAAGGATATTGGAATAAAATTTGTTGAGCCTATTGTTATACATTGTGATAACACTAGCACAATTAGTATGTCTAAGAATCATGTGTTACATTCTAAGACAAAGCATATAGAGATAAAGTATCATGTAGTGAGAGAGAAATTTGCAGAGAAAGAAGTCAGACTTGAGTACATAAGCACAAAGGAGTAGATTGTAGACGTATTTAAAAAACCTTTTCCTAATGATACATTTGAGTATCTAAGAGGTATGCTTGGGGTTATGCCCCAACCTACTTTTGAGAAGTGATGCATATTGTTGCATCTGTCCACTGGTATATGAGCCTTATCTTTCTTCTGGACTGGATGTTGGTACTTCCTCTATGGGGGAGTATGTGTATCTAAGCTGAGTCATGAGGACTCTAGTGAATGTATTTTTTAAACAGTGTCTTTTGACATTGAAGTTTTTGATATAATGATGAAACATCTATCATTGATGTCACTAGGGGAGAAGTATACATGAAAAACCATCTATTGGAGAGAACTGAATAGGAAAATGAAGCAAGATTTGATTAATGAAGATGACTTGAAAGCATTTTCAGAGCAGTAGTGTTGCAGTGCTGAATTTATGGAACTTGGATGTTTTTTCATCTATGTTGCCATTAATGCCAATGGGGGAGATTGTTAGTAATGAATGCTGAATATATCCTATGGGGGAGTATTCATAGCCATTCTATAGCAATTGTTGTTGCATTCATGACTGTGATTGGCATTGATGTCAACACAGTGATCTACTGAAGATTAGCAGAGAAGCAGACAGTGTTTGCATTAGCGCACTTGGGATATTAAAGATGAAGCTATGCACAGTTGAGGACTTACTCTATGATGTTCTTTGAGATCATGATTAAGATCATAGATGGACATTCATTTATTCATGATAGTTATGAGGAAATCAGTGGAAGTAGTATTCAGGTAGTTTTCTCAAGTAGTGGTTTGTGGAAATCAGATGATATCTCCTAATTGGGATAGAATCTGATCATGCACAGTTATGAGGTAGTTGAAGACATGATGTTAGTGACATGGATGTGAGCACAAAATCTGAGGTTGCACGAGTGAACAATTATCTTAATTGGAAGCTGACAATTTTGTGTAATTTTGATGTAACGTGTGGAAACTTTTATTTTGTAATTTGTATGCCGACTCATTTGTAATTACTTGAATGTGGTATAAAGGAAGGAATTTTTTCCTTTTTTTAATGTGTGTGTGTAATGAGAAAGTGAATGAAGGAATTGTGAAAGAGAATTTGTGGAAAGAGGATATGTGAAGCTCAAAGATCTGGTATTGAGATCTAAAGAAGTAGTTGGTGCGGTTTGGCACAGTCAGAAGAGTATTGAATTGTTGAGATAAGTAATCTTTTGGTATTATTCTGTTGAGTAATACATAGATCATTTGGACAGTGGGTTCAGTGATCTTACCCTGAAGCTGTTTGGGTAGTGGGTCCTTCTATCTTCCATAACTCCTAACAGAGTTAGAATCTTTTAGCAAAGATTCAAAGTCTCCTAATAGGGACTCATATGTACTAAATGTATTTCATAAGACTCCTAACAAAGTCCATCCTCTCACAAGGAACTTTCATATTAATGCATCTTTTGTGGTATCATTCCCATTGGGGTTTACTCTTTGATCAAGAGGTTCCCTAGTAAACATATCTTGTGTCATTGTGTTATTGTGCATGTATATCTTTCTATGGCTCTTGATTACATTTGTTACATGGTTAAAATATATTAAGGTTGATAAAAGTTGTATTTATCTTATAACTGATTCACCCCCCCCCCCCCTCTCAGTTATCTTGGTGGACTTTACTTTCTAACAAAAATCTCACTTCTTCTCCTTAACTCATTCTTCTTATATCATACTCTGAATGATATGGTTGTGTGTGTGAATTATTGTATTTGCAATCCTACAACACAACACTTCAATAAGACATTAGATTGTTAGTGTTCCCCAAAATTTCCTATCCTATGTAGTTTGGCATGGTCTTCTCTGTCTAGCATTTCTAATCCTATGTTAGCCCCCTGAGAATTTTTATGAAGTTTGTGCCTTTTCCTTGGCCTCTGCAATTGTTTAGTTCTCTAGTTTGAAGGCCATTAAAAATTCATATGTGAATGTTTAAACCCCCCCATAAAACCCCTTTGCCCTTTCTAATTTAATATTTTACCCTTTCGAACCGCTTATCTCCGAAAATCCACGTGTTATTATTTTCCTAAGGTCCTACCACCTGTTTCCCTAAGTTTCCTACGTCTCAGCCTTTAATATTTCCCCGGGCCTAGTTTTCATTCACAGTTAGATCCAACAGTTATCACATGATCTCATGGGATCTTTCAATCCCATGCAATCATGCGACAACCATTGATGCGATATCAATGAAGATTTGTAATGGACCTGAAGTATAAGGTAGGCCCCAGTTGCTCAAAGATCTACGATGGTCACATGTTCACATGGAATCTTCCAATTCCATGTGATCATGTGATGGCCGTTAGATCTTCTTTACTGCCAAGCCTCTGACAATGGGTCCTTGGGTGGTGACATGTCCATTTTTTAGTGGTCGGCCGGGTGATGACAGGGCTTTCAGTGGGTCCGATGGTCAGAGAATCAGTAGAGACACCAGCTTGTCCAAGATCTACGGTGGTCGCATGTTTGCATGGAACCTTCTGAACCCATGCGATCATGTGGCCCCTGTCTGATCTTCCAGTGTTTAAGTCGATGTCATTGTGGGACCATCTGACATGCTTGATTCTTATTGGTTGCTCGGTTCAACAGGTGGAAATGTGTCAGTGGGGCCGAGTATCTTGAGTGAGATGGTAGGGAAGAAAGATCTATGGTGGTCGTGTGATCACATGGAATCTTTTGAGCCCATGCGATCATGTGACCACCATCTAGTGCAGGGTCCAAATTCTTTTGACTTTTGAGGTGTCAGGTCTCATTGATGTGGTTGTTTCTCATTGGTTTCCACTGACGATGTGGACTTTGACTTGTCTAGAGGGGGCTTATGACTGTTGTAAAGGGTGATCTGGACCATTTGATCTGCTGGGAAGGAATGAAATCAACGGTCACATTTTAAAATGACCAGCTGGCCATTATAATTCAAATTTGAATATCTCTGCAGAGGGTTTTTCACCAGCGATTGATCCAAAAGGCTGTGAAGTGGCGGAGTAGCTAAAAAATTTATGTCTTCAGGATGTTTATAGTTGAGGAAGATAAGGAAGAGGTCTGGGCGGCCGTCATGGGTCATCTCTTGTCCCTATGAGGTACCATTTTAGCATTCATGGCAAGACCTTGTGCAGGAAAGTGGATGAATCCAGGTTGCTTATCTGCAGGTTGATGTAGTATAGGGATGGGCATGCAAACTTGAGGTCTAATTGGCCATAATGTTGCAAAGATATATTCATGATTAGACTTGGTTGAGTTAGGGTTAGTTATTATTGTAGATTTTTGTAAACCCTAGTTAGGTTTTAACTCCTACCTACATGCAAAAAAAGGAGATGTATATAATGTTTTTTAGAGCTTTTAGAGCTCAGAGTTGGACAATTGTAAAAGAGAAATTCACCTTTCTTGAGAGTTATCTGTGGCATTTTCTATGCCCTCTGGCTTCTACAGTTGTATTTCTCCCATTGATAAATTCAAACATTACAGAGGTATTTTGTGACAATTCTTCATGTCCCTGTGCTTCCTTGTCTGAGTTCATCTCTTAATGAATTAAAGTCTATGCATGTTTTCAATGAAAACTTAGGGTTCCTGATCCCTCTTACTTTCTTTAATTGTGTGTGTTACTATGTTTGATCTGATTTAGATGTTTTTGTGGGTATACTTCAACCCCCTAACAGTCTTGTCTCAATCCTACACCGAGTTGCAGAAGTGAATGTCATCTTGCAGGTCATAGGTTGTGCCTTATGTTTAGGCCCTCTTATGAAACACTTATGCAAGCCTATTTATTAAGTTGTGACCTACTAGACCTAAGCCTTTCATTGATTCTATCCCTCTATGCTGCAATTCATACCCCTAATTTCAGTGTATCACCTAGTAGGTAGTTTTCTTTCAAGCATTTTTTCTTTCAAGCACTCCTATCCCTTTCCCTCAAAAGATTTACTTTTCCTATCAAGAAGCAAATTAAGGTGATTATCCAAGAGGAACCAACCTAGAACCTAGAGATCTCATCTTAGTTAGCACAGGTCCCACACCTAGAGATGATTCCCATGTTATACTAGGTTATCAAGACTACAAGAGCTTGAAACAAGGGTGCAAACTTAGTGTATAACAGTTAGCAAATCATAAAATTAACAATTTAAGCATACTAACAAAACCATCTTATTTCTCTCTAACTTAAAAGAGTGTATTTAAAATCTAAATTGCTCTTAGCCTTAGACTCTAAACAGTGACAATACAATACTAGAATGAGAGATTTTAATCTATGGAAGCTAAAATCCATGAATTATCTAAGAAAGCCATTAATTCATTCACAGTTAAGCTATGAAATTGAGATGTTATCTAATTAGCTAGGAATTCAAATTTGCAGCATGTAGATGTAAATGCAATTAACTATTATGATTTGAATTTGAACATTCTTCTTTTATAGACCTTTACCAATTTGGATGGTTGAGATGCATCTTGGCTAAATCCATGTGAATCTCCTCTCATTGGTTAAATTTGTCTTTGTTTTCCCTTGAGAGGTGACATGTCATTTTGATATTTTTATTGATTTATTTTAATTAATTAATCTAGCCATACATTTAATGGGGATGATTTGATTCTACCTAGAGATAAATAATGTTATTTTTTATCAATTATTGATGATTAAATGCTTGATTTATGAAATTTATTGATTTTATCAAATTTATTGAATTATGTTAATAATCAAGATTCAAATTAACATAACCAGGAGATTACTCTGAATTATGGAAAATAGGGCCTTAGGTTATATTATCCCGATTTTGGGTGATTACATTTACCCCTCTTTGAATTACTTTGCGAATAACACAAGAATTCAAATAAAATTTGATTTAGAGAATGATTCAATAGAACTGATAGATTCAAGAAGATTTAGAGAGATAGAAAAAACTACTCTGAATTTGAGTGATTTAGAGAGTAGTGAGAACCACTTTGAAAGATTTAGAGAGTAGTAAAGAAAACTACTCTAAAATATTTAGAGAGCGGTAGAAAGAACTACTCTCAACTTGAGAACTCCGATCTTGATCGAATGAAATTCCACGTGATTCAAAAGTTATTGATTTTGAACTTGATTGAACAAGAATTGACCATACCGACTCTGAGCTTGATCGAACGAAGATCGATAAGATTTAATCAGAATATCCAGTTTGATTTGGTTTGCAGAAACCAAATATAAAGAACAAATAACTAATTTGATTTAAAGCGATGCAATTAATCAATATCGGAAAGATTAACAACTTTGACTTGATTGAAGATAACTTTCATGCCCCTAGCATTGAAGATTTGATTGAATTGTTCGATTTTAGGTATGATTATGCCCCCTCGGGATCGAAATCAGAATAGAAATTTGATAAAATCAATGTATGCAAGTATTTAATAAGAAATTTGATGGATAGAAATGAGTCTGGATCAAGTAAAAATCATTTAGAATGTGTTAAAATTTAATTAGGATCAATTTTAGTGTTAAAAGAACATTGTTTGACCAAGTTTGACCATCAAAAGATGTGAGTTGACCAAGTTTGACTGATGTTTGACCAATATCCTAGAGTACAAACTTGATGCGTGAGTGATAAATTTAGTTTGTCCAGCTTTTAGTAATCTTTTCATGCATTATTTATGCTATGTGCAACATCTTTAACTTGTGTTTGACTAAAATTTGACTTTTGTTGACTATGAATCTAGAGAATAATCATCACTAAATGTATTTTTCATGCTTGTGTTGTCATTTTTTCTCATTCTTCCCATATTCAACTATAGTTTGACTATGGTTGACTTTTTCTTTTGAAGGTTGACTTCTCTCTATAACTTCATTTTTACTATGTTCAAGTGATATAAATCACCTATTCCAATTCTGGTTCCAATATGAAGCTTCTATGACATCTTGGTATGAAAGTGCCTTAGGTCACCGGGGTCCCCGAAAGGCTTAAATAGGACCAAAAGGGTCAATTTACTATTCATTTTCACCTTTCACCTTCAATAATTTTAGAGCTTCGGTCAATGAAATGGTGGTCCCTATTGAGCGTCATCATTTTGAGCTTGCACGATGACATGATCGGTCAGCCCACTATGCGGCACCAATGAGTAGTCAATAATGCCTCCATTCAAGTTTTCATTTTGAAATTTTACTGCATTTATTTCTTTTTAGGTCAAATTTAGTGTAGGATCACATGCAAAAAAGAGGGTCGCATGTGGTCAATTCTATGTCACATCCATTTTTGTCTAAATTCTAAATCGCATACCATGTTTCTCAGATGGCACCCTACTAGGTCACATCTGGTCTTTTTAGTCAATTTTTAAATTGAGTCCACCAGATTATCACATCTAGTTAAAATAGGGTCGCATTCAGATTCTGGATTGCAGCCCATTAATCCTGGATCACATCGTGGATACAAAGTGTCATAATTAGTTAGGGTGTCGCATCCTACATATCCCATATTGCATCCAAGGATCAAGATCATTTTTGGTTTTCTTTGCAAATTTTCTTCAACTTAGCCTATCTGCCTGATCATTTAACCAATTTTACTTTAATTTTTCATGTCTTATGTTGGCATAGTGTCCCTTTTTTATTTGCAATCACATTTTAGTGTTGCCTCTTTTCGTTCTCTTAGACCGACTTAGGTCTTAGAGCTACATGAGCACCTCACTACCGTAGAGCAGCGAGTTATAGCATGTCGTGGCCTGTGGTGTCTTGCTAATTTTCTCAACATTTACGTGAATCGAGGGTTGTTGATTGCTCTGGCTGAGAGATGGCACTCAGAGCACAACACCATCCATCTACCCACCAGAGATATGACAATGATGCTTGAGGATGTCTAGAGGATCTTGCACGTGCCAGTCATGGGATCCCACGTGGAGTATGAGGTTGGAGCTCTAGTGGTGATGGTAGATATTCATTGGTTGTTTCAAGATGCAGGTATCGCATGATGATATCTATCATGGGATCATAGGTGGCACACTACAAGAATCTTCCTATTTATCTGGCAGGTCTAATCGATGGCCTTATGATGTCTGATTGTGGTCATCATGGATTCATGTATGGTTGGTCACACGTCATAGAGGATATGATTAGACTAACTCACCATTTTTCTTGGGGGAGCTTCATTTTCACTCATATGTACCGAGAGCTCTATGAGATTGTTTACCAGCATTCTCAAACTATGATTGTTGGCATCTTAGTTTTTCAGATCTAGGCCTGGGAGCACATCCTACTGACACAGCTAATTGTAGAGAGACAGAGGGACCCTGAGATCCCATATATATATATATATATATATATATATATATATATATATATATATATATATATATATATATATATATATATATATATATATATATATATATATATATATATATTCAGACATGATCCAACAACCCCACCTGGGCAAGCTGGAGTACTAGCATTGCATACTTGATGACATCACAGATGTTGTGTGGAGACCATAGCTGGACAATGAGGAGTGGAGATCAAATGCACAACATATGCCTTTCTTCTTCCAGAATCGGTATCTTATTGGTCATACTCATTATATTGTTGTGATATTTATTGTCACATGGGTGATGAGACAGTACGTGTGGGTACAGGTTATGTTGCACAATTTAGTAGTGTATGCTCATGTCCATTACAAGGAGGCACAGTGGGCAGCCATAATAGTATATGAGACTTCTCTCCATGAGATATCTCAGATGGTACCTATTTCTTAGGACTACTTGCCTAAGGTTGTAGATGGTGGTATTATTGATGGGTTTCATGATCATTATTCTTAGAATCCATTCACATGGTTTACCACTCTTGATGAGGTTTCTCTTCACATTGAGGATGTACTTGACTATGATCCTACAGAGGATGGTCTTGGCTAAGGCCGTTCCAGGAGAGGGAGGGATAGGGGTAGAGGGAGAGGGAGAGGCAGAGATGAAGATGGTGATAGGAGGGGAGATGGAGGGGAGATGGAGGTGGTGGAGATGGAGGAGGTGGTGGTGGTGGTGGAGGAGATGGAGGGGGAGGAGGGGGTTATATTAGAGATGGTGGGAAATAGGAACTTTGTGGGGATGGCAACCAACAAGGTTGGTAGAGGATATTTAGATTAGTGCCTCCTTGTTAGGATATGGGTCCTTTATTGCCCTGAGGGAAACATCAGTAGAGAGCGCCTGGCAAGAGTAGTGGTGGAAAAGATAGACAATAGCCCCCTAGAGGTCCTCCTATAGGTGGAGGTGATGCCAATCCATTGACACAGTGTTAGAAGGATAGAGAAGTCTTATGTCTAGAGGTTTCCACATTACGAGCTCACCTGTCAGAGAGAGAAACATAGCTAGCTGATATTAGGGTCAATAGAGACTAATAGCTAGTAATTTTGAGACTAGAGCATGACATATATGCTCATACGGCCACCCACCAGGGACAAAGGGCCACATATTATTTTACCTTATATTATTCAATTTTACCTATAGAATAGAGATCCCCTTTGTATTCTACTATTGCATGACAGTTTGAGGGTTCCATGCCACCTCCTATTCTAGGAAGGTTAGATGTTCCTCCTCCCAGCCCTCCTTGAGAGGATGAGGGCAGGAGCCAGACTTGATTTCTTATACTCTCATTTTGTATCATTCAAAAATTTGTACCTCATTGATATATCTTTTACTATTTTTTATCGATGTACATTGTGATATATTTTAGACCCTTATATATTGATACTTTGATACTTTGATATTCTGATACTCTATTGATTCTCTAATATCATGTTGATGCCATCTAACTCTATTTCAATCTGATGCTATCTGATTATTGCACATGTTTTATTATCTTTAATATGTTTTACATGCTTTGGATATTGATCTCATCTTTTTCATATGGACACTTGGTCATGTGATTATATAGATGTTGATATACTGACTTTATTATATCATTCTACTGATATATGTCAATCTTTTGGTATTTTTATGCATTATGGATGTATAGATGCAAAATGCATGTGATTCTCTTATGATAATGATGTTCTTTCATGTTATGTATACATGTATATGAGATGTAATGTGATGCAATGTATGGACATCAATTTTTTTATTCAAGTATAGATGATTACAGATGCATTATGTAGGTGTATTTATGGTACTGACATGATTATGTCATTGCATGGATATCAGTGATAAATACTCAGTCATTTTATTTTATCTTTATGATGATATGATTATATGATGTACTTGGTCAAACTTGTAAAATATTTATGTTGTTTAAAATTTTTCACTCATATTGATGTTTATTAAATACATTCACACTGCCATGTTTCTGCAACCTAAAAATTAATGCAACTATATTAAAATGAATGCAATTTAAAATGAACTTCAATGCAACTAAAACATGACATGCATCTAAAATGAATCTAATGCAACTTAATATGATAATGCAACTAAGAACTAAATAAAATTAACAATGAAATGAACCTAGACTAAGACACCTAGGACAGTCATTGTTTATTCAAAGTGAATCTATTAACATCATAGAGCATTTTTAATTTGGACCTCATAGGTTAGTACAATTTTTACTGATGGATTTAGCCATCATGAAAATATGAATACTTCCTTTTCATTCATCATGTCGAAAGTTAACCCAAACATTAAAGCATATAGGCTAGAATGTTTCATCAGTTACTTCATGTTCATATAAACCTTTTCTTTTCTTGTCCAACATTTACATATATGTATATACCCGCAATGGCCTTTTATTTTATATTCATATCCTTGGGTATAGTCTCATTTTTATTGTGCACCTTACTAGGAAGTTGTTTTCATTTTATTTTAAAATAGACAAGGAAATAAACCCAACCTCACTAAATCTTTTATAGGAAATAGGTCGAGGTATATGTGGTGTTCCAATCATGATGGATGCACTTATCATATACACTCATTCCATATAATCACCTCAGATCATAGGATTTATTACCACAAGAAAAAGACAAAGAAAATGTTATGCCCCTAGTCCTTGTTTCTCTAGTCAATTTTTTTAGACATCGTCGAGTTACTCAAGGAACATAACAATCACAAATTGATAATAAGTCATCACAAACTAAGAAAATTCATGATTCTTTCATTTAGTTTCTCTAGTTCATAAAC
The DNA here is from genome assembly GCA_027943335.1 of Chamaecyparis obtusa. NCBI lineage: Eukaryota > Viridiplantae > Streptophyta > Pinopsida > Cupressales > Cupressaceae > Chamaecyparis > Chamaecyparis obtusa. The sequence goes on along the minus strand of BSBK01001603.1, from coordinate 552,234 downwards.
ATCGAGACAAGTTTAAGAATGCATGATCCATCATTCATTTCAAAAATATGCAATTGTTATTGGAGTGTTAAGAAACACTTTTGTTTAGTTTGCAAACACACATAGAAAACATAATCAATCATAGAAATTTCTTTTATTATTGTTTGTGTTTAAAATAGTAAATGTCTAGATAGTGTTTAGAAACACTCTTATCTTCATGACATGGTGTTTAGGAACACTTTTTAGGTCCAAGTATTAAGAAATGCTATTTTTGATGGCATTAAGAAATACCTTTTTTTTGTAGTTTAGTGTCAATTGCCGACTAGGGATAAGCAACACCCTAGCAGAAAGTCCTAACAGTGACTAAGCGACTTTGAAACTTGCATGACTTATGACCATTTCCCCCTAGGAAATGATTGTCCTGGGACCTTGATATAGACAGATTCCATTCTTAGGAAGATATGATTTTTTGATATTACAACTCAAGTTTTGATTTATCACAAAAGTGACTGGAAGATATATACAAACTAAAATTTTTATTGGCCAAGCATTCAAACATTGTCTTGATAGATAGATCATTGATTACAAGCAACACTTGTTTACTAGGTTTTCATCACTTGGATAGACTTTTCTATTTTTGCTATCATGGCACATGTTTACTAGGTTTTCACCAAGACACTTTTTCTCTTTTTTTTATTTTTTTGTACTTTTTCTTTTTTATATTTTTTTTCTTTGACATACCAAGGCGCTTGTTTACTAGGTTTTCGCAAAGATAGTCATTTTTCAGGACTTATTCCATTTTATTTTATTTTTTTGAAGATCTATATTTGTCATTTTTTATTTTCTTCAAGAATTTTTTCTGCTTTTTTGTACTTTTTTAAAGAATTATTTTCATTGTAATGGTGCTACCTCAAGAATGTCAAGCATAGAACCTTTTCAGGTGGAGAGTGTTGATTGGATCCAGTGGGACATCTCCCTCAGGTGTATCCAATTGATAGGCTCCTGATCCAAATGAAGATATGATAACAAAGGGACCTAGCTAGTTGGGTTCAAATTTTCCCTTTTGCTCTCAGTGTTGTTGATTCTTTGGATTTTCTCTTATGCCTAGATCTCCTACCTGAAATGTTCTTGGTTTTACCTTCTTTTTGTATCATTTCAACATCATCTTTTGATATAATTTGATATGATCAAATGCCTATTATCTATGTTCATCTAGCAATTATAGTTCTTGTAATCTAGAGATTATGTAGTTATCATCATTGACTAAATTTTTCAATGATACCCTCAGTGATGGAATCTCTACTTTAATTAGTAATACAGCTTTAGACCCATATACTAGTGCAAAAGGAGTTGTGCCAGTTGGTGCTCTGATACTGGTGCAATACACCCACAATGTTGTATTTATCTACAAATGCCAATCTCTTCCTGATTGTCTCACTGTTCTACGCAAGATTTTCAAGATTGTTTTATTTGATGCTTTAGCTTGTCCGTTACCTTGAGAGTAATAGATCAAGAAATAGTGTTGGGTGATTCTGAATTGAAGACATAGTTCATCCATGTCTTTTTTTTTTAATTGACTCCCATTGTCAGTCATAATTGATGAGGGTATCCCATACTTACAAATGATGTAGTTTAGGATGAACATTGAAAAAAAATTTCTTGTAGCATTGGCTAGTGGCACAACTTCCACCCATTTTGTAAAGTACTTAGTTGTTGTAATGATGTACTTGTGTCCATTGGATGAGTTAGGGTAAATTTATCTAACTAAATCAAATGGCCATTGTTGAAATGGCCAATGTGCTATGAAAGGAATTAACTCCCTAGCTGGAGCATGTATCAGGTTGTCATGGACTTGGCATTTCTTTCATATTTTGGCATATTGGATTGCATCTTTCTCCATTGTAGGCCAGTAGTATCCCACTCTCAAGAGTTTCTTAGCTAATGAAAATCTATTCGAGTGGGACCCACACACACCTTCATGTACTTCCTTTAATGCATGACTTGACTCTTCATTTTCTAAGCATCTAAGTAGCATACCATCTAGAGAACATATATACAAGTCATTAGCAATAATTAAATAACATTATGTTGCTCTTATGAGGCATCTTTTTTCATTTCTTGAATAATTTTTAGGGAAGGTTTTGTCTTTCAGATAGGAATATATATGAGCATCTCTGGATAGGACTTGGGTTTCAATGGCACAAATGATTTGGGAATCAGGTGAGTCATAGGATGGAAAGGGAAGTTCTTCCACTAGGAAGTCATAGTGAAACTGATGCTCTTCTAGTTTTAACATGGATGCTAAGGTAGCCATTGCATCTGTAGCTCTATTCTCTAATCTTGGAATCTACTTGTTGGAGCTCTAAATTTTGGGCAAAATTTAGAGTCCTATATAGTGATAAAACCCTAAAAATAGCCTCGTAAACTCCATGCCCAATAATTAAAGATGGAATACATCAAATGGGATATAAAATTATATTAATTTTCAATTAAACATTGAGGGATTAAGAAAGGAAGCTCTATGATAGGAATAATCAAAATTCTGCGAGCAAAGGTTTCAGAAAATGCTGGAATTTTGACCTTCTACAAAGATGATACCGAAAGAGGTTGAAGATGGTTGAATTTTAAAAATCTAAAAATGACATAGTTTGGAAAATCAAATTTCCTATCTCTAGTCCAAATCTTAGCTTTCCACAAGGTGTTTTGGGTTTTTGGCCAAGTCCAAATCCGAAAGACAGGTAGTTATTAGTTAATTTTTTTATTAGTTTTTTCAAAAGAAGTTTTTAAATTTTAGCATAGGGTGGTGTCTCTTCACCCTAAAGGGGTGTGAAAACCATTCATCCACATATATATGTGGTGTAAAATGTAAAGGTCAAGAAGAATCATTAACAATGTAAAAAACTTATTATTTTCTACTTCAAGTGATCTATTACACATAAGACTTTATGGAGCATTAATATAAATTAGTTATTTTCTCTAATTTGGAGTTATGGATTTGGTTGTTCGTGATTGATCAGTCCTTTGTGATTTTATCTTTAGAAGATAAAGCTGCTTTAAAACTTTATGTTTGGAAATTATTCCCATTATTTTTTAATTTGACAATTAAAATTATTAGGCTCTATTAATTCTATCTTATTGGGTTCATTAAGCTTGGGTTAAATTCAATAAACCTAATTGTATCATAATAAAATAATCAAAGACATTAAAGAGGAGGAGTTGATAGGAGCATTTAGGTGGCGTTATCTGTCTCACTTAGTTTTACATAGGATTAAAAAGGAACTGTCTCTATTGCCCAATAGAAGAAAGGCACTAATCGATTATCCTTAAGTTGAAGTCTATGTTCAAAAAAATTAGAAACAAAAAGTAGTCATCAGTATTTATTTCAAACCAAATAATACATTATTTTAAAACATCCTTTCAAAAGCATTTCTATTATAGCATTTAAACAACATTCAATAATTATGATACTCACAATTTGATTCCTCTCAAGTTCATTTTTTGGACTTTGAGAGAATCTAAAAGTTTTATATTCAGTTATATGCTATAAAAATCCTTTGAACCAACAGATTTGATTAAGGTATAGGCCCACCAGCCTTGGTCCTGTAGAGCCAAAATTGTAGAAGTTCAAATCCATATTGTGGTTGAACTTGTTTGTTGGAAAAAACAATTGGATTTCCCAGCATTGGATTGGCAAGTCCATAGGAAATCCAATCCTTCATTTTTGGGTACCAAAAAATTGGTGACTCTACTGGGGAGTTGTTGTGACAATATTATTCAAAATTTTTGGTGATTAGAGAGTTAGACTCTACAGGAAACAAAACTTAGAATCAATTGTATGATTTTGTCCTTCTTATGAAGGTGGCGACTCTATTCAACAAGATTTCAGTTGGTAACTCTACTAAGGGAGAAGACTCAGAAGGAAATGGTAGATAGCTTTTTCAAATGTATCGATCATTTCAAAGAAAGCCTTTTATCCCAAATGGCATCAGGCCATTGGATTTTAGCAATTTTGATTATGAACCTAGCAAGTTATCCACATAGCTTTCAAAACTTGTACTAAAGTTCCATAGAGAATGGGATGAATCAGCACTTCGGCATTTGGATGATTTTTATACATTTATAGAGGATTATGAAATTTGTGTACAGGATCAAGTAATTAAGCTATTTGTTAGGACATTAAAAAACAATGCAAGATAAGGATATGAATCATTACCTACATAAAGTATTTCATCTTGGAAAAAATTTGAACAATGGTTCCTATATGAATTCTATGATGCAAGCGATGAAGATAACATATGTTATGAACAATGTGAAGACCAAAGCTACAGCATGGAGGAGGATCATAGTATGTCTCTACTTGATTCATTTTTTAGTTAGGAGATATTTGAAGGGGAGTCTTCTACACACTTATTCTTAAGGATAGTAAATATCTATTAGAGGATACCTGTAACAATTATGCCTTCACGAAAAAAATTAATGAGAAAGGTCAAAAATTTGGGAATCTCGCTAGATGACCCTGATTTGAAGCTTCTTTTTTGGATATTAGAAGAAGATGATGAAGATAGAGAAGAGGATTTTTATGATCAGATTGAACAAGGCCTTGTGCTTGATGGAAATCTCAGTGATGATCAAGAAGATTCAAATTACATATCCCCTTTGGACACATTTTTTAACTTAGAGAAACAAGAAGAAGAATCTGCAGTACAATTCTTCATGAGGATATTTAATATCAATCAAGAAATACCTTCAGAGTGCAGACCTCCATCCTCTGATCTTTTCAACAGAATGCAAGAACTAGGTCTCTTATATGATCATCAGTTTCTTACTTTTCTCAGACTTGTGAATAATGAATTGGTTGTAGAAGAGAATGAGTGCAGAACTGAAATAACATATGAGTCAAGTGAGGTTTCAGATGTGAATGGAGAAGGCTCTTTTGGACAATTTGAGAAAAGATCTTTCCATGATGACACTTGTATGACATCAAATATCAGTGAATTTGAAAATGAGGATTATGATTCTCTCGGTGTAGAAGAGATTTCAACCATGTTAGACATAGAATATCATAAACATGTTGAGAAGAATGGTCCAAAAATTTTCTCAATCCACCATGGTAAGGAAGTTGACAGATCAACACATATTCAAGAAGTACTAGATGAAGGAGATGATAATTCCCAGGAATCAAATTGTGGAGATGAAATAGAACTGCATGAAAAGGAAGAAGTTTCGGGAGATAATATAAATGAAGATATTAGTCTTGTTGATGAAGAACTTGATGATATAAATAAAAATTCTCATGAATGTATGTCTAAATTCTCTATGTTCTTGAATCCATTATTTGAAGAGGAAGAAGAAGAAGATATGTCTAAGTTCTCTATGTTCTTGAATCCATTATTTGAAGAGAATTTTTTATGCAATCAAGCCAATCAACATCATGAAAAAGACAGTGAGCCTAGTGATCATTTTGAAGATTATAAAACTCAAAATATGTATGGGGAAGTGTATTCAGAAAGTGAGACATGCATTATTTATTCCTATGAGTAAAAGTTGTATCAAATGTGTGAAGATGAGATGGAATCAAATAGATATTACAAGGAGTATGTGTATAATTTGAAGATACCTATTATCAAAGAGAGTAAGTCCAGTTGGTTGAGGGAAAGTATCAACATATTTTATCAGACATATCTCAGTATTGTTTTCAGATTGATGTCAATGGAATGTGATGAAAACAAGATTTTTGACAGAGGCAAATATTGTCTTTGTATTTTGGTAGCCTGGGGCTACCAAATTATTATGATGTGACTTCTACACAATGACTCTATAACCCAATTGATTGGCACTTGGTCTACTTCTTCGGCTATGCTCACATGGAGCATACGTCCCCAGAAAGAGCCTATTGGAGCTCTAGATTTTGGGCATAATTTAGAGTCCTATATAGTGATAAAACCCTAAAAATGGCCTCTTAAACTCCATACCCAATAATTAATGATGGATTACATGAATGGGATACAAAATTATATTAATTTTCAATTACAAGTTGAGGGATTAAGAAGGGAAGCTCTGTGATAGGAACAATCAAAATTCTATGAGCAAAGGTTTCAGAAAATGATGGAATTTTGACCTACTGCAAAGATGATGCTGATAGAGGCTAGAGATGGTTGAATTTTAACAATCTAAAAACAACCCAGCTCAAGAAATCAGATTTCTTATCTTCACTCCAAATCTTAGCTTTCCATGAGGTGATTTGGCTTTTTGGCCAAGTCCAAATCTGAAAGATAGGTAGTTATTAGTTAATTTTTTGATTAGTTTTTTCAAAAGAAGTTTTTTAATTTTAGCATAGGGTGGTGTCTCTTCACCCTAAAGGGGTGTGAAAACCATTCATCCAATATATATGTGGTGTAAAATGTAAAGGTATATAAGAATCATTAACAATGTAAAAACTTATTATTTTCTACTACACTTTCCACAAGTGATCTATTGCACATAAGACTTTATGGAGCATTAATATAAATTAGTTATTTTCTCTAATTTGGAGTTATGGATTTGATGGTTCCTGACTGATCAGTCCTTTATGATTTTATCTTCAAAAGATAAAGCTACTTTAAAACTTTATGTTTGGAAATTATTCCCATTATTTTTCAATTTGATAATTAGAATTATTAAGCTCTATTAATTTTATCTTATTGGGCTTATTAAGCTTGGGTTAAATTTAATAAGACTGATTTGTATCCCATTTGTTTCATGATGTCATAACCTTTCATGTACTTATTAGGTGTTATTTTCACATGTTTGACATTTCCATTATGTTCATCATCTTTGTATAGACATTGTAAAACAACCTTTTCTTCATTTTCTTCTTCTAGAGATACTTTTGCTTTTACCATCCTTGTTCCTTCATGAATTGTCAAAGTATTACCTTTAGAAGGCGTGAATGTGGATGAAGGTATCCCTTAAGATCTAAGAGATATGGGTACATCCATCATGGACATCAAAGAATCTAGTTTGTATTCTCCCATTCCTATTTCATGAATATTGACCTTCTTTGCAAAAATTCGTAGGATCATTTCTTTAGAGGTTTCTACTTTGTTAGCACCTTCCTTGTTATGTGGGCTCATACTATCTACTTTCTTGAGACTGTTGCAAGGATATGTTGTGTCAGCTGGGATAGTTACCTCCACTCCATTGTGAGGAAATTTTATGCATTGATGATATCTCGAAGGTACCGCCTACATTGTGTGGATCCATGGCCTTCCAAGAAGATATTGTAGGAAAGTGGTAAGTCTAGGACTTGACATATCACATCTTTCAACATCAGTCCCACTCTGATAGGTAAAATAACCAATCCCTTAGAGGATCTTTATTCTTCATCATAGGCTTTGATGGTTATCTTTCTTCTTGGATCAATTGCATGCTCAGAGGATCCTAATTGTTTCACTAGATTGTATGTACATATGTTCAAACCAGCACCTCCATCTATCAAGAAATGTTTGACATGGTGTTTATGAATTAGGACTTCTATATGTAGAGGTTAATTATGTGGCTGATTCAAGGACTTATCATCTTCCTCAAAGAAATAAAAGTAATGTGGGGAATTTGTATGACCAACCATAGCCTGGAATCTATCTACATCCAAATCCTTAGGTACACTAGTAGTAAGTAGGGCTTGGTCAAGAATCTCTCAATGGATCAGAGAGATTTTCAATAGCTCCAAAATAGAAATTTGAGTTGGTGTATGTTGTGACTGGTCTACTAGATTGAACTTTTAAGATAATGCCAATTGTTTAGGAACTATTGTTGTAATAGGTGGGTTTGATGTTGAAGCTCCTTTGAGAGTGAGCTTAGCTTGACTCCTTATCATAACATTAGAGGATTATGTCTTGTCTTGTAATCCTTTAAGAGTAATCACGTTGATGGATTGTTTGCAAGGTTCCACCATATGAATCACATTGTCATTATCAATGTAGGTGTAATTGATTTTATCATTTTTGGAAGATTCACCTTTTTCATAATTAGCTAATGAAGTTTGAAATGCTTTGTGATCATTATTATTGTGATGACCATCTACTTTAACCTTTCCTTCTTCAATTAGGTCTTGAATGATGTGTCTCAATTTCATGCAATTGTTAGGGGTAAAAGCACAATCAGGTGTCACCTTTTAGGCTAACTTATCATCACAATTAAATTTTAGTATTTCTAACTAAAAATTAATTTTGGTCAAACAGATGGTCTAGATAGATTCATTCTAGCTAAGCTAGATAAGTGCTTTAATTTTTCCAATGGGAAATATCTATTAAATGCATCTTTTATACCACTTCGGGTCCAATTACCATAAAAATAAAATTATTTCAGAAACGTGGTGTTTCAAGAACTCTTAATATTTGTAATGATAGTTTTAAAATAAATAAATAAAATCCCTTTTGTAGAGATCAGAGTCAAGAATATCTTCATATAGATTTTATAGTGTTTTAATTGTACATAGTTTATTGTAATTAAAAGATATTGCAAGTAGGTATTTTAATAGTCAAGGAGATGTTGATTCGGAGAAAGAAAAAATAGTAAATCATATTAAATAAATGTGAAAAACATATGGTGCACTAGAGGAGAAAGTCCTCTTCAAGAATATATATTTCTTTTTTTGATTGGGATGGATTTGCTATGAAAAATATGTTGTGAGATGAAAACTGTCAATTTCAGTGAGTTGGAATTTGAATTGTTATAAAATAAAAAATATAGGTCACAAACCAATTTTTATTTCTCCATGCACTAGCTATATATGTCATCTATGACATATTTTGAAATTAGGGGAAAAAATATTTATTTACATTTAATTTTTTGGTGGGAACTAGACCCCTAATTTTCAGCATTTTTTAGCAACTAAAAAATCATCTTTAAAAATTAAAGAAACATATCAATTCTTATTCAAAAAAATTATTAAAAATATTAATCATAAACTTCATCCATTTTATCACATTTAATTAGTTCACATCATCTTCAAATTCCAAACATGAATGTCATTTTTATACTATTAAAGTTGAACTTTGATTTTGTTAGCCTTTCCCTTTGTAAAAGGGTGATAGCTTATTGTGCTTTTACCCTTAGTTTTATGCCCCTTATTGCGATGACAATCCCAATAATCATTATCGTTCCACCACTTCAGTTTCACTTATAGTTCCCATGGTTTAGAATCAAGGATTGTGATAATCTTATTGTCCAAAAGTAACTTCAAGACCACTTCCAATGTGTCTCCCAAAGGTGTAAATGTTCTCTTAGGTATTGATAACCAAGGCTCATTCTGAGTATTAGGTGCTGGTGCCCAAAAATGATGGATCACTTTTGGCCAACTAACAGGTATAATGGTAATACACCACTTATACCTCTACAATTTTGGCTTAATCAAGCTAAGGTTGGTAGGCCTAAATTCTCTTTTGGACTATCAAATTCTCTGTGTTGCTCAACTGCATACACAAAACAAAGTTCCTCCAAAGGTAGTGAATGATCCTTTGAGGAAATCACAAATCTCCTAATAATCTCTACTCTATAAAACTTGACTAAAATGGATTATACTAAAGACTAAAAAGTAATGCTTTTGAAATAATGATTTAAAGATCATCAAACTATAAATGAACTAATATAATAGTTTCCAATTAATGATTAGATCAATACCTTCTAAATATTTGGGCTATAGAGTCAGAAAACCTTCAATCCTATGTGCGATCAGAGATAGTTTTAAGAGAACTTACTCCTATAAAGCAAGACTATCATTCCACAGGCTTCCACTTGGTTCACAATTCAAATCAATTTACACAACTAATCTTATCGAGTTTAACTCAAATTAAGAGACCGATAAGAACAATGGTAGGTTCACAGACCATACAATTGATACTCGAGTTGTATATATTAATTTTGAATTATGATACTCAGGGAATTCAACATAGTGAAACACTCTATTTAATAGAATATCCAAAAGACTAATTGAAAACATATAACTTATAACCACAAATAAAAAGAAGAGCACTTATCTTTATTAATGTTGAAAAAATAGTACATTAGAGTTCATATTGTAGTTGTGATCGAATTATATCCTATGAAAATCTATCTTGTATTCTTGTCTCTACATTTTACATTATGTATATATATGTGTTTGAGTGGCTTTCACACCTCTTTAGGGTGAAAAGACACAACCCTTATTACAAATCATTTTGAAAAAATAATAAACTAACTAAAAAATAACTACCTAAGTTTCAGATTTGGGTTTGGTCGAAAAACCAAAACACCTCGTGGAAAGCTAATATTTTTATTGGAAATAGGAAATTTGATTTCCCGAACTAGATCTTTTTTATATTTTTAAAATTCAAGCATCTTCAGCCTTTGTCGATGTCATCTTTGCAGCAGGTCAAAATTCTAGCATTTTCTGAAGGCTTTGATCATAGAATTTTGATTGTTCCTGTCACAAAGCTTCCTTCCTTAATCCCTCAACTTTTAATTGAAAATTAATATAATTTTTTATCCCATTTCATGTACTCCATCATTAGTTATTGGGCATGGAGTTTAAGAGGCCATTTTTTAGGGCTTATCACTATATAGGACTCCAAATTTTGCCCAAAATTTAGAGCTCCAACAGGCTCTTTCTGGGGACGTATGCTCTCTGTGAGTATAGAGAGATTCCAACTATTTCTGGAGAAGCAAACAAAGTATCCATACTTAATTTGATGCAAAGTAAAATTGGGTGGCCCCAGGCCCCCCAAAATTGAACATTGATCTTTTCCTTTATCGAACACTTGATTTTGATCATGCAATAACTCCCTCCTTGCTGCATTGGGTGCATCTTCCTTATGGAAAATTCGCATTGTTTCATTGATGCGATCCTTGGTATTTGACCTTTTTTTCATATTTAAGGAATCATTAAGTGCATCATGATTTTTGCTAAATGGAGGATCTCTATGCATTTGATCATCCCTACAAGTAACTAAATTAAGCTCTTCTTCTTGGATGCATTTATGTACACAATCTACGCTATACTCAAGATGTTTCTCTTCACAAAAAGGATTTGAAGATAACTCAGATTCATGAACTTCCTTTTTATCAAGAATCTGATCAGATAGGACACTCAAATAATTTTTATAATTAGGCCTATATAATTTCACCTTATCTTTTCATATTTGGTGTATTTCCAACTCATAGGATGAACTGAAAAATGTCTCACCTTCTACATGCATATCATGAATTTCATCAACTTCAAAAATATCATTAGGCCTATTTTCTTCATCATGATGTTGATGGACTTGATCACATAGAAAATTCTCTTCAAATAATGGATTCAAGAACATAGAGAATTTAGACACATCTTCTTCTTCTTCCTCTCTACTAAATTCATCATTTTTAGAATCATATACTTCATCAACAAGATAGGTGCCTCTCTCATCAGGTTTATCTTCTAGTGTTTCATCAACAAGACTAATATCTTCATTAACATTATTTCCTAAAACTTCCTCATGTTCATGCAGTTCTATTTCATCTCCACAATTTGATCCCTAGGAATTATCATCTCCTTCATCTAGTACCCCCTGAATATGTGTCGATATGTCAACTTGTTTACCATGATGGATTGAGAAAAATTTTGGACAATTTTCCTGAACATGTTTATGATATTCAATATCTAATAAATCTGAAATTTCTTTTATACTGAGAAGATTTTCTTCTTTATCCATTTTCATACAAGTATCATCTTGGAGGGAATCTTCTTCCATATGATTCACACTTTCCTCTTCATTAGAATCTGGAGCCTCATCTCTTGTATGTTTCACGTTGTATTCATTATGTTCTTTTACTTTCTGAATAAGGAGCCTCAAATCAGGGTCATCTATAGAAACTCCCAAATCATAGAGTTTTCTTTGAAATTCCCTACTTGAAGGCATGATATCTGATGGTATCTCAAAATAGAAACCCATCATCCTTATGAACAAATGGGCTACAGACTCACCCTTTTGTCTTTCTATATTGAAAAATGCATCTAAGGGAGACATGTAAGATTTTGTTTCCATAGTGCAATTCTCTTCCCATTCATAGTATTTGTTGTCTTCATTATGAAACTCATACAAGAACCACTGTTCAAATTCTTTCCACAATGAAATACTTTGTGCAGGTAAAGCCTCATATTCTTCTTTTGCATTGTCCTTTAATGACCAGGCAAATAATTTCATGGCATCACCTTTGGCATCAATTTTGTAATCATAAAGGAACATATGAAAAGCATCTAAATGATCAAGAGTTGGTTCATCTCCATAAAATTCAGGCACCTTCTGTGCAAGCTTTGATAAATTAGTACTGCATTGAAATTTTTTGAGATCCAAAGGCTCAATGGGAATAAAAAAACTTTTGAAAATTTTCTTAAACATCATGTAATAAAGCTTCTATTACTAAATAAAGGCCAAATATTCATTCCTTCCAGGTTCTCTCCCTCAATGGAGAAATTGAAAACTTCTAACACATGGAGTCACCACCTCAAGTGCCTTGAGGAAAATATTTTTTCCTGCTTGTCCTAAGCAAAAATCTGAAATTTTTTATATAGAGTCACCACCCTCTTCATAAGAAGGAAAACATTACTTATCTCCTTCTAGGTCTTCTTCCTTAGTAGAGTCACTGATTGAAATGCTTTATTGAATAGATTCACCACCTCATTTAAGGAATGTCTTGCTTCTGGTTTTTTCTTCCAGTAGAATGTGCTTCCAAATAAACTAATATAACTACTTTTTGATTCTGATCTATGAAATCTAAAATTCTAGGTAACTTCATAATATATATTGTGAGCAACTCTCCCCAGCAGAGTCACCAATTTGTTGGTGCCCAAAAATGATGGATCACTTGTGGCCAACTGACAGGTATAATGGTAGTGCACCACTTATACCTCTACAATTTTGGCTTTATCAAGCCAAGGCTGGTAGGCCTAAATAATCTTTTGGACTATCAAATTCTCTGTGTTTCTCAACTATATACACAAAATAAAGTTCCTCCAAAGGTAGTGAATGATCCTTTGAGGAAATCACAAATCTCCTAATAATCTCTACTCTATAAAACTTGACTAAAATGGATTATACTAAAGATTGAAAAGTAATGCTTTTGAAATAATGATTTAAAGATCATCAAACTATAAATGAACTAATATAATAGTTTCCAATTAATGATTAGATCAGTGCCTTCTAAATATTTTGGCTATAGAGTCAGAAAACCTTCAATCCTACGTACGATCAGAGATAGTTTTAAGAGAACTTACTCCTATAAAGCAAGACTATCATTCCATAGGCTTCCACTTGATTCACAATTCAAATCAATTTACACAACTAATCTTATTGAGTTTAACTCAAATTAAGAGACCGATAAGAACATTGGTAGGTTCATAGACCATACAATTGATACTCGAGTTGTATATATTAATTTTGAATTATGATACTCAGGGAATTCAACACAGTGAAACACTCTATTAGATAGAATATCTGAAAGACTAATTGAAAACATATAACTTATAACCGCAAATAAAAAGAAGAGCACTTATCTTTATTAATGTTGAAAAAATAGTACATTAGAGTTCATATTGTAGTTGTGATCGAATTATATCCTATGAAAATCTATCTTGTATTCTTGTCTCTACATTTTACATTATGTATATATATGTGTTTGAGTGGCTTTCACACCTCTTTAGGGTGAAAAGACACAACCCTTATTACAAATCATTTTGAAAAAATAATAAACTAACAAAACAATAACTACCTAACTTTTGGATTTGGGTCTGGTTGAAAAACTAAAACACCTTGTAGAAAGCTAAGATTTATATTGGAAATAGGAAATCTGATTTCCCAAACTGGATCTTTTTTAGATTTTTAAAATTTGACCATCTTTAGCCTTTTTCAATGCCATCTTTGCAGCAGGTCGAAATTCCAGCATTTTCTAAAGGCTTTGATCATAGAATTTTGATTGTTCCTTTCATAGATCTTCCTTCCTTAATCCCTCAACTTTTAATTGAAAATTAATATAATTATTTATCCCATTTCATGTACTCCATCATTATTTATTGGGCATGGAGTTTAAGAGGCCATTTTTTAGGGTTTATCACTATATATGACTCCAAATTTTGCCCAAAATTTAGAGCTCCAACATTAGGTTTGTTAAAAAAATTATTAGCCATTGGTGTCACTGTCGTATTTGAATTCTTGCTAGCTTTTAGACTTGTAGAAAGATTAAACACTTTTGATTTTGGTTTCGTATTAGGAGCATCCAAAAATCCATCATTAACCACATTTTTATTTTTATTCACATATTTGTGTATGTGACTGAATGTGACCTCTAAATCAGGCACAACACAACATGGTCATTATTCACTTGATAGAATTCGGGAGAGAGTATGAAGAACTCAATCCAAATTCCATGGTGAGGCGACCTGTTGCCTCCTATGTGAATGGGGTGTTTGAATACTCTCAGAACGAGAGCCAACAGCCGGGAGACCAATTCAACAATGGAGGATTTGAAAGAAAATATGAGCAAAATGAAACTAAGCTAAGAATGAATGCAATTAATCTAGAAAACTTTGAAAGAAATATGAAATGCAGATTTTTATTTGATTTTGAAATAAAGATGATATTAGACTAAGAACAAGTAAGCAAATTTAATCTAAATGTGAAATGCAATTACACTAATATGAGAAATTGAACTAGATAATGCAATAAAAGAGCTTTGAAAATAATGAAATATGAGACTAAAAAATGCTATAGTGAGGATGCTCTCCAAAATTGCTCTCTTGAATGAGAAAAAGAGGTCAAATAAAAAGAAGAGCCAAGAGGAGGAGGAAGAGTTTCTTGATTCGAAACTCCTGACCCTTCATATCCCTTTTTGGACAAATAAGCATGAATTACTTTATTAAAAGAATGGAAAATGCCACATGAGGACCTTTCGAATATCTCAAATTATTAATTCAAGAAAAAGGTGTCCATTCAAATAACAAGCAATTATTAATTCCTTTTTATGAGTAATTAGCTAAAGAGGGTGGTTTGATTTAATTTAATTTAAAGCGCATAGGACTTTACAATTAAATTAATGTATCATAGGGGTAATTTAGCCAATTAAGTCAAAGACTTTAGGAATTAATTTAGCATTTGATTATTGCAATTTATGGTCTTTGCAATTGACATCAAGTCAAATTAAGTCAGATAGGAGAGAGAAAATTGCCTAGGGAACTAGGACTTTGGTGATGTAAAATCGAGATAATGCACCAAAATTGATGAAATTAAATAGGTGCCAATTTTGGGGTATTACAATTTGTACTTATCTTTATTGGAATAGTACGTGTCTTTATTCTCATTATAGATAGTGATTTCTCCTTTCTTAACCAAGAATTCTTTGATCTTTATCGCACTATCTGTCATTTTGTCAAAGCTTGGTGGACCTTGAAGTTTTATGGGAAAACTCATTTCGTGTACCAAATTGTTGATAAAGATGTCCATCTTCTCACTTTCAAGTATTTGTCGTGAGTATCTTGTGAATATCTTCCTCCATCATTGTAGGAATGTTAAGAATGGTTCTCCACTTTTCCTCTTTGTATTGCATAGATCCAACATGGTCACCATATGTTGTATTTTGTATGTTGTATGAGTATTGTTGGATGAATTTTTCCACTAGTTCTTTGAATTTTTTGATACTTGTGGGTAGCTTAGAAAACCAGTCCATTGCTTCTCCACCCAAACTTCATGGAAACCACCTCATCAAATAAGTCTGTTCGTGCATGAATTCCATACTCAAAGTGCAAAACTCCCTCACATGGTCATGAGGATTTGAGTTGCTGGTGTATTTATCATATTTGGGAATTGTAACATGTTGTGTAAATGGTATCATCTTTAGACCCTTATCAAAGGGAAAAGGACAAATATGTTCCAATGAATATTGCTTTGTGGGTTTGTCCTTTTGTTTCTTCAAGTCTTGTATTTCCGCTTGCATAGCGAGTAACTATTGTGTTAGAATAGATATAGGACTAAGATCTTCTTTTTTCTTGAGTTGATTGACATCATAGTCTTTAGGTAATTTCACTCCTTGTGATGCTAGATTTAGAAACTATTTCTCCTTGTTCTCATCCAATGTTCTCTCAAGGATCTTTTGGAATCTTTTTCTTTTCAAAGCTCTTTGATACTCTTGGTTAGTAGGATCTTCATCACTATTGGAATAATAGTGTGCTCTTTGTTCTTCCTCTTGGTTGACTTGTTCTTCTTATTCATTGTGTTCATCATTTCTCTCTTCCCAATAGAAATCATTTTGATTTGACATGTTGGTAGTATTAAGAGTCGCTATATGTGTAGTACTAGGAGTAGCTCCAAATAAAGGATTGATTCATGATGTTTCTCCTTGTTCAAATTTCAATAATGGAACTTCATTTGAAAATGGATTTCTTTCAAGATGATAAGACTTATGTCTTGTATTAACTATGAAAGCTTGATTAAGTAATTTTTTGAATGTCCTGATATGTAAGTGGGTCTAAAAGTGTCCAAGTGTTTTTGTCTAAGGTTGCAATTATGGGTTTGAAATGCTTTAGGATCCAATGTCAAAGGGTTAGAGTTCCATGTTAGTGAGTTGGGAACCAAGTGTAAAAGTATTGTGAAAGCTCCAGCGTCAAGGGTTAGAATTCCTTGTTTGTGAGCTAGGAACTTGGTTAGATCTAATGTGATTGGGACCACAACTTGACAAATGTGGGATAAAGACCAAATGAGTAGGTAAGGAACATTCAAAAATTGACTCTCTTAGGCTTCCTAGTTCACGGGCTCTGATGATAGAATCCTATAGAAGACTCAAAAGGGTACTCAAAAATCTAAAAATTGGGGTTCTAGCATGCGCAGAAATGCTCACTATCCCAGATGCAACACTCTAGATGTGACTTCCAAGAAATGTTCCCAAATGTGATTTAGGAAATTCTAGGTGTGATCCCTAATATAGATGTGACCTAGGGTATACTGTATGCGACTCTGAAATTACCATATGTGACCTAGAGTACATGATGTGACACAAGAATCCAAATGCGACATTCTGATGGTCAGTCCGAGGAAAAGTCTATCAATTTTGCAAATTTTTGGGATTTTTCTATCTGATTCCAAGGAGTTTGATTATTTGAAAATGCCTGGAGTTTTTTCATTTAGGGATTTTATCTTAGATTTGTAATTCAAACACATCAAGAAGCTTTATTTTAAGACCCAAACCTATTTTACCCTAAACTTGGCATAGATTGGAAATGCTTGTTCATTGACTTAGGAACAAACTCAAAGACTCCTTAGAATTTGACAGTCCAACAACACGCAATGGATGTTGGAGGTCATATTAGCCAAGTAGTAACATCAATGAGGGCTCGATATAATGAACTTCTTGGGGCAATTACTATTTGTCTTGCACAAGCATTACCAACCTTTCGGGGGTAATTCGATTGGTCTCTAACTTAGGTTTCTTAATAAAGGCACCTGCTCATAATCACCTCCCATAGTCACAGATCGTAAGCAAGATTAAAGCAGCTCCGCTCTACACAAAGTCCAAGCATGTCCATGGAAAAAGATCAAATCAAGGTTCCAAGGAAAAACTGATGAAGTCTTCCAAGATTTTAATCTCAAGGAAGCATCTTTATTATAGTGAGGTGGAAGGGTTGGCTTCTACCTATCCTCACTTGGGTCATTTTTAGGAGCTTTTTACCTCAACCGGTAGGCCCTCTAAATAGGATTGCAATAAAATACAGAGGATTGGTAGCTTAGAGGTCTGGATTTCTGATTCTCCATTAAGGAGAAGAGCATAATATCTTATCTCATTCCATTTTCTCCTATCAAATACATCATACAAATTCTAAGTTCAATTAACTCCAATTTGACTCCAAATCTCAATCTAGCTTTTGAGTTTCTGATTTTCACAAAGGGAAAAGAGCATAATCCTCTGATTAGATTAAAAATTGATTTCAAATTGTACTTAAATTCCTAAAAATCACAAGCATGAAATTTTGACTGATTTTCATTGAGGCAACATACAAAATAAGCCATTAGTATTTTTTTGTCTATTATCTTGGATAACTCGACTTGCAAACCATTGTTAAGCTGTAATGATCAAATAAAATCACAACAATCACCCATTAGCCATTAGAAAAATAAAATTTGCAATCAAATTCACCAAATGTGCTTCAATATTTAACCAGATGTGATCCTATTTCCTAAACGTGACTAAGGATTCCAAAAACAACACAAAGTTAACCAGATGTGATACCTACCAGATGTGATTCAGGAAACCCCAAGTGCGATCCTATTTTGACCGAGTGCAATCCAATTTCCCGTATGAAATCTAGAGTCCTAAATGCAATCTTATAATATCCAAACAACGGCAAAAAGTTGATTAAAATTGCATAAATCTAGGGCTTAGCCCCATGGTGGGTGCTAGAAATGTGTGTGAATTATTGTACTTGCAAGCCTGCAACACAACACTTCAATAAGACATTAGATTGTTAGAAAATCAAACAATTTAAAAATTAAGCATACTAACAAAACCGTATTATTGCTCTCTAACTAAAAAGAGTGTTTTAAAATCTAAATTGCTCTCAGCCTTAGAATCTAAACAGTGACAATGAAATGCTAGAATGAGAGATTCTAATCTATGGAAGCTAAAAACCATCAATTATCTAAGAAAGCCATTAATTCATTCACAATTAAGCTATGTAATTGAGATGTTATCTAATTAGATAGAAATTTAAATTTGCAACATGTAGATGTAAATGCAATTAACTATTATGATTTGAATTTGAACATTCTTCTTTCCTTTACCAATTTGGACAGTTGAGATGCATTTTGGAAAGAGTGGTTGAGATGCATCTTGGCTTGATCCATGTGAGTGATCCATGTGACTCTCCTCTCATTGGTTAAATTTATCTTTGTTGTCCCTTGAGAGGTGACATGTCATTTTGAGCTTTTTATTGATTTGTTTTAATTAATTACTCTAGCCATGCATTTAATGGGGATGATTTAATAAATTAGGCCTTGAGATAATCAATGTTATTTTTTTTATCAATTATTGATGATTAAATGATTGTTTTATGAAGTTTATTAATTTTATCAAATTTATTGAATTATATTAATAATCAAGAATCAAATTAACATAACCAGGAGATTACTCTGAATTAGGGCAAATAGGGCCTTAGGTTCTATTAGCCTGATTTTGGGTGATTACAATGGCAACACAATATAAACTAGATATCAATTTCTTGACATCAATGACAAGATAATAACTTATCTAACATGTCTACTATCTTGTATTCCTCTGATCTTGGTCGGTATTCATCATCATCACCATCAGTTATAGTAATGTTGAGGTCATTATTTCTCTCAAAGAATTTATTTTCTTTCTATATTAATTATTCCCCTTTGCTAACAACAAGTGTGAATCAAAAAATTAAAACTAAAGACAAAGGGAAAAAGTTTCAAACTCTTATACATTCATAAACAAAATGGAATCACATAAATATTTGTCTCTCATGATTTTTACTTTAGAGCTAACATTTTTGTTGAGATTTAGGTACCTCTATATTTATTTGGTGTAAAGCACCTACTTATGGTGGTTATCACCCTAATAGAATGTGTGGGGAGAAAACCTGAAAAGGATAATTCACTCTTGCTTCTTTTTTTATCATTAATATATGTTTAGAAGCATACTTACTATTTTTCTTTTAAGAAATATGACAAATTATTCACACTTAAATTCATGAAACTATCTTATGATCTTCTTGCTAATGATCATTAGACTACATTCTACATTTATGAGGAATACTATATGCTCATTGATAAATGAAAAATGCATATTAAAATTGTTATATTTTCTTGTTCTACAAGAATCAACTTTATTAGCTGAGAGGCTATTATAAGTGGAGATCTCACCCCAAACCTATCTGTGTAGACATGTAAAAATGACCTATTTCTCTAATGTGATGACATTACTAACATTCCTCCTAAATTGTTAAATAATCTTTATTATTTAAATAATATGTACCATTCTACCATATTCTAAGATCAAAATCATCATTTCTCCCCAATTCCATATTTAAGTGATTTTAATTAATTACTTTAATTATTGAACATCTAAAAAATTAATTCATCATCCATTCATCTATAATATGATTAAATAAATAACATTATTTAATTATACCCTATCTTATAATAATTAATTAAATAACCAAATTTAATTAATGTTCCCTACTAATTATTGCATTTCTGTAATAATTAAATCAAATTATATCTCATGATTAATAAATGATATTTATTTAATTAAACTAATTATTCCCCTCTCATTATTAAATAAATTACATTTATTTAATTACAACTAATAATCCCTCTAATAAATAAATAAGTAATTATTTATTTATAAAATATCTCCACATGTGCAAATAAATAATATTTTATTTATTTAAATCATAATTATCCTCCTAAATCCTAACTCACACTCACTTTGAGTTAGATTTTTAATCACAACTCTTCACTCCACAATCCCCTCTCCTAACTATTCAACCCACATTGTTAATTCATCCCTCAGCAATTAGGTAAGTCTTCCATCAATTTAGTTGACTCATCCATGCAATTAGTTAACTCATCGGTTTATTCTATTATCTCACCAATCCATTCATGTCATCTCTCCAATATATTTGTTGACAGATCAATCAATCTTGTTAATCCAAGCAATTAACTCAGTTGAACTCTCACTCACACTGAGTTTAACTCCTCAATCACATTCAATTAGCCCTTTAATCATGCATTCTTGGTTGAACCCCTAAAATATTATTATAAATAGAGAGCCAAAACTTTGATTTTGGTAACCACAATTTATTTGAATGCTTATGCTGGCAAGATCTTGAGCTCAATTTTGAGAGCCCACATTGTGTGAGAAGGAGAACACCAAGGAAGGATTTTATGGTTTGCATATTCATGTTTTGGATTGATTTCATAATGTTTGATTGATTATGCTTATTATTTGTATTACATACTTTCTTGAATATTGGGAATACTAATTGCTCTAAACATTTATTTCTGGTTGAGATTTTATATGTTATTGCATGTTTCTATTGATCCTATTATTACCCAATTACAAATGGTGAACTTGATGTGAAATTTGGTCATATATTTCAAACCACTTGGAATTGTTTTATGAAATTGTTTTTGCAGGTTTGCGCTGATATAGAGAGGCTACAAAGAAAAAAAAATTTTAAAAAAAAATTTAAATTTTTTTAATAAATTGTTATGATATGTCATAAAAAAAAATTAATTCTAGGCACAAATATGCATATTTCTTTGAAAAATTTACATTTTTAGAAATATCCTGAAATTATAATGGGGGTCTATTCTCTGTGACTTCAAATTTGTTGGAAAATATTTTTTAAGAAAAGACCTCTTAAAACTGGTATGTTCTAATAAAATGGGTCCCTAGGGCACAAAATTAAGAATTATGATTTTAAATTTTTTTGGCAGCTTTATTTTGACATAAGGAAGCTACAGTACAAATTTTTAATTTTTTTAATTTTTTTTCAATTTTTCATAATTTTTATGATATTTCATAAAAATTATTTCTAGACACAAATCAACATTTCTTTTCAAAAAAGTTACATTTTTGGAAAGGTCTTGAAATTATACATGAGGTATATTGTTTGTGATTTTAATTTTGATGAGAAATATTTTTGAAAAAATATTTATATATAGATCTTTGAAAACTTTTCTTTTTGTGTGTAGGTGCAAGTGATAATCATTTTATCAAAAAAATTGTTTCGAAACTAAAAAATAAGACTTCTTTCTCTTCTATCTAAAATCGTATTCTCTATAGTAAAATGATACATTTTTTTTGTTGAAAATACGCGCTTGATGTAATGCACTTGACCATCAAAACACAAAAAAAGTCAAGATTCAGGAGCCCATTGAGCAGAGAAGAAGAGAAAGAGAGATAAATTAACAGAACAAGATACTAGCTAAGATACAATGAATCAACGCTTTGGAGGTATAAATTAGAGAAGGGGTTATTGACACCTATGTGGAAAAGGTATGGAGAATTTCTAAAAATTTGAATTGTCACAACATTAACCTTATTTCTACCAGAGAATTCCAAAACTAATTGCTAGGTTTTTTGGGGGGTACTAACTTTTCCTTTTAGCATGTGGCTTGGAAATAGGTTTTAATCTTGTTAATCTAAAATTGATTCATCTTTCATTTTGATTCTTTAAAATGAACAATGCATGCTCAAACTTCACATTCCATATCTCATTTTGGTGCTTAAAATTGACATGGTGGTTAAAAATTGAACAAGGCAAAGAACATTTGAGATTGGTGAAATAAAATCAAACAAGAAAAAATACATTTGGATTTTGGTGCATCTAAAATTGGACAAAACTAAACTCATTTGGTTTGGGCTTAAAATTGAACTCATGTGCATGTATGGATGATAGCTCAATTCACATTTGACTATTGGTGCTTAATACAATTAACCTAGTGTTTGAAGTTCTTGATGCGCTTGTACAATCTGTTATATTAGCAACCATTTTTTTTAGAGAGGCCTCTTTGGAGGGTTCTCTTAACCCATTATAGAGGATGACCTCAAACCAAAAAATCCTTCTAGTTGGTACATAAATAAGACTTTGAGAAAAATTTGGTCTCATCTTCTCAAGCTCAGGTGAGATGTGTTGATGATAGTATAGACTAGGTGACATATCCCTAGGAAGCCAGCATGGTCAACTAGGCTCTTAAGTGAGTCACACATGTACAAACCAATTAGGGAGACTCCATAGAAATTACTACAACCTATTAATTAGAGGCCACTTGGTTTGCCTCCAAACATTAGTCTTATTATAGTGTAAAGGGAGGCTGAAAAAGAATCTCCCCCAAGATTTCCATCATATATGTCCCAGGGATATTGTGTTGTGAAAGATATCTTCACCAACACAACAACAATACCCAAAAAAGGTGATAGAACAGGCACCTTCAAGAGCTTTTTAGCTCTAGTTGTGTGGCACTTATGTTGTGTGAGCTGATAGACACCCAAGAAATGGGCCTATAATATTTTAGATGAAGCCAAATTTGACCATAGATTAAACTATCTGTATATTGTTTCTGTTGTGAGTGACTTCATAAAAACTTGTAGCTTCAAACATTTGTTGAATATACATAGATCATTTCTTTTGAGTCAATTTTGCAACTACACACTAATTTTGAGTTCATTGAGATTGGTCCTACAACATTTATCCTACAAGATTTTTCCTACAACAATTGGTCCCACAAAAATTGGTCCTACAACATTTGTCCTACAATATTTTTCCTACAATAATTCTCCCTACAAAATTTGTCCTACAAGATTTGTCCTAAAATATTTATCCTACAACATTTGTCCTATAAGATTTATCCTACAAATATTTGGTCATACAACATCCTGCAAATATTTCATCCTGGTTCCTTGTGATTGGTATACTTAGATAGACATATCTTAGAATCTTTCATTTTTTCATAGTCATCATATTACTCTCCAAAATCCAAAAAATCTCAAAAACATAGCTTTCATTTCTTAGGATTAATTTATTACACTTCCTAGAGTCATTTTTCAAATTAGAGGGTCCATTTTCCTAGGACATTCCTATAGTGATCTTGTGTTTTATCTTGACATCATTAGCACTACCTTTATCTACTGGCCTCAGCACAGGCACCTTGTCATTTTGGTTAATATTTGTCTTAAACATACACTATTACTAGAATTTATCACTTTTATCCTACCTTTTGGTGTCAAGATAGTCCTCATTATCATTTGGGTCTTTTCTTAGAGGGTTTACCTTTAGAGTTTCTAGAATCTCTCTTAGGGAAAGGTACTTACACCTTAGGCATTATATTTGATTATACATTCCTATTTTGCATTATCTTCCTATATCAAAAATAATCTAAAAAAGATTTTAAAAAATTCCTTAGTTGTCTTGCATTCATCATAGACACACATATGTCAAACACATTATCAAAGAATATTAAGGACACAATGGAGTACAATCAAATCCCCAAGCATGATCCCCATTAGGAAATTGAATTCTAACCAAGAAGCTCGGCACTAGACTACAACAATCCTGAGACATTTTTGCGCCAGGAGAAAACACTAGATGATACTTTACATTGCATGAACTAACCCCAATAGAAATAAAAGCTAGATGTACGAAGAAGATATTGATGATGTTTTATGTGACAAGAAGATGAAAGGAATCTTGGAATCCATGATAGAGGCTGACTCAAACAAATACCTTCACATTCTCATACAAAAAGGTGCTAAATTACTAGCTAGGTTTGACACATCCACCATAGTGGAAGACATACATGTTCCACCATCTTAGGTAGCCTCAACGACACCCCTACCACTTAGTTTAGTCCTCCCATCCTCTAGTCCCATGAAAAATGCTTCCTAGGTCACCACATCTACCAATACCTTAGGGATCTAGTACACCAATCCCTTATTTTCTAGTTTTCCATCTACATCTATTATACTTTCTACTACAATAACACTATCTATAGTGTCCTTGGCTCATCTTGTGAGTATTTCACAAAAAATGGCAGCTCCTCTAGCAAAATTCCCCAACCATAGTAGGGGCTACCCCTACTGGGAGTACCTCAACCAAATTGTCCTAGTGGTGCCCCTCTAGGTGTCTCTTCCAATTAAGGACATCCCCAAATCAGTCAAGGGGCACCTCCAACTGATCTAGATTACTCAAAAAGGTTTTCTAGTTTCATCCAAAAAATGATGGCAAGTGGGCCTAACACTTCCAATATTACAATAGTACCTCAACATAATCTGGAACACTAACATATACTAGTACCTTAGCCTAATCTGGCACCCCAACATATACCATCACCTCAACATAATATGACACCCTAATATACACCAGTACCTTAGCGAAACCCAATATCTCAGTACGTTCCAAATCCAACATCCCATCATAATCACATAGCTCAGTAAAATCTAGCATCTCATTACATCTCAATACCTCAACACAATCTAGCACCACAACATAATCCTACATCCTAGTACATTTCAATACCTTATCATAATCCAACATCTCATTACCTCAATACACCCTAGCATCTTAGCATGTTCCACCACCATATATACCTACAACATCCCAAAATAGTTGGAGCCCCTTTTATTCACCGTAACGCACAACCTTCTACACCAACACCCACTAATCTAATTTCTCAATAGTTACAAACCCTTCAATAAAATTTCATCAATCTATAAACAGGCACTTCTAAAAGGTCTTACACCACAAAAAACCTCATTCCTTATCCCTTTGATAGGACACTCCATATGCAACCTTTTCCAACCAAATGTATCATGTGTAAGTTCGATAGGTACAAGGAAAAGGGTGATCCCCGCGATCACATAAGGGAGTTTTTCATATCTTGCATGGAAGTTTTTCATGATGATACATATCTTATGAGAATTTTTCCATGTAGTCTTAGTGGTACATCCATGGATTTTTTTTCCATACTCCCTCCTAGGATAAGTATGTCGAATGAACGAGCATAAAAACTCATATCACACTATTCTCACAACATTATCATGGAAGTAACATGGATAGATCTTTGCACCACCAAGAAAAATATTGGAGAGATCTTTTCCTCTTTCCTACAACATTAGGGAAACATTTCCTCCAAGGCATCCTTCCATGTGCCAATTAAAGAGAAGATCCACATGCTCATTCAAAACTGTTAGCTAGACCTAATGTGTGAACTTAACTCCTAGCGCAATTGAGACCTTTGAATAACTAGTAGAGAAAGGGTTGAAAGCAGAAAGAACACTCATCTTGAAAAGAACACTCATCTTGAAGGGAATAATCAAGAAAGAGACCATTAATTCAACACCCTATGAAAAATCCAAATACTGGTCCAAAAACAAGAATGTGACAAATGATGGCATTGTGGATGCAAAAATGGCACAACCATCTCTACGTGTGCAAGCACCAACGCCTATCCAACACACCTAACTAGCACTAATCCAACATACCCAACCAACACAAACAACTCACAATGTTAACATCACTTATCCTAGAAAAAGTCCTAAATAGACCAATATGCTTATCCAACAACAAAGTTATGCAAGAAGGAACCCTACTCCTTGACGATATTTTACACCTCTTGCAAAACCTCTTGAGATGATCCTGAAGAAATTGATACAAACCCATTTAGTCACTTTACTTGAGATAAGACATTACGAGGGTCTCAAAATACCAACATGGTGGGATTATAATGGTTATTGTAGCTATCACATAACTAAGGGACACAAAACAAGAAGTTGCATGCAACTGAAGAATATTGTCCAAGATTTCATCGACTGGGGTGAAATTGAAGTTGTCACAAATTATGGAACCACCAACCAAGACCATAAGATATTCTAAAATCTATTTATGGATCATGGAAAAGATAAGGCCTCCATAATCAGACAAGATAATAAGGCTAACCTTTCATATAGGAAAGAAAACCCTAATTTGACAATTAATACCATCACTTTCAAAAATCTAGACAATGATCGTGTTGTTACTAATAAAGAATGTCCCAATGATTCACCTAATGAGGATTTGGATATATTCCCAAACATGATCAAAATCACATACCTATGTCTAGAAAAGTCCCACAAGCAAGCTCCATATCTCCCACCATGTTTTCCTCCACACTATCTCCACCTAGCAATGCATCCAATAATGAAACATTTCCAGTCTACCCATAAGGGCTATCCACAATACAAATCCAAACTAATCCATCCTTTAGTACAAGTCCCTTCAATAATCCAAATACTGGTCCTTTCAAGATATCCAAACCGGTGTCCTATGTCATCAAGATGATAGTCCAAAGTATAAAGAAATGAGTCCTAAAATCTGTCAAGATCAAGATACCAAGAATGTCCAATAAATTTACCAAGATCCCATATTTCCAGAATCTCATGATGACCCCCTTATCCATTCATTTCCTGTCCAATGTGATCCCCTTCCATCCCAATAAAAAATCATTCCTCTAAGTCCCATTCATAATCCACTCCCTAATAAATACCATGATGTCCCTTATACTCCATCAAATTATCCTCTTCCATGTCAAGATCAAAGTAATCCTCCATCTCCACCACAAGATTCCATCATCCCTCTATCTCCATGTCATAATCCTCCCTATCCACCACAAGATTGCATCATCCCTCCATCTCCATGTCATAATCCTCCCTGTCCACCACAAAATCCCATCATCCCTCCATCTTAATTTCATAATCTCCCATGTCCACCTCAATATCCCATCAACTCTACCATGTTAATAATGAGCCTATTACATATCAACTTGGTTCATCCACATTCATTAAGTATGGTCTACTTCATAGTCCTACTATTCCATATGTGCCTCCTCCACCTCAAAATGGATTAGCATCTTGTTTCAAGAATAATCGATATCCAATTTCTAAGAAGATATGTCATAAAATGCATTATCAAGGAAAGGGGTTAGGCCTCAATGAAAAAGGTATATTAGAACCCCCTGATATCAAAGAAAATCCATATTATAATGGCCTTTACTATATAGCTCACCATCAAGATGTTGACATCCCCTCTACATCCAACATTCCCCCATATAAAACCAAGCATATGCCTTCCCCCTCATTCCTTCCATATATCTTAGTGATGCAGGAGCATCTTGGGTGTAAGAGCAATCTTGCATCACCCAAAAAAAAATATTTCTATTTTTATATTCAATAAGGGCTATTTTGTGCAGAGCTGCTATTTATGGAAAGTTACTATTTTTGGTAATTTTTGTATGTGCTCAGAATTATCTGATTTCTTTCTTGGAGGTTCATTTTGGTCATATAAGTCTGCCAGTAAAGTTTCATTGCCAGATCAAGTGTATATTGGAAGATATTGAAGATTTTCGGTATTGGCAGCAGGGTACAAAAACTTTGAACTCAATTTTGAAGGCTTTAGAGGCCCCGAATGAGGTCAAAAATTTGGGCGACGAGCGCTTGCACTAGTCAAGCCTGTAGAGCGCTTCGTGGCGTTTCTGAAATGGGGTTATAATAGCTGATCGGGTCAACTGGTGATGACTTATGGTTTTCGGAAGTTGGGCCACCTGAAATGGCAGAAAATAATTTTCTTCAAAATTTTTGTTCGGGTTTCAAAGGTTATCTTGAGCCGACTATGATGTAATAAAATGTAAAATAAAATAATTCTAAGTTTGGTCGGCCTTATTGGCTAAAATTCTGGAACCTTCCCAGGCGGTGGAAAATTGCCTATATAAGGAAGGCTGTATTATTGTCTTAGGCAGTTCAGAATAGTTCTGGGTAGTAGATCTAGGTAATAGTTCGAGGCTTTGTCCTACAGAATATTGTAAGGGAATGCCCATGTGGCTTTGCATATTGTAATTCTGAAAGTTTGTAATTCCACATTTGTGGAGATAATAAGAAGCCAATTTTTTGTTCTTGCATATTGTTGTTGTTTCTCTATATCTGTTACGTGTTTGTGGTATTAAGGGGAGCACCCTTCATCACTTAGGTTCATATGTTCCTCCATTCACTAATTCATAATCCACTTACCCTTTCCCACATGCAAGTTAGCAAAGGCACACATCTTTAGAACTATCTACCCATCCAAAAAGCCTCCATACAATTCCTATCCACCCATTAATACCACTTGCCTTCCAATAAATTTGGATACGAATTATAAAATCCATAAGTCAAGCAATCCACATGCAATAAAGGATCAACATGTCCTATCTAATCGACATGCAAAAATAAAGAAAAATATTGTCCAAAACAAAAAAGAAACATCCAAAAGGCCACAAAGGAAAATAAAGAAAAAATAAAAGTCAAAAGCTATATAGGTTTCTAAATCCCTTATGCAAGCAATGAATTCCAAGGACCCATAAAAAAATGAAAAATTAAAAACAATGTCAATTCCCAAGAAGCTCCTCGAAGCACAATATCCCAAAGAAAAATTGAAATTGGCATCCAAGCTTTCTATTGCAAAGGCTCCCATCGATCCCCCACATAAATTTCTTCCATCTTCCAAATCTATTTTGGCTACCTATATCCCAAAATCCACTACCTTATATACTCCATCACCTACTCCATCTATTTTGGTTCCTTGTTTCCCAAAATCCACGACCACTCCTCCATCTAAATACCAAAATCCTAAATCAATTTTCTTTCCATCACTCCACCACCCCTCAAGGTGCATGCCAATGTTGATCTTGCCAACATTTCCATCCACCCATACACAATTCTTCTAATACCCCATTCATTATCCAACACCTATTTTCCATCCTTCCATCCCACTTATCCAATCCTATGCATAAACTCTTACCCTAGTCCATTTTATCATCCATTTCATCTCCTTTTTCCATCACCCTATCAACATCTTTGACTATACTTTCAAAAAACCATGGTCCATTACAACACGTTTTTCAAGTATACTACCACCCAAAGAACAAGATGCTTGAGTCCTTCCTTTATGTCATTTCCTCCATCCATTATCTTCCAAAAATGTCAAAAAAAGTAAAAAAATAGTTACCTTGGCAAAAACCTAACAAATAGGCATCTTGTGTGATAACAAAAAAATAGAAAACAAGAGAAATAATTAGTCCTATGGTGAAAATCACTTCTTGTGGTACCATGATGAAAACCTAGCAAACATGTGGCATGTGTAATCCATTACCCTCTACATTTGGGGGCAATTTTCATTCATGCAATCCTACCTGTCACATCCTTTGTAGTCCTACATCCATCCATATCCCTTTTTTTCCATCTTTGATTTTGACAAGGCTTCATACATTCTTTCTTCTTCACTTTATCCACACCCTACAATACCTTTGTCTTTTCCATCCCTTACTTTTATCATCTATTTTCATGTTTCATATTGCTTATCCTAAATCCCTTTCGTGGTCTTGATCAAGATTAAGGACATAAAAAATGAACATATTTTTAGAAGTCTCTTGACATGTCCATTCCCCATATATCCCATGTCATTCAATGTGTCATGTCATTTCCTACATAGCCACATATTTGATCCCTTAGCTTGGGTAAACATGTTATCCCATTGTGAGATAGTCCTTGCATCCAAATTAACTCTGATTCCATTTTTCACCTATTCATTTCCATCCCATTAGCTCATTCATCCATTCATAACATTCAATGCCTTGTTAGACACTGGGTAAAATAAATACAATCATTTTTTAGAATAAATCCTGACATGTGCCTTTAACCTCATTTAGTGATTCAAAATCATCCTATAAAACTCCAAAAACATTTGCAAAACCTTTAAAAAAAAACATCAAAAAACATAAAACAATCATATAAAGGTGACCATGTTTAAGATGTTAGTGATAAGAGCCTTCACTTTTTGTGATATGTCGCACATACCTCAACTCCAAACATACGAACCCTATGATGAACCAAAAATATTTGCAAAATATCCAGAAAATTATTGAAGACAACCAACAAAAATCTTGCAATAAATCTCCTTCATACATAAATCAATTGTTTGGCATTTAGAAAGAAGACACTGAATGACGAAATACATCATATATGAGCTTGACCGCAACCAAGCCAAATTAGTCAAATCTAGTCAACAAGTCCTCAACTACACTGCTCAAAATGTCTTATCTATCAATCTATCCTGCAACAAAATATTTTGTCAAAAATCATGTTGTCTTAGACAAGGGAAGGAACACTCAAAATTAGACGGAGTAGTCTTAGATGAGGTACCTAGTTCTTGAAATTAGATAGCATAAAAAATACGTCAAAATTTAATATCCAAACTATTGCAAATACATGAACACATAATTGACCACAGATGCAACTTGTTGAGTCAAGTTAGTCTTATTATGTCTTGACTTTTGCAAGTCATGTTCTTATGCATTTTCGGGATGTCTGTAAGAGATTTAGAGATGTTGTGATGGTTCATTAATTATTTTTTTCTTTGTCTATTATTTATGGAATGTTTGTTGTGAAGTCTTTTAAAAGAGAAATCTAGGTGTCTTTGATAAGAGGCTTCACATCCATATACAAATATCTAATTTTCAACATTGCAATGGATACTTGGGTTGTGATACACTGCACATACCTCAACACCGAATGCTTGACCTAGATGGATCGGCCCATATTTCTTGTTCATTCAACCTGCCTATTTTTAATGCAAGAGGATAATTGTACCTAGGTCTTTCATATCTTGGTAGGATGGTATCCTTTTTTCTATAATAAAGTGGCTCAATGATGATAAATAAATAGCTCAATTCAACTAAAAATCAAAAGCATAGTTATTAAAACATTAAGATCTCTATTTACTATAATCTAAGGGTCTCAATCAAGAATTCATTATCATTCTTTCATCCCCTATCTATCATCTTCTAAAGTTTATTTACTAACAATTCTAAATTAGTCAAATCTCTTCTATCAATCAAATATCTTCTATTACTCACTCAGTCTATTTGTCAAAATGATCAAATAAATTTTCAAATTAGTCAAATCAATTAGTCATTCATTCCATCATCATTTGTCTTATATAGGATATGTCTTTCCTGAAACCACACATCATCATTTATCTTATACAAAATGTACCTTTTTTGAAACCACACGTTGTTTCTTGTCTTATACAAGGTAGGTCTTCCCTAAAACTAGACGTTGTTACTAGTCTTATATAGGATGGGTCCTTCCTAAAACTAGACATGATTCTTATCAATAATTTTTATGTCCAATATTGATCGAACGGTCATCATAGCCTACTAACATTCTTTGCTTCTTACTAATTATTTTTTGCTTGCATTATTTAATCTAAATCTTCTTTCAAGAGATCATTCATGTCTTTTTGGCACAAATAATCTCTCGAGGGGGGCATCATTTACCTTGCTATCACTTTATTCCCATTGGGACATATTGGGGCATAATTTTTATTATTCTTTGAAACAATGCCTAAAATGCATTGTATCAAAGAGGGGAAAACTATAGACATGTAAAAATGGCCTATTGCTCTAGCGTGATAACATTACTAACATTCCTCCTAAATTGTAAATAATCTTTATTATTTAAATAATATGCATCATTTTACCATATTCTAAGATCAAAACCATCATTTCTCCCTAATTCCATAATTATGTGATTTGAATTAATTACTTTAATTATTGAACGTTTAAACAATTAATTCATCATCTATTCATCTATAATATAATTAAATAAATAAAATTATTTAATTATACCCTATCTTATAATAATTAATTAAATAACCAAATTTAATTAATGTTCCCTCCTAATTATTGCATTTCTGTAATAATTAAATCAAATTCTATCCCATGATTAAAAAAATGATATTTATTTAATTAAACTAATTATTTCCCTTTCATGATTAGATAAATTATATTTATTTAATTACAACTAACAATCCCTCTCATAAATAAATAAATGATTATTTATTTATAAAATATATCCACATGTGCAAATAAATCATATTTTATTTATTTAAATCATAATTATCCTCCTAAATTCTAACTCACACTCACTTTGAGTTAGCTTTTCAATCACAACTCTTAACTCCACAATTCCCTCTCCTAACTATTCAATCCACATTGTTAATTCCTCCCTCAGCAATCAGTTAAGTCTTTCATCAATTTGGTCTTCTAATCCATGCAGTCAGTTGACTCATCCATGCAATCAGTTAACTCACCAGTCCATTCAAGTCATCTCTCCAATCTATTTGTTGACAGATCAATCAATCATGTTAAACTAAGCAATTGACTTAGTTGAACTCTCAGTCACTATGAGTTCAACTCCTCAATCATAGTCAATCAACCCTTCAATCATGGATTGTTGGTTGAAACCCCTAAAATCTTATAAATAGAGAGCCAAACTTTTGATTTTGGTAACCGCAATTGCTTTGAATTATTATGTTGACACAATCTTGAGCTCAATTCTAAGAGTCCACATTGCGTGAGAAAGAGAACACCAAGGAAGGATTTTATGGTTTGCATATTCATGTTTTGGATTGATTTCATAATATTTTATTGATTATGCTTATTATTTGTCTTGCATCCTTTCTTGAATATTAGGAATAATAATTGCTCTAACAATCTCTTTGTGGTTGAGATTTTATATGTTATTGCAGGTTTCTATTGCTCCTATTATTACCTGATTACAAATGGTGAACCCGACGTGAAATTTAGTCATATCTTTCAAACCACTTGGAATTTTTTTATGATTTGTTTTTTTTGCAGGTTGACGCTGATATAGAGATACTACAATAAAAAAATTTGATTTATATATACATATTATTTTATAATTTTTTTATGATTTTTCATAAAAAATAAATTCTAGGCACAAATCAGCATATTTCTTTGAAAATTTTACATTTTTTAAAATATCTTGAAATTCTAATAGGGGTCTATTCTCTATGATTTAAATTTTGTTGGGAAATATTTTCAAAAAAGGTAGATCTATTAAAACTGGTTTGTTATGATAAAATGGGTCCTGAGAGCACAAAATTAAGAATTATGACTTGAAATTTTTTTTGCAGGTTTCTTTTGACATAAAAAAGCTACAATAAAAATTTCATATTTTTCTAATTTTTTTTCAATTTTTATAATTTTTTTATGATATTTCATAAAACAATAATTCTTGACACAAATTAGCATATTTCTTTGAAAATTTTACATTTTTAGAAATATCTTGAAGTTCTACAAGGGGTCTATTCTCTTTGATTTTAATTTTGATGAGAAATATTTTTAAAAAATAAATATATACATATTTATATAAATCTTTGAAAACTTTGTTTTTTGTGTACAGGTGCAGGTGATGATCATTTTATGGAAAACATTGTTTCGAAGTTCTACAAAATAAGATTTCCTTTTCTTCCATCTAAATTTCATTCTCTATTGTAAAATGATGCATTTTCCTTGTTGAAAATATATACTTGATGTAATGCACTTGACCATCAAAAGTACAAAAACAAAAAAAGTCAAGATTTAGGAGCCTGATGATTAGAGAAGAAGAGAAAGAAAGAAAAAAAGGAACAAGATACAAGCTAAGACACAACAAATCAACACTTTGGAGGTATAAATCAGAGAAAAAGGTTTTTATTTGGGTACTAACTTCTCTTTTTTAGCATGTGGCTTGGAAGCGGGTTTTAATCTTGTTAATCTAAAATCAATTAATCTTTCATTTTGGTGCTTTAAAAAAAAACAATGCATACTCAAACTTCACATTCCATATCTTGTTTTGATGCTTAAAATTGATATGGTGGTTAAAAATTGAACAAGACAAAGAACATTTGAGATTGGTGCAATAAAATCAAACAAGACAAAATATATGTGGACTTTGGTGCATCTAAAATTGGACAAAACAATACTCATTTGGTTTGGGCTTAAAATTGAACTCATGTGCTTGTATGGATGATAGCTTAGTTCACATTTGACTATTGGTGCTTAATATGATTAGTGTGGTGTTTGAATTTCTTGGTGTGCTTACACAATATGTTAGATTAGCAACCATTTTATTTTTTTAGACAGGCTTATCTAGAGGGTTCTCTTAACCCATTACAGAGGATGACCTTAAACCGACAAATCCTTCTAGCCAGTATATAAATAATACTCTGAGAAAACTTTGGTCTTATCTCCTCAATCTAGGTTGAGGTGTGTTGATGATAGTCTGGACGGGGTGAAGTATCCCTAAGCAGCCAGCATGGTCAACTAGGCTCTTAAGTGAGTCACACGCGTACAAACCAATTGGGGAGACTCCATAGAACTTACTATAACCTATTAATTAAAGTCCACCTGGTTTACCTCCAAACATTTTTCTTATTATAGTACAAGGGAAGGATGAAAAAGAATATCCCCCAAGATTCCCATCATATACATGTCCGAAGGATATTGTGTTGCGAAAGAGATCTTTGCTAACACGACAACAATATCTAGAAAAGGTGATAGCACAAGCACCTTCAAGGGATTTTTTAGCTCTAGTTGTGTGGCACTTATGTCGTGTGAGTTGATGGATACTCAAGCAATAGGCCTATAATATTTTAGATGAATCTAAATTTGACCATAGATTAAATTGCTTTTATACTGCTTTCGTTGTAATTGACTTCGTGAAAACTTGCAGCTTGAAAAAGTTGTTGAATATACACAAATCCTTTCTTTTTGAGTCAGTCTTGCAGCTACACACTGATTTTGAGTTTGTTGAGATTAGTCCTACAAAATTTGTCCTACAAGATTTGTCCTACAACAATTGTCCTACAAGATTTGGTCCTATAAGATTTGTCCTACAACAATTGGTTCCACAACATTTGTCCTACAAGATTTTGTCATGCAAGATTTATACTAAAAAAAATTGGTCCTACAAACATTCATCTTAGTTCCTTGTGATCAACATACTTAGATAGACATATCTTAGAATGTCACACTTTTGCATAGTCATCATATTAGTCTCCAAAATAATAAAAAATCTCAAAAACATAGCGTGCATCTCTTAGGGTTAAAGTATTACACTTCCTAGAGTCATTTTACAAATTAGAGGATCAAATTTCTTAGGACATTCCTATAGTGATCTTGCATTTTATCTTGACATTGTCAGCATTAGCTTTATTTATTGGCCTCATCATAGGCACCTTGTCAATTTGGTTAATATTTGTCCTAGATAGACACTATTGCCATAATTTATCACTTTTATCCTACCTTTTGGTGTCAAGATAGTCCTCATTATCTTTTTGGTCTTTTCTTAGAGGGTTTACCTTTGAAGTTTCTAGAATCTCTCTTAGGGTAAGGTACTTACACCTTAGACATCATATTTGATTATCCATCCTAGTATGCATTATCATCCTATATCAAAAAATCTAAAAAATATAGAATTTATTTTCCTTAGTTTTCTTGCATTCATCATAGACTTGCATATGCCAAACACACAATCGAAGAAGAGTAAGGAAACAATGGATTACAATCAAATCTCTAACCATGATCTCCATCAGGAAATTGAATTTTCACCAAGAACCTTGGCACTAGACTATAGTGATCCTGAGACATTTTTGTGCCAGGAGAAAATACTAGGTGAACTAACCCCCGCAGAAATCAAAGCCAAATGTACAAAAGAAGAGATCGATGATGATTACATGATGAGAAAATGAAAGAAATTTTAGAATCCATGATAGAGGCTGACCCAAACAAATACCTTCACATGCTCATACAAAAAGGTACTAAATTACCAGCTGGGTTTGACACATCCACCATAGTGGAAGACATACATATACCACCATCTTGGGTAGCCTCATCGACACCCCTACCACTCATTTTAGTCACCCCATCCACCAGTTCCACACAAAATGCTTCCACATATTCCAGTACCTTAGGGATCTAGTACGCCAATCCCTTATTTGCTAATTTTCCATCTACATCTGCTACACTTGCTACCACATCAGCACCATCTATATTGTCCTTGACTCATCCTATAAGTATTTCACAAACGATGGCAGCAAGTTCCTCTAGCACAATTCCCCAACCAAAGAAAGGGCTACCCCTACTAGGAGCACCTCAACCAAATCCTCCTAGTGGTGTCTTGTTAGGTATCTCTTCCAATTCAGCACATCCCCAAATAAGTCAAGGGGTGCCTCCAACTAATCCAGATTAATCAGCAATGTTTTCTAGTTTCATCCAAAATATGATGGCAAGTGGGCCTAACACTTCTCATCTTACAATAGTACCTCAACCAAACCAAACATCTCAGTATGTTCCAAATCCAACATCCCAACATAATCCAACACCTTAACACAATCTAGCACCCCAACATAATCTGGTATTACAACATAATCCATCATCCCAATACATTCCAGTACCTCAGCATAATCCAACACCTCAACATATAGCAGTATCACAGCATAATCCATCATCCTAGTACATTCCAATACCTCAGCATAATCCAATATCTCAATACATATTAGTACCTCAATAGACCCTAGCATCTCAACATGATCTACCATCGTATATACATGTAGCATCCCATTTGGTGACCCTAATGCACTGCCTACTACACCAACTACCACTGATCTACTTTCTCAGCAGTTACAAACCCTTCAATAATAGTTCATGAATCTATAACCAGGTGCTTCTTAAAGGTATTACACCACAAAAAACCTTAGTCCTTATCCTTTGGATAGGACACTACATATGCCACCTTTTCCAACCAATTTTGTCACACCTAGGTTCGATAGGTACAAGGAAAAGGGTGATCCCTGTGATCACATAAGGGAGTTTTTAACAGCTTGCATGGAAGTTTCTCATGATGACACATATCTTATGAGGCTTTTTCCATGCAGTATTAGTGGTACATCCATGGATTGGTTTTCTAGACTCTCTCCTGGGATGAGGACATGGAATGAACTAGCAGAAAAAATCATATCACACTATTCATACAACATTATCATGGAAGTAACATTAATGGATCTTTGTGCCACCAAGAAAAATAATGAAGAGAGATTTGCCTCTTTCCTACAACATTGGAGAAATTTTGCTTCCAAGGCATCCTTCCATGTTCCAATTAAAGAAAAGATCCACATGTTCATTAAAAATTGTCAACTAGACCTAATGTGTGAACTTAACTCCCAGTGCATTGAGACCTTTGAAGAACTAGCCGAGCAAGGGCTAAAAGAATAAAGATCCCTTACCTTGAAGGGAATCATCAAAAAAGAGACCACTATGCCAACACCTTATGACTAAACTAAATACTGGTCCAAAAATAAGAATGTGACAAATGATGGGGTTATCGATGCTAAAATGACATAAATAGTGCTACGTGTACAAGCACCAACACAAATCCAACATACCCAATCAATAACCCACAATGCTAACAACACAACTCCAAGGGAAAATCTACAACAAGCATATACTACTACCTAAAAAAGTTATACAAGAAGGAACCCCACTCCTTGATGATATTTTACACCTTTTGCAAAACCTCTTGAGACAATCTTGAAGAAACCAATGCAGTCACACTCAGTCACTTTCTAGAGATAAGACACTATGAAGGTTCTGGAAAACCAACATGGTGGGATGACCATGGGTATTGCAACTATCATAGAACAAAGGGACATAAGACATCTGGTTGTATGAAACTGAAACACATTATCCAAGATTTCATCAACCATGGTGAGATTGAAGTGGTCAAAAACTATGGCACCACCAACCAAGACCACAAGGTTTTCCAAACCCCATTGATGAATCATGAAAAAGCTAAGGCCTCTACCTCAGGAACAAACAACCAAGAAAATCTCACTTACACTAAGCCAGATCCTAATGTAACCATAAACACCATCACCATCCAAGGTCTAGAAACAAGTTGTGTTGTTACCACATGTCGTACCAAAATAACAATACAAGGAGCCACATCGAAAGCCGTTATACCCAGTAAGTCATCTATCCCACCATCAGGTTAGTACAATTTGCTAGACCATCTAAAAAAGACTCCAACACAAATCTCTATCTATGAACTACTTTGTATCTCACCTGACCATAAAGCAGTCTTAGACATAGCCCTACAATAGTCAAATATCCAAAAAGATCTAGAAGTTGATGAGTTTCAAGCCATGGTAGGGTATCTATCCACTCCACATCACATGGTCTTCACTGAAAAATATCTTCCAGCACATAAACCATCTCACAATGATCCTTTACACTTAGAATTTTTCATCCACCTTCACAAAATTAGACAAGTCTTGATAGATGGAGGAGCAGGTTTGAATATCTGTACCCTAAAATTGATACAAGCATTGGGCCATTCTAAGAGTTGTGTAGATATCACCAAGAAGATCATAATAAGAGCCTATGATGATGAAGAACATCCTTCCAAGGGCATCATAAGTCTACCAATCAGATTGGGTCAATCAACGTAAGACATTGTATTCCAAGTGCTAGATCTAGAGTTGGGTTATAACATGCTCCTAGGGAGACCATGGATCCATTCCATGCAAGTAGTACCATCTACATATCATCAGTGTTTGAAATTCCCTCATAATGGAATTGAAATCACCATACTCGGTGATAGAGACCCTTTTCTATATTGCACCAACCTCTGAGGAGCTATTTCAAATTAGGTACCCAACAATCAAGAGACATCAACTGTATCTTCTTCTCAAAGAATAGACCCCACAAGTCTGGAAAAATCAATAAAAGAGCCCTTATTAGAACTAAAAATCCAAGTACAAGAAAATGGATGTGGAGAATACACCTATGCAGACTTCTTCTATGTAGGCAAGTTACCTATCTCACCTAGGTCATATGGAAAACCAAGGAAACCTCTAGAGAGGAAGAAAAACTAACGATTGTCTATCCACCCATGATTTTTGTAAGATGGGGAGATATACATGAAGAGATCATTGAAGAAAATCTATCCTCCTAGTTATATACAGATGAAGAACCTCCAAAGCACATAATCCATGTACATGAATATAGAAGGGGATATACTATAGTCCAAAAGCAAGGGTACAATGGACATTCAGGCCTAGGAAAGAAAGAGCAAGGAATAGTAGAGCCAATAGCTCCTACTCAAAACCCAAGGCATCCAGGTTTAAGTTATAGACCACATGTTGGGGGCATCTCAAATATCTAGTTACCTAGTGATATTAATGCTTGTGTTTGCAATAAAGTTGATACATTTGAGGAGTCTCATTCAAATACAAAATCTAATGATTATGAGTGAGATTCCCCATGTACCACAAATACCCTTCATCTTGACAAAGCCATCGCCTGACTATCCTTACATGATAAACCTCCAGATCACAAAGCATGGATTTCACAATTCTAGAATAGATCTGAGCCTTCTTCCTCATCCTCATATGAAACCCATGAATCAATAAATGATTCATGTATCAATACCATAACAAAAATTCCCATCTCTTCCTTCCTAACCAAGGATATATAGCCTTGGTTTACCCTGACCTTATAGATTGGGAACAAGAAAATCCACCAACCATAGATGTCTTTGAGAATGATGAAGCTATTGTTGAATTCTTTGGGTTAAGACAAAGCATACCTATAGGGGACCACAAGGAAGGTTTCAGAATTGAACTAGATAGAACAACATACTTTGGGGATTTATATCAATCCTCTAGTCAAAAAAGTGAAAAAGAGAACATAAGGCTCTTGGGTAAAAATTGAAAGGCACCCACTTGTCATAAAATAGTAAAGAAAAAAGATGTATCCAAGAGTGAAAACCTCTCTGAGGTGCCCAAGGATGGAGAGATTGATATACTTCCCATTACTAAAGAGCGGTCACATCTTCTAGCAGAGAAAACTCAGATAATAAATATTAG
This sequence comes from Chamaecyparis obtusa, assembly GCA_027943335.1. Lineage (NCBI taxonomy): Eukaryota > Viridiplantae > Streptophyta > Pinopsida > Cupressales > Cupressaceae > Chamaecyparis > Chamaecyparis obtusa. The sequence goes on along the minus strand of BSBK01001603.1, from coordinate 511,910 downwards.
CACTACAGAAACACAAAGATTGATACACTTGGTGCAATCATTAATAGAAGAAGAAGAAAATAAATTCATCTATTTCTTCAAAGACCGACAAATTAACTTTGCATGGTCATATTCAGACATGCCTGGATTAGATCCTGAGTTAGTACTTCACCATTTTCTACTAAAGATGGGGGAAAATCCATACAAACAGAAACTTCGCAAGATGCATCTCAAGATTGCATTATTAGTCAAATAAAAACTAAATAAATTATTGGATGCAGGTTTCATCAACCATATAGACTATGTTGATTGGATCTCAAATCTATTACCAGTGGAAAAAGAAAGTGGTGCCATAAGAATCTACATTGACTTTCAAGACTTGAATTTGTCATGTCCAAAGGATGACTTTACCTTACCAAATATTGATATGATAGTAGATCTCACCTCTAGATATAAGATGCTATCACTATAGAAGAGACAAAATAATGGAAGTTATATTTTGATGGCTCCCATACACAAAAAGGATCAGGAGTCGGCATAGTATTCTTAACTCCTCAAGGAGGTTCCATTCCTGGATCTTACAGGCTGAGGTTTGATTGCACCAACAACATAGCTGAATATGAAGCATTTCTCATTGGAATAAAAATATCTATCCAATGGGATATCCAACAACTACAAGTCTATGGGGATTCTCAACTAATTATCAATCAGGTCAATCACAACTATGACACCAAAGATGATAAATTGATTTCGTACAAGGCTATGGCAGAAGACTTCAAGGTACACTTTGAGAAAATAACATTTAAGAAAATCCCTAGGATAAGAAACAATGAAACATATGCTATGGCTACTATAGGCTCTATGCTGGACATGTCACCTGAGGTGACACAATGTGAGTTTATGGTAGAACAACTTATGGTCCCTACATTCTGTAATACCCCAAAAATGGGCTATAGGTTCATTAACTTCCTATATCGACACATCGAATGAAATTGACATTGAAGTCCTAACCTAAGGCACATCGACACATCATCGAATCCTAATTGATTATCTCAAATTCTGCATCAGGGAATATTCCTAGTAATATTCCTAATCATCTTAATTATCTTTAATTTAATGATTATTTGGCGATAAATCCTATTTATCCTAAAGTTTGATTAATTGAATATTCTTAATATTTAATTAATTAGATTTAATTCTGCCACTTAATTATTTAATTGAATTTAATTATATTTATTCTTAAGTATTATTATTTAAATTTGACAATAAATCAAAATTCCTATCATTAATTAATTAAATTCTTATTTAATTAATTAAAGCAAGTTGTCATATTTGATGATATTATTTTTGAATAAAAGTTTGATTAAATGATTGATTAACCCATAAATCAATTGTTTTATTTTTCAAAAATTAGTTAAGTTGAGAATAAATCACTTTATTTATTTATTAATTCATAATTATCCATGTGCACAATCAAAGAGCAGTTAAACTCCAAATCAGAAAATCAATGCAAGTTATTGACTTTTTGGAACTCAACATCATTTTTGACTTTTAAAGTTGATCTAAACTTCTAATTTGAGTTAAAAAGCTATTTTTACATGATTTGCATGTTTTTGTGAATTAAATTATCTTTATTTAAAAATAACTCAAAAATCAACCTAAGTTATTTGAGTGATTTATGGCTTTTTTTCATGCACACCCAAAGCCCTGGATTTCTATAAAATCAAGGCTCAGCTCTTCATAATTCATCCAGGAATTTGCATTCTCACGTTGTCGAATTGGAGACTGAAGAATCATCTTTGCGAATCCAAGCCATTGTGAGATTATTCTTGTTTTGAGCATTGCATATCATTTAGCATAGATTCATATCATTGTTAGATCAATTTCATCTAGCATAGTTTCATATCAGTTTATCATTCTTACTACATCATAAAATCCAAAAAAAAATAGATTAATTGCATTCAAGTTCATATCTAGATCAATTGCATTCGTCGTCTAGGTCACTGATCTTGATAACAATCTGAGAACATCAATCTCGCACCTATTAGAAGACAGTAAATCACCTGGTTAGTTTAGCTTTCAATTCATTGCACGATTTCATTTTTGCTAACCTCTAATGTTTTATTGAAGTGTTGTGTCTATAGATTAGGTACAATTTTCACACACACATTTCTAGTGCCCACCGTGGGGCCCTGAAACGGGTTTCCAATTCAATTCTATCAATTTCTATCTTTTTCTCCTCGGTTTCTATGCAAAATTACAATTTTTAATTTTTGTCCATACAATCTTCATACGAGTTTTTGCCAAAAGTGATTTCTCACTAGAACCACTATCGTACGATAGTCTATTTAATCAAGAATCGTGCTAGACTATACACACTGTCGTCTAGAAATTCAACTATCATTTCATCATACACCCAGTGTTGTACAAGTTTCTGGACTGTCGTCTGGGAGCATACCCATCGTCGTACAAGTTTCTCACTGTCATCTGGTAATAGACCCACTGTCGTATGAGTTTCAGCATCAAGTTTTCAATTGTTGTTTCATTTTTCAGGGCAGTTTGTCATATTTGGTTTTTAGATTTTGATTAACGGCTAATCTTAACAATTGAAATTCTCTATTTTTTATTGACTCCTACTAGTTTTTTATTAGAAAAAGTGCAAAAATTGCTAAAAATAGGTAAAAATCTACTAAGCGTGTTGCGAGGATTCCAGGTATTCTCCTTAATTTGATAACATTTCAATTAGGATCCTAAAATGAATCTCTCATGTGTTTGGCTTGAGTATTTTTCTTTGCATGATTTTCTTCAAATTTGCATAATTGAATACTAGGTTGTAACACCTTAAGTATTGATAAGCAGTCTTAGATACTTGTGATTGATCTAGATTGCTATCTTGGGTTATTGGACTTGCTAAATCCATTGGCCCCTCATTCTGCCCTGTGGTTGCAATCTGAGCACCATAAAGGGGAGGGGTCTACAGGAGAGAAGCATTAATTGTTCCACCAGGCAACCATTTTGTGCTTTTTAGAACTCACTTTTTTCTAAGTTGTGGACTCATCTTTGGCTTGTGTGAGGGGTTAATTGTTCCACCTTGTGGACTCACCTCATATTCTCTTTAAGCGTTAAGTGTTCCTCTTTTTGCTTTTGAGTACTTTCGGTAGATTTGCTTTCAGAAATATATCTGTGAAAACATAGTAATTAGACCCTATGAACACTATTTGTGGTTCTTGAGAGATTGGATTCCCATTGAAATCCCTCTTGACGACAGAATCCTTGTAGGTAGGGAGGATACTTAGTGCATCTCACATTCTACTTGGTCCGTGCATCTTCCCTTATTGATTGATACATTCTCTCTCCGGAGGGGTTGATAGATCACGTGGGGTTGATATCATAGACCTTGGTGAGATAATCTTTGTCTTAGCATGTCAGATTTATCTACCTACTTTGTTTTGGTTAAAAGTGAAAAGGCGTCAAAACCTTGGATCTGGAGCCAAGTCCCCTTATGGTACAATACTGAGTCATCTTTAGAGAGGGTTAACCATAGCAGACACTCCCTTCACAGGGAAAACTACGTTGATGGAACCTCAAGTGGTAATAGCCATTTTCACCATGGTAGTGACAGCTGCTATATAAATGTCCTTGTGGAAGAAATCTCCATAGGTGTGGTTCATTGTTGGGTTGTCAGATCTCCCTAGCAGCTCCTGAAGATTAAGTTCTCGGACTGTGTCAAAACCTTGGTGCGTTGGGATTGGAGTTCACCCCTTTGGATCATAAAAGTTGTAGAGTCAAACCATTACTAAAAACCCTAGCAAGGCCAAATTTTCATTTTCTAGGGTATATGTGCATTATTGTAAAACATTTTTGGAACATACACAATTAGCGCTTCTGAGGATTAGAACGAATAAGTCACTTGATTGTTCATGCACAAGGTTACTTTTGCCCTTGTTCATTGTTTTTAGACATGCTTGAAATCACTTGCTTGTTGTTTTGTGTGCTTGTTTATCTATCTGGTTATTGAAAATGAACAAATCTATTACAATTCTCAAATCTGGACATTGAAATTTGCAAACAATCTGAATCTGAAAATTCAAAATTTGTAAAATCTGAAGTAAAATTCTTTTCTAGAGTCAAAAGTCATCTCAAAAGGTCAAAAATTCATATGAGTTTTCATCAAATGTCATTTCAGTACTGCCTAACTGTCTTATGGTGAACTACCCAGTGTCGTACAAGTTTTTATGCCAGAAAATTCAAAAGTTAAAATCCTACTTGCAACTGTTGTATGATATTTTCAACTGTCGTTTCATTACCTACCAACTATCATATGAGTTTTGCAACTGTTGTTTCATAACATACCCACTGTCATACGAGTCTGCAGAGTGTTGTTTGGGAAATTTTTTTAAGTTGTCAGAAAATTATCAGAATTGCCAGATATTTAGCTTTTTCAGCCTATTTCCAGAATCTGTCTATCAAATCACTATGTCAGGGACAAAGCAGTAGCTATTAAGAATCCAATCATTATCCCAAAGTGGCCTTTTGAATCTGATTGAGCCTTCTGTTTAATCGATTTGAGTCCTTTTCGTCTTGTGTCAAAACCTTGTCATAACTATCAATCATCAAAATGACTAAGTGTTGTGATATCTTGTCCGCTATCTTTTGGGAATCTACCCATACATCCAGGGCATAGTATCCTTCACCCATGTCTAATCGAATCTTCAAATCAATCAAACCTTGACAAGGTTGCATCATCTGATCATCTTGATTCATTTCATTCTTCAATCATTTGGATCTTATTCTTTGTTTCACTCAAAGTTGATGGTGGAAACTAGAGCTTCCTCACACAAGAAATCTGGAGAAGCATCCCAGACCTTACCTATAACCACTACTAGGGGTCCAACTCTTGAGCAACTCATCAATTCTGGTCTTTATGAAGATGACGGTCTTGGCAACTATCGATTAAAAACTGGTTACATTCCTCCTCCATCAACTCACGGAGGTACCCAACAAACCCCGCATCAATATATTCCAGGGAGTCCACAAACTCCTACCATGTCTCAAGCAAGGACAAACTTTGGCTCTCAGAGAACTCAATCTCAACATGGTGCAGATCAGGAACCCACACCTGAAGAAATTGCTCAATATCAAAATGATGATAACTTCAAACGAATGATGAAGCATTTCTTGAAAGAAGACAGACAAGCATACTTTTTACAATTGGCACATCAAGGAGCTAAACTTCCTCCCAACTTTAATGTGGAAAATATCATTACACATGAGGAAGAAACTCCACTCACAGCTATGACAAAATAGATGCATGCTATGCAAGTTGAACTTAACAATCTTAAGAAAGAGAAGGAACCCAAAGAGTTCTCCATGGAGGTTCTATGCCCTTTTCCTTTTGACCAAGACTTGTATATGCCACCATTTCCAAAAAGAGTGGAGGTACCAAAGTATGATAAATATGATGGACACTCTGATCCTCAAGATCACGTCAAAGAGTTCTGTACGCAATCCATGGAGTTCATGCATGAACCGACCTATCTCATGCACCTCTTTCCTAGATCTTTGGGAGGATCATCCATTCATTGGTTTTCTTAGTTGCCACCTACTATCAAAACTTTTGAGGAGTTGATCAAATTGTTTTATCAACAATATTCCTATAATATTCAACATCCAGTCACCATGATTGATATCTGTAATCTCAAGCAATATCCAGGAGAACCATTCGTAACATTTCTTAAAAGATGGAGGAAGAAGTTCTCTCTATATGCCAGACCTATTCTAGAAACAAAAAAATTGGAAATCTTCATCAATAACCTTGTTCCTGAAATCAATTATCCTCTACAAATGCAAGATCATACATCTTTTGATAAGATGGTGGATAATGCTATCAAAATCAAAAAAGTGCTTGTGAAAAAAGGAGAAATCACACTTCAAAAAGACAAGTACGAATTAGGATCCAGTTCTAAAGACAAGAACAAAAATTGGAACAAGAATAAAGGCATCATCACAAATGGCATTATTGACACTATCCATGCCCCATCAAAGGCACCAACCTACAATCTCACTCTTGGCACCCAAGCCATTAAAGCTTCAAAACAAAAGTCTTTTGAACCATCTCAAAAGAAGCCAAAATACAAAAGATGGGATAATAAACGAAAGTTCACTCCTCTTGGAGAACCTTTGGAATCCACCATGAGAACTCTGCTGGCTGATAACATCATCTCTTTGCCACCAATCCGACCACCTGATTCTGAGCCTAAGCCAAAATGGTGGAGAGAAAATGAATTCTATGATTTCCATCGAGGTAAAGGTCACAAAACTAATAACTGCTTCCGATTGAAACATACCATTCAAGATCTGATCGATAGTGGAGACATCACAATTGACAATCCTAAGAGCAATAACGATCATATAGCATTCATAGAACCATTTCCAAAACATGGTCAAGAAGTTTCAACTTCTCAGCCTAATATGGGGGCAAAAGTCAACTATGCCTACCTTGGAAATAATGTTGTCATCAATATGATTGAACCATGTCTCTTTGAAAGTTGCAATGTCATCACAATTGTAAGAAGAGATAGACAAAATCAATCTACCAACATGGTTACTCAATCACAAGCCCAAGCACATCTGAAAGGACAAATCCTAGATTCATCAAATGTCCCTAAGGTGCCCTTCAATCTTTCATCTACTTCTAAGTAGAAGGCTACTTCCAAATCTTCCAATCCAAAGGATACGAGGCCTACATCTTATAGCATTGTTCAACAACTCTAGCACACTAATGCCAAAATCTCCATGTTTGAGTTGCTTAAATATCTCCAGCTCACAGAGCCATACTAGACAAAGCTTTTCTCGGTTCCAATGTTCCTGATGACCTTGATTTAGACAGGTTCGAGACTATGGTTGGACATCTTACATCTCCGTAATATATCTCCTTTTTAGAGGAAGATGACAACTCCTTGAGTCACCCACACAATCAGCCTTTGCATATAGAAGTCTTGATCTAGAACTGTAGGGTCAAACGTGTGTTAATAGATGGGGGCGTTGGCCTAAACATTTGTTCTTATAGCTTGATCACACAATTGGGATTTTCAGAATTGGCTATTGATCCTAGAAAGAAAATAACTATCAAAGCCTATGATGAACAAGAAAGATCTTCTAAAGGCACCATTGTCTTACCCATCCGAGTGGGTCCAGTTATCAAAGATACCATCTATCAAGTGCTTGATCTACCTTTGGCCTACAACATCCTCCTAGGGAGACCATGGATACATGAAATGCAAGCTATTCCTTCTACATATCATCAATGTCTGAAGTTTCCTTATGAAGGAGTAGAGGTTACTATCCCCGCAGATCTGAATACAACTTGCAATACATTAAAAGAAAGTGCAGATAAGCTTGTGCCTAATAACAGAGAATCTTCCATTGAACTAACTAAAGCAGCGTCCACATCTAACATGGAAGATCTTGCAAAAGAGGTCAATATCAAAGAAAATGGGATGGGAGAATATATTATAGAGCCAGTCTTATCTTTGACATCTCTCCCTATCTCACCTAAGTCTTACGGACAATCTTTGAAATTATCCAAGCCCGAACCTAAAGAACCTCTTGAAGCATATAAAAATAATTTTGTGGCAGAACAAGTATCCAAGAAAGAGTTTGAAGAGGATGAAGTTGTGCTATCATGGCTATACAAAGATGAATTTGAATCTCAAGTTGTTCAAACTAGTGGCTCTACAGTATCCAAACTCTCTTCTAAGTCGTATGGTCCAGGAGATAAATTGATAGCTAAGATGGGATATCTAGGTCAAGGACCTCTCAGAGTCAGAGGGAAAGGTCTCATGGTACCTCTCCCACATACTGGTAGAGAAAATAAAGACAAAGTTGGGTTAGGCTTTAAGAAGAAAACCTATCACCTCAAAGGTAATTTCTCTCATGTCATAGAGCAGATCTCACCAAGAGAACCTCTTCTTAAGAAAGAAGAAACAAAACCATCAGATAGTGATTCAGATAGTTCAGAACTCATCCCCTATGAAAAATTTCCTAAGGAGATCAAAGACCTTCTTGATGATAAAGATGATCCAATCAAAAGAATTAATGTAATAGAAACACAAGAACCTACTATCAATCAAGAGATAGTTGCAACACAAGAACCAACTAATCTCGAAAATAATAAAGAAGAGGGAAGTAGTAGTGATCCTGAGACAGATTCCCATGACTATGAATTCAAATCAAAATCTAAGGGTAATCCTTCTTGGGGTATTCACCCTGACTTTACTCATGTTCTAAGATTTCCTAGAGATCCTGAATCAAAAGCTAAATCAAATGACTATGAATGGGGAGCCATTCCAGAACCAAATGAAGATGAACTTATTATAGAGAAACACGTTGAATTCATTCACCAATATGCACCTAATCCCAACATAAGTCTAGAGTGAAATGATGAACCTGTCGAGTCTGATCCACCTATGGCTGAATTGGACTCCCACGATGACATTGAGCCTATTCACTAATTGAATGTTTTAAGTTGTAATATCACCTTTGAACTTGAGTCTCAGGTTAGGACCAATGATGATAGATCCATATCTATAAACACTATTTCCCAATCTTTCCCTACTTTGACTATCAAATATCCAGAACTTATTGATCAAACCTCCACAAATTTGAGTCATGGTATTTATACCTTCCCGAATGACTATGCCTTTGCTTGCTACCTCAATGTAGTTGAGCCTATGAGTACTTCCATCAGTGAACTGAGCGTTAGCATGACGGAGTTGGACATCAAATATCTTAGTTAGAAAAATAAGAATAAAAAGAAAAAGAAAAAGAGTTATGAGGGTGAAAACCACTTTGTGGCAATCTCAAAACCTACAAAAGTAAAAATAAAAGACATATCTGAAGGTGAAAACCTCTCTGAGGCACCTAAGGATGAGATATTTGATGTCCTTCTAAGTCATTTATAGGACAAATCTCCAATTATAATTGAACCCACCCAATCCATCAATTTGGGTAGAATAGAGGAACCACAATTGGTACATGTCGCATAATCATTATCAGAAGAAGAGAAACAAAAATTTACTACATTCCTAACAGAGAAGAAGATCAACTTTGCATAGAAATATTCAGATATGCTAGGATTGGATCCTAATCTCATAATGCATCATTTATCTATTGCTCCAAATGTCAAACCTGTCAAGCAAAAATTGAGAAAGATGCATCCTCATGTTGCACTCTTGGTAAAAGCTGAATTAGAAAAGCTCCCAAAAGTTGGATTCATCTGAGTTATTGACTATGCAAAGTGGATCTCCAATATTGTACCTATTTCTAAACCAGATGGTTCAATCAGAGTGTGCACAGACTTTAGAGATGTGAATAGAGCGTGCCCTAAGGATGATTTTCCACTACCTAACATTGATATGATAGTGGACATGACAACGGGTTTCGAGATGTATTCCTTAATGGATGGTTTCTCTGGATATAACCAAATAAAAATTGCTCCAGAGGATCAAGAGAAAACTGCTTTCACATGTGCATGGGGTACCTTCTGTTGGAATGTCATGCCATTTGGGCTTAAAAATGTTGGTGCTACATATCAAAGAGCAATGACATCTATTTTCCATGACATGATGCATCGAACCATGGAAGATTATGTTGATGATACATTAGCAAAATCTATGATTAGAACTAAACATCTAAAGGACTTGAGCATGATCCTGGATAGAATGGAAAAGTTTAGTCTCTGACTAAATCCTAAGAAGTGTGATTTTGGTGTCACTTCTAGAAATCTCTTAGGATACATCATTTCAAAGAAGAGCATTGAGGTTGATCCAGCTAAAGTAAAGGCTATAATGGAGATGCAACCTCCTAAGAATATCAGTTAGATGAGGACATTGCAAGGAAGAGTTCAATCTATCAGAAGATTCATATCACAGCTAGCGGACATATCACAGCCGTTTACAAAAACATTACATAAAGGTGTGATCTTTGCATGGAACAAAGAATGTGAACAGAACTTTAACCATATCAAGAAGTATCTATCAAATCCTCTTATCTTGATGCCTCCTATTCATGGGAAGCCATTGATCTTATATGTCTCCACAATAGATACATCACTGGGGGCATTGCTAGCACAACACGATGAGAACAAAAAGGAAAGAGCTATTTACTATATCAATAGAACATTGGTTGCATATGAGAAGAACTATTCAATGATTGAGAAAGCTTATCTAGCTGTGATCTTTGCATCACAGAAACTGAGACACTACATGTTAGCTCATACTACACAATTGGTAGCTAAAATTGATCCACTCAAGTACCTCCTAAGCAAAGTTGCCCTCACAGGTAGATTAGCTAAATGGGTTATGCTCTTAAGTGAATTTGACATTGAATATGTGGAATGAAAAGCTATCAAAGGGCAAGTTATTGTTGATCAATTAGCAGAAGTACCATTGTTTGCTGACACACCACTACAAATGGAATTTCCAGATTCCTCTATCATGCATCTTTCTTCTAGAGGATGGCAGTTATTCTTTGATGGCTCCTATACACAGAATGGATCCAGAGTAGGCATGTTGTTCATAACTCCTCAAGGATACGCAATACCAAAAGCATTCAGATTAAAATTTCCTTGCACAAACAATATTGCAGAATATGAAGCCCTTTTGAATGGTATGAAACTAGCAATTGAATGGAGAGTGACAGAGCTACACATTCATGGAGACTCCCAACTTGTTATTCATCAAGTCAATGATGTGTACCAAACTAAAGATGAAAAGATCATTCCTTACAAGAGAATGGTAGATGATCTTAAAAAATATTTCATATCTATCACATTTGAGCAAATTCCTACAATGGAGAACAAGGTTGTCGATGCAATGGCAACACTATCTACTTTATTACAGCAACCTGAACATGAGCTACGCTATGAGTTCCTGGTGGAAGAACTATCTTATCCTGCATATACTCCTCTGAAACCCACATGATTTGCACCATTGTAGGTCATGATTCATCCAGATACAAAAAACTACTTTCTTATCTCCAAGACCAAATCATTCCCAATACCTTCAACTGCCATGAAAAGAGATACCTTATCCGTAATGCCTCCCGATATGTCATCATTGGTAATGATCTATACAAATGAGGTCTAGATGGTACGCTACTTAGATGTTTAGAATGGGAAGAGTCTCAACATGCATTAGAGGAAGTCCATGAGGGTATTTTTGGGCCACACTCAAATGGTTTAACACTAGCTCAAAAATTTATTAGTTCAGAGTACTATTGGCCTGAAATGGAGAAAGATTCAATCAAGTTTGCTAAAAGTTGTCAAAAGTGCCAAGTGTATGGTAACTTGATTCATGCTTCAGGGAGAGATCTCATTCCCTTCACAACACAATATCCTTTTCAACAATGGGCTTTTGATCTTATAGGTGCTATCTATCCACACTCTTCTAATGGACATACCCATATAATCACTGCTACATATTATTTTACAAAATGGGTAGAAGCAGTCCCTTTGACATAGGCAACTGGAAAGCAAATATCTATGTTCATATTGAACTATATCATATGCAGATATGGGATACCTCATTCCATAATCATAGATAACGGTGGACAATTCAAGAACAAAGACCTTGATGATCTATGTGCCAAATTCAAGATCACACAACATTGGTCTTCTATCTACTATCCTCAAGGGAATGGACAAGCTGAGGCCTCTAACAAAAATCTATTGAAAATCTTGCATAGAACAGTTAATAAAATAGGAAGAGACTAGCATCTCATGATCAATCCAGCACTCTGGGCCTACAGAACAAGTATCAGAACACCTACTAGGGCTACACCTTTCGCTTTAATTTATGGGTCTGAAGTGGTACTACTTGTTGAGGTTGAAATCCCATCACTCAGAATCAAAATGCATGGTCTAGTAACTGATGATGACTACAGAGTGTCTAGGTTGCAAGAACTTGAACTACTAGATGAGCGCAGACAAGCAGCATATGATCATCTCAGAGTATATCAAAAGAGAATGTCTAGAGGCTACAACAAGAAAGTTAGACATAGAGAATTTTAGGTTGGTGATCTAGTCTTGAGAGAGAATCCTAAAAATCAATCACATCGAGAATGCAAGGGGAAGTTTGAACCCAACTAGCTGGGTCCCTTTGTAATCACTACTACTTTTGGCTCTGGTGCCTATCAACTCTCAACGACTGAAGGAGAACAGCTCTAAGAACCAATCAATGTTCTCCATCTGAAGAAATTCTACACCTAAGGCATTTAGTCTATGGTAAAATGTCCTGAAAAAATCTTAAAAATTGGAAAATGTCTTGAAGAAATGAACATCTTGGTGAAAACCTAGTAATAGGTGCCTTGATGGTTCACAAAAAAATTGAAAAAGTGAAAAATACAAAAAAATGAGAAAAAAAAAAAAAAAAAGTGCCTTGGTGAAAACCTAGAAACAGGCGCCTTGGTAGCAAAAATAGAATCTCTGCCAAGATGGTGAAAGCCTGACAAATAGGTGCCACTTGTTTCAAAAGGCTCCATCTATCAGTGCAATCTTGGTCTTTCCCAGCTTTTAGTTTTTCTTTAGTTTGTACATATCTCTTAGTTTGTTTCTGCATTCCTATTTTCAATAAGTCAGTTTGTACACCAATCAGCTCAAGCGTATGTATCCTATCAATGTTTAACACTTGGGGGCAATCACAGTTATATCCTATGGTCTCTAGTATATCTTAGACGTATCATATCCAGTCAGAGTCCTTTGAAGCTTCATGTGAGTCAGTCAGTCAGTCTTGTCTCCAGAAAGGATTTTGCATCAACAATGCAATCAAACATCAAAACTCAATTGTAAACAATGTATTCTTTTTACATGCTTTTATCTCCTTGTATGCTTACTGATTCACATTGAGATTTTTGCATATTGTGTCCCTTCAAGCTCTTCGATGATGTCCTTTATAGGATTTAGAGAGTGATGACTGGGGGCATAATCTTTTCTTTGTCTTCTGCTTGTATGTGAAAATCTAACAACTTTGGAAATTTTGGATTGAAATGGTGTCCGACTGTAAGAGCCTCTATCTCGAATTGGATGGTCATGCGTACCTCGACCATTGATACCCAGAAAATTCAAGAAAGTTTGATCTAACTATTATCTTTTTGAGTGATTTCTTTCTCCTATTGTGAATGCGATCTTACCTAAGGATGTGAACGATAAAGGGTCACTACGGGTAATTCACATTGGATTTAGAATGATCTCTTGACTGTTTGATGTGATTGACCGCAAGGCGTATTCTGGTCATCACAACGTTTATGTTTTGATGCTTATACAAATTGCTATATCAAAATGGACATGATATTCCGGTCATCTTGGCGCTTATGCCTTGGTGCTTATATCTAATCCGACATTCCAAAAATAAAATCGATATTCATATATCCATGGTTGTTGGCCAGTGGGTGTTGTTTTGATTCTTGCACATACAAATCGATATTCATATGTCTATGGTTTCATAGCTAGTGGGCATTGTATTGATTTATCCGGTTACCTAAAAGTTCAATGATGATAAAAAAATCAACACATGATCAGTGTCTAGGTCCTACGTCTTAGGTTGCATTTCATTCTGCATGTTTCTTTGCATTTTGCATGTCTGCATGATCTCACAAATGTTTGGAAACACTTCAATGCTTAAACAATTATTCATATCAATTCTTCACATCTAACGAGAGCTGAGTCTCACTCGAAGGTCTCTTCATCGAACTACAAGTAGTAACTCTCCTAGATTAAAATATCCTTTTGACATAAGACTGAGTACTTGTCTTCATCAACTTGCAAAAACATATCATGTGTATCGCTGCATTTACATCTCATATCATTACCATTTGTTACATTACATTACATCCAGTGCATAAGCATAAATCATACATACATCTTCTTCATAGTCAATTACATTTGCATAACATCCATACATATGAAAGAAATCATTGCATTGCATTAATCCATACATACATTCTACACTAATCATAGCATAAGCATAGCATGATATCATCATAAATCAAAACATGACAAGTACAAATGAAGTCACAACCAAAAACATCGATCTCATATATATCATAATCTCGAAATGTGTCAGGGGTGCACTATTGGCACAATGTACAAAATAATGAGCTCCAGAGAGCTATCAGAGTTAGAACAGTATATCAGTAATAAAAAAGAATAGAGTATATCACAACATGAGAGCAAGAATCAACTCTCAGCATGCTCCTCGGTATCTGGTGGAGGAGGTGGTGGTGCATTTGGTAGAGCCTCTACTCTCGGTGCCCTAGCTCCCTCTAAGGCTGCCATGTAATCTGAATAAGTGGGCACTATCTACGTAGCAGGGACAACAACATAGTAGGCAGACACATAATATGAAGCCCGTGCAGTCTGATGGGTCACCTCTGTCTGTAATCTCCAAACCTCTGAGTGAAACTCTATACGGAGCTTTGTGCGCTGCCTATCTACCTCTCAATACCTCTCCTCCCACCTAGCACTCTGTACCTTCAGGTCCCGAACCTAAGCTTTGAGACATCTGATAGTCTCTGATGAAGTGAGAGGAACAGTAGGATCAGCCTCAGCTGTTGGCATCTCTGTGTCCTGTGGCTACTCTGGCTGCTGATCAGTGGTATCTTCTCTGTGCGCCTTATGGTGTCTAATCTTAGCTCCTAGATCAAAAGTGGTATCTGCTTGTGAGGGATCTACATCGCCACCTACAAACTACTCAGCTGCTAAAATCTCATCTGCAGAACCAACACTACCCAAAGTACCTGTCTCACCCCTGCTCCATCTTTGTGAACCTGTGGATGTGCCTGTTGTAGAAGTAGAAGGACAAGGGGACCTCATATATCCTAATGGTCTCTAAAGTGGAGCCGTCGCTCTCTGTCTGGGTGGTGTAGGATGCACTACCTGAGGTCTCTGGCCCTGTCCCACGGGAGCACTTGTAACATCCATCGCCTCCTCCATGGAGGGTATCAACTCAGTGGGATCCAAGAATCTATGAACGGGATGATCCACTAGCCAAGCAATGTATCCATCTGTGACCCTTGCATCAATAACCTGTCGATGGTAGTCCCAGTCTCTACCTATGATGGCACTGTACTCCTCTGAACATAACAAATAGGTGAGCCGATGTGTCCATCTGAGCCCAATCTCACGAACAATGTGAGCATATGCAATATACTCCTATGGGGCATCCTATCTACATCCATACTGATGCCACACTCTAGTAATCAAAAATCTCTCCAAAATGGTGGGAGATCAGCCAATAAGTACCTGAATCTAAAAAAGCAAACTATACTGCTCTCTCGCAATGGGCCATGCCTCTATTTGCAAATAGGGTCTCCAATGCACAAATGTCATATCATCTAAACATTGGCGGAAGTACTCAGTATGACCCATGCGGACCTGTGTGACATAACCAGCATACGTATATATCACTGGCTCCTGTGGCTGTAGCTGTGTTTGGAAAACTGGTCTCAACACTGGGATATGCTCCCATGCCCATATTTGTAATACAAGAGCTCTAGAAGCGAAGCTCTTGCAATCCTGATACACGACCTCATGCATCTCTGAAAACATGTGGGCCAACAGGCACTGACCCCAGGCAAGCTCAGTAGGAGTGGCCATCAGAAGAGCTACCATCGGAGCCCATCCCATCAAAAAGTCATTCTGCTGATGGCCTGGCATGATAAGCTCTCCGATCATCCCAGCGATAATGCACTCTAAACGATGCGTCTAGCCATATCTCTATACAAGGGTCTCCTAGGAAATGGACCCCGTCAACTGTGTATCATCACCAAATAGACACCTAAAGGCATGAAGACTAGTCTGGCCGAAACTCACATACTCTGGATGTCGACTGCTATGGAATGGAATGCGTAGTATCCTATAAATATCCTCTGAAGTCACAGTCATCTCTCCAGTCGGTAAATGAAAGGTTTGAGTCTTTGAGTGAAATCTCTCTATCAACGTAGTCAATAGGCCATGATTTACCCTAATATCGAGTAAATGAATGAGATGCTCAAAACCGCATGCAACAAGATGAACCCTCATAGGGTCAGGAAGCGAGACACACAGTCTCTATGTCACCGGGTAAGAATGACGAACATGGATGTCTAGATATGTGACCTAACTCATATAGAAACGGGGTGTTTTATCAGAAATTGAGTTTAAAATCAGGCTAATAGTACAAGAATGGAACAGTTTGATATTTCAGAAGGTGGGTCAAAGGGTCAGCAATCAGGCAAAATTATCAGAAAAATCAAATTTTTGACCTAGGAGTCAGTTTTTAACTCACTGTTTTTCAAATGACATTCCAGACTGGCATCAAGTGTCATATGACACTCCACAGAAGACCAAACGACAATCCATGTACATATGACACTACGCCCAGAATCATACGAGTTTCAAGGGACCCGATGAAATGTCATACGACACATGGGTCCCTCTCATACGACACTTGGGTGGACTTGAAACGACAAAGGAAATTAAAATGAGGTGTCGTACGAGTCTGGGATGGGACTCGTACGAGTTTTCAAACATACAAAATTCAAAAAGCAAAACGCGTACGAAAAAATTCAAAAATGGTAAACATCAAAAAATTTGCATTTTCAGAGGGGCACAGAGGTCCACCTACCGGATGTCCATACTATCGGGGTCTCTGATATCTCTAGCTGTGCTCAAATCGATGTGAACTCACAGGAACCTTCAGCTCTTGCTGTTCTACCATTTTCTTGCTCAGAGGGCTCCACAAAGTCTCCAAAGTCAAATGGTTGAAATGAATTGAAAATGACCCTTCAGGCCTTTATATAGCATTTGACCTAATTTTCAAAAGTGCTCTGTTTTTCACAAAAATTGCACCCCTGGCTAATTTCGATGTTCTGAATCCATTTCCAGGATCAAAATTCAAATCTGAGATTGTTTATTATGTCAAAATCACGATTTAAAATTTTTGGGCCCGAGACGGTCTACTGCTTGCATCATCGACCTTTAGTCATCACAGAAATCCAGTATTCAACTTAACTAAGTATCTTACATCAAACTATTGAAATTTCAACTTGGTCAACCATGGTCAACTCATGGTCAAACCTAGTCAAACTTGGTCGTCTGGACCTCTCAACGATGCAAGACGTGTTCTCGAACGTGTATAACCACTTCTCAAATCAATTAACATGCTTCTGAACTATCAATGCTGACTTTTCTTGTCATATTTCAATTTTAATCCTGAAGGGGGCATAATATTGCACATCATTCAAAGTCTGTGATCATATCTTTATTGATATCATATCTTTCCTTAGTAATCAAGACAACAACCATGTCTAGTTGCTGATTCATCAAAAGTCCTCATCGCTTGGGGCAAATCAATCATCGCTCGGGGCATATCAGATTCATCAAGATCCATATCAATCTGGTATTCTCTTAATCTTATAAATTGTATCATTTTTTGCAACTATCGATTCAATTGTGTTATTTCCTTGATTCTTCGGTAACTGAAGGGTTCAGATGTGATACCTATGTGATTCTTCTAAAGAAAATCGAGTCTGGAATCGGTCACTCACTTCTTCACAATCATAAGGTTCAAAATCAGGCATTTTGACACTTTTTCACAATCATCGGTTCATTCGCTGTTATAGTTAACATTATCTTTGGTCATTCAGGACCTATTATCTTCATATCAAATCTTTCAATCAGCTTCTGTCTCATATCAATTATCAATTCGAATCAGTTTCATATCTTTATCATACACAGACTATCTTTGAACCACTACGCTTTGCACAGTAATTCAAAGAGGGGCAAAATGTAATACCCCAAAAATGGGCTATAGGTTCATTAACTTCCTATATCGACACATCGAATGAAATCGACATCGAAGTCCTAACCTAAGGCACATCGGCACATCATCGAATCCTAATTGATTATCTCAAATTCTGCATCGGGGAATATTCCTAGTAATATTCCTAATCATCTTAATTATCTTTAATTTAATGATTATTTGGTGATAAATCTTATTTATCTAAAGTTTGATTAATTGAATATTCTTAATATTTAATTAATTGGATTTAATTTTGCCACTTAATTATTTAATTGAATTTAATTATATTTATTCTTAAGTATTATTATTTAAATTTGACAATAAATCAAAATTCCTATCATTAATTAATTAAATTCTTATTTAATTAATTAAAGCAAGTTGTCATATTTGATGATATTATTTTTGAATAAAAGTTTGATTAAATGATTGATTAACCCATAAATCAATTGTTTTATTTTTCAAAAATCAGTTAAGTTGAGAATAAATCACTTTATTTATTTATTAATTCATAATTATCCATGTGCACAAGCAAAGAGCAGTTAAACTCCAAATCAGAAAATCAATGCAAGTTATTGACTTTTTGGAACTCAACATCATTTTTTACTTTTAAAGTTGATCTAAACTTCTAATTTGAGTTAAAAAGCTATTTTTGCATGATTTGCATGTTTTTGTGAATTAAATTATCTTTATTTAAAAATAACTCAAAAATCAACCTGAGTTATTTGAGTGATTTATGGCTTTTTTTATGCACACCCAAAGCCCTGGATTTCTATAAAATCAAGGCTCAGCTCTTCATAATTCATCCAGGAATTTGCATTCTCACACTGTTAAATTGGAGACTGAAGAATCATCTTTGTGAATCTAAGCCATTGTGAGATTATTCTTGTTTTGAGCATTGCATATCATTTAGCATAGATTCATATCATTGTTAGATCAATTTCATCTAGCATAGTTTCATATCAGTTTATCATTCTTACTACGTCATAAAATCCAAAAAAAAAAAGATTAATTGCATTCAAGTTCACATCTAGATCAATTGCATTCAAATCCTTCATTTAGGTGTCGTCTAGGTCACTGATCTCGATAACAATCTGAGAACATCAATCTCACACCTATTAGAAGGCAGTAAATTGCCTGGTTAGTTTAGCTTTCAATTCATTGCACGATTTCATTTTTGCTAACCTCTAATGTTTTACTGAAGTGTTGTGTCTATAGATCAGGTACAATTTTCACACACACACATTCGAGGTCCCAAAGTCTGAGGTTGTGTGTGAAATTGTTGGTCCTAATTCCCCTTGGTACCAAGAAATTTATGACTATCTCACTAGCCAAAATATCCCTCCAGAATTATCATGTAACCAAAAGATGTCCTTTATAAGGCAAGCCTCCCATTACATCATCATTGCCAATACACTCTACAAACAAAGTCTAGATGGTACAATCTTATGATGTCTCAACTCAGAAGAATTACAATCAATAATATTAGAAGTACACGAGGGAATTTGTGGTGCCCACTCTAGTGGCTTGACCTTAGTAAAAAAAATTCTTAGAATTGGGTAGTATTGGCCCACTATGGAAAAATATGCTTTCTCATTTGTTTAAAAAATGCAAAAAGTCTCAGATTCATGGGAACCTCATTCATGCACCAGCTAAGGAGTTGGAACCACTTACTTCACCGTGGTCTTTCTCGCAGTGGGGATTTGACCTCGTTGGCAATATCCACCCATTATCCTTTGACGGTCATAAGTACATAATCATAGCCACTGAATATTTTATGAAGTGGGTCGAAGCAATCCCAATGACCTATTCTACCGACAAACAAATTTCCAAGTTCCTCTTAAATTATATCATAAGCTGATATAGAATTCCATAAACCATTATCACTGATCATGGTTCCCCTTTTAAGAATAAACAAATGAAAGAGCTTTTTGCCAAATTCCACATCCATCATAGCTATTCTTCATGCTACTTCCCCCAAGGTAACTACCAGCCTGAGGCTACAAGTAAAACAATCATAAAAATCTTGAAAAAGATGGTCAATGACACTAGTAGGGATTGGCACCTCCAACTTAACCCCTCCTTATGGGCATACCGCACTAGTTTTTGTACCCCCATAGGAGCCACTCCATATTCACTTATGTATGGTATCAAAGCTATCTTGCCAATAAAGGTCGACTTCCCTTCACTATGAGTATCCCTTCAGCACATCATTTCAGATGAGGAATACTGAGTATCACGACTACAAGAGCTAGAGTTACTAGATGAAAAAAGACAAAGTGCACTAACACACTTGCAAGCATATCAACATCGTCTTAGGAGAAGTTTCAATAATAAGGTCATACCATGGTTTTTTGAAGTGGGTGACTTGGTTCTAATGGAAAATTAGAAAAACCAAGCTGCAAGAAAGTTTGAATCAAACTGGTTGGGTCCTTACATCATCACTGTAGTATATGGGTCTAGAGCATATCAGATATCCACATTAGAGGGAGAGCCTCTACTAGACTCCATCAATAGCTTGCATATGTGCAAGTTCTATACATATCTCTCGGAGTAGTCCTAAAAAAAAAAGGTTACCAAAGTGAAAACCTAGCAATCAAGCATCTTTGGTAAAACAAAAAATAGAAATACAAAACAAATAAATATGTCTTATGGTGAAAACCACTTCAGTGGTGCCTTGGACAAGTACCATGATGAAAATTGGGTAATTCAACACCATGTAGAGATCATGCTCCACCATCTATCATGTCTCCAACCTAATATCGCATGTCGTTCTATTGTATTCCCTATAATAAAATCAAAGGTCATCACCATCATGGCTTGAAATTTGTTAGTTAACCTTTGTCTTAGCACATCCTATCATATTTCACACTAAGTCAGTCTATCATGGCTATTCCACACTAAGATTCCCATTCACTCCTGAAGTAGGGCACCCCAACATCGTGATTCATCAAGTCCTAAAAAAATACCAAAAAAATTTGTAATTTTTTTTTAAAAAATTTCTAATAAATTAAAAAAGAGTCCTTTAAAACAACAAAAACAACACAAAATCACCCTGTAAAACTCCAAAAACATAGCAAAACCTTCAAAACAATTTAAAATATCAAAAAATATAAAACATTCATCTAAAGGTGACTATGTTTAGGGTGTCTATGATAAGAGCCTTCACTTTCCATGATACACAACACATACCTTGACTGCAAACATATGAACCCTATGATGAACCAAAAACATTTGCAAAAGATCCAAAAAATTGTTGAAGGTAACCAAACAAATTGAAAAAACAAGTAGCAAGAATCCTGCAATAAATCTCCTTTGTACATAATCAATTCTTTGGCATTTCAAAACCAAGCATTGAACGACGACATACACACATATGAGCTTCAATAGAACTAATTCAAACAGTCAAAACTAGTCAACAAGTCCTCAACTACATTGCCCAAGCTATCTTAT
This sequence comes from Chamaecyparis obtusa, assembly GCA_027943335.1. NCBI lineage: Eukaryota > Viridiplantae > Streptophyta > Pinopsida > Cupressales > Cupressaceae > Chamaecyparis > Chamaecyparis obtusa. The sequence continues at coordinate 490,644 of BSBK01001603.1, read as the reverse complement.
CTATCAATCAATCCCACAACAAAGCATTTTGTCAAAAATTATGTTGTCTTAGACAAGGGAAGGAACACTCAAAATCAGATGGAGCAGTCTTAGACGTGGTACCTTGTTCTTGAAATCAGATAACATCAGCAATACACCAAATTTCAATGTCCAAACTACTGCAAAAATACAAATACATAATCTATATAGCTACAACTTGTTGAGTCAATTTAGTCTTATTATGTCTTGATCTTTGCAAGTCATGTTCTTACGCATCTCCGAGATGTCCACAAGTGATTTAGAGATGCCATGATGGTTCATGACTTATTTTAATTTGTTTTCTATTTGTGGAATATTATTTGTGAAGTCTTAAAAGAGAAATCTGGGTGTCTTTGATAAGAGCCTTCACATCCATATACAAATATCCAATTTGTAATATTGCAATAGATACTTTGGTTGTGAAACACCACACATACCTCGACTCCGAATTCTTGACCTAGATAGATCGGCCCACATTCCTTGTCTGTTCATTGTGCCCATTTTCAATGCAAGAGGATAATTGTACCTAGATCTTTCATATCTTGTTAGGATGGTATCCATTTTTGCTATAATAATAGTAGCTCAATGATAATAAATAAATAGCTCAAATCAGTTGGAAATCAAAAGCATGGTTAGTAAAGCATTAATCTCTCTACTTACTATAAACTAATGGTTTCAATCAAGAATTCATTATCATTCTTTCATCCCCTTTCTATCATCCTCTAAAGTTTCTTTACTAACAATTCTTCTATCAGTCTAATATCTTCTATCAGTCTAATCTCTTCTATCACTCACTAAATCTATTTGTCAAAATGGTCAAATCAATTTTCAAATCAGTCAAATCAATTGGTCATTCATTCCATCATCATTTGTCTTATACAGGATGCATCTTTCCTAAAACCAGATGTTGTAGCTAGTCTTATACTGGATGAGTCCTTCCTAAAACTAGACATGATTCTTATCAACAATCTCTATGTCCAATATCGATCGAATAACTTCATCATAGCCTACCAACATTCTTCACTTCTTACTAATTATTCTTTCTTGCATCATTTAATCTAAATCTTCTTTCAAGAGATCATTCATGTATTTTTGGCACAAATTATCTCTCGAGGGGGGCATCATTTACCTCACTATCACATTGTTCTTGTTAGGACAAACTGGGGCATAATTTTAATTATTCTTTGAAATAATGCCTAAAATGCATTGTATCAAAGAGGGGCAAAATGTAGACATTTTAAAATGGCCTATTGCTCTAACGCAATGACATTACTAACATTCCTCCTAAATTGTTAAATAATCTTTATTATTTAATTAATTGTGCCATTCTACCATATTCTAAGATCAAAATCATCACTTCTCCCTAATTCCATAATTAAGTGATTTTAATTAATTACTTTAATAATTGAGCTTCTAAACAATTATATCATCTATTCATCTATAATATAATTAAATTAATAACCTTATTTAATTATACCCTACCTTATAATTATTAATTAAATAACCAAATTTAATTAATGTTCCCACCTCCTAATTATTGTATTTCTATAATAATTAAATCAAATTCTATCCCATGATTAAATAAATGATATTTATTTAATTAAACTAATTATTCCCCTCTCATGATTAAATAAATTATATTTATTTAATTACAACTAACAATCCCTCTCATAAATAAATAAGTAATTATTTAATTATAAAATATCTCCACATGTGCAAACAAATAATATTTCATTTATTTAAATCATAATTATCCTCCTTAATCCTAACTCACACTCACTTTGAGTTATTTTTTCAATCACAACTCTTAACTCCACAATTGCCTCTCCTAACTATTCAGTCCACATTGTTAATTCCTCCCTCAGCAATCAGTTAAGTCTTCCATCAATTCGGTCTTCTAATCCATGTAGTTAGTTGACTCATCCATGCAATCAATTAATTCACTAGTCCATTCAAGTCATCTCTCCAATCTATTTGCTGTCAGATCAATCAATCTTGTTAAACTAAGCAATCAACTTAGTTGAACTCTGAGGGTGCTTTAGGAGGGTTGTTAGTGATACGGAAGGAAAAATTAATTACGGATATCATTTTTGATGAAGGTAACATTTTGCTTATTCAATTCAAAAATCTCAAGGATCAGGAAAGCTGGTTCATTATGAATATCTATGCCCCTAACTCAAAGAATGGTAGAAGACACTATTGGAATAAAATTTGCAATCTGAAGACCAAGTTGGGAGACTCCAAGGGCATTGTTATGGGAGATTTCAATACCCCCCTTATGGCCATTGAGAAATTAGGTGGGCTCCCACCAGACTTGGAAAGTAGACAACATCTGGCAGATCTGATCAATGACCTGGCCCTCATGGATGTTGAGTTAGGAGGCGGAAAATTTACTTGGTCTAACAGGAGAATTGGGATAGATTGTATTCAGGTTAGGCTGGATAGAGCCCTTATCTGGAGAACCATTATCATTGCAAACTTTCTTCTATGGCAAGACTTGGTTCGGATCACTCCCCTATTGCTCTCACCTTAGAAACTTGCAATAGGAAAAAGGATTTCCCTTTCAGATTTGAGAAGATGTGGTTAGCTCACCCTGGTCTTTATGAAAAAATTAGGGAATGGTGGGGTATTGATGCGGATGACACAGCTATGTATAAGGTGGCTAAGAAACTCAAAAACATTAAAATGGAGATAAAAAAGTGGAACAAAAAGGACTTTGGGAACATCTTTTTCTAAAGAAAGGATTATGGCAGATCTTCTAGAGGTACAGGAAGAGATTCAGAATATGGGTTATGATGAAAGTAGGATGAATGGTGAAAAGACTATTCTAGTGGATCTTCACAATATTGTGGGAAAAGAGGAAATATTTTGGAGGCAGAGGTCTAGATCGGTGTGGTTAAAGGAAGGGGATAAAAACTCTAGATTCTTTCACCTTTCTACTATGAAACACAGGGCTACCAATAGAATTAGTGCTATTAAAAAGGGGGATGATACTATAGGGGAAGATAAAGAGATTGCTAAGGAGGCAATTAGATATTTCTCCTCTATCTTAACCAAAGAGCTTAACTTGGGAGAGGAGGACCAGGTGGATATTCTCAAGACCATCCCAAGTGTGATTACTGCTAGCCATAATAGGTCTCTGGTGGCTATTCCAGAATTTGAAGAAATCAAGGAGGCTGTCTTTTCTCTGCTTGCTGAAAAAGCTCCTGGCCCAGATGGGTTCCCTACTTTTTCCTTCTAGATGTATTGGGAAGTTATAAGAGATGACCTTTTCAAAGTAGTTCAGGAATTTTTTGGTGCTAAGTGCTTTCTTAAAGAGGTCAATGCTACCTTTCTGGTTTTGATTCCCAAAGTCATAGGTGCGGACTCTTTTGAAAATTTCAGGCCTATTAGTCTTTGCAATTCTTTTTACAAGATTTTTACAAAAGTTTTAACTAATAGAATTATCAAAATTCTTCCGGAGATTATTGCACCTCAACAAATGGGATTTGTCCCTAGTAGACAAATCCTTGATTCTATCATTGCAGTGCATGAGGTTATTCATTCCTTAGATGAAGGAAAAAAGGAAGGCTTCTTGCCCAAACTTGATTTGTCTAAGGCTTATGACAGGGTGGACTAGATGTTCCTGGATAAAGTTCTCGAAGCTTTTGGGTTCAATGATAAAATAAGAAAGATTATATCTCAACTGGTCTCCACCCCCACTTTTGAGGTGATGGTTAACGGTTCTCCTTCTGGTTTCTTTAAATCTTCTAGGGGGCTAAGGCAAGGGGACCCTCTTTCTCTGATCCTCTTCATCATTCTGGTTGAATTCATGGGAAAACTTATTCATGACAAAAGGAGTAGAGGAGAAATTACTGGGTTAAAACCCTCTTCCAGTCCCTTGATTTTCTCTCATCAACAATTTGTGGATGATACCATTTTAGGGGGAGAGGCTTCGGTGAAAGAAGCAAGAAATGTGAAGACAATTCTCAATACTTATTCCAATGCCACGGGCCAACTCATTAACTGGAGCAAGAGCTCGGTCTTCTTTGTTAACACCCCTAAGGGTAGACAGAGGAAAATCGCTGGTATTTTGGGTTGTGGTATTGGTTCTTTCCCTTCTACGTATTTGGGGCTTTCTCTGGGGTCCAAACCTCATGACCTCTTTTGGAACAATCTCATTGATAGATTCAACATAAAACTGGCAGGCTGGAAAGGCATTACCTTGAGTCAAGCTGGTAAAGTGCTACTGATCAAATCTACTTTGCAAAATTTGCCCACTTATGCTTTAAGCCTTTTCTCTATACCTACAAAAGTGGTTGATACTTTGGAGTCCATTCAGAGGAAGTTTATGTGGGTTGGACCTGAAGGTAATAAGAAGTACCCGCTAGTGGCTTGGGAGAATATTTGTAGACCCAAAAAGTAGGGGGGGCTGGGGATTAGGAATCTGAAGCAGTTCAATAGGGCCCTGCAAGCTAAACAAATATGGGGGATCTTCAACTCCAAAGGGGAATGGAGGGATATTTTGAAGGATAAATATACTGCCAATATTAATTTCAAAATGTTCATCAGCAGGGACAATGACCCAAGGGGATCCAACATCTGGAATGGCATTCTGAAGACTAAAGGCATAGCCACAGAGAAGGCGAAATGGAAACTTGGTAATGGGGAAGATATTAATTTTTGGCATGATGACTGGCTAAGAGAAGGGCCCTTATGGAACATTGAGCCATATAATAGATGGGCAATTGTATGTATGGAAAGATTTGGCTGCAGAGTGAGAGACTACAGGGTCAATGATGAATGGGTGAACCTGACCGAGTTATCCCAGGAGCTTAAGCTGTTGATGGACATGATAAGGCATATCCCTCTGTCCCTCAACAAGGATGCTATTATTTGGGGGGCAAAAAAGGATGGCAACTACATTGTGGCCTTGGGTTATGAAACCATGCAAAACATTGATACCATCCTTGTTTGGGCCAAAGCCTAGTATCCTGGCCTTATCCCTAAAATCAACATTTTTTTCTAGATAATGCTCCAAAACCGTATCTTGACAGTGGACAATCTTACCAAGAGGGGCCATCTGATGCCAAATAGATGCATTCTTTGCAAAAAGCATAGTGAGAGTGTGGACCACATCTTCATTCACTGCCAATTCACTAGAGACATATGGTCTTATTTTCTGTCTTTCTTCAATTTGACCTGGGTTTTTCCCAATAAAACTATTGATCTCTTTGAACAATGGCACCGTGGGGTGATTGGGGAGGTGAATAAGGGTTTGTGGGATTGGACTTTGCCTCATCACTATTGGGGGGTGTGGAAGGAGCAGAATAACTAAATTTTTAGGGAGAAAGAAACTATTGCTATAGTTGTATTCCACAAAAGCCTTAATGCTCTAATAGAGAACTATACTATCAACAAAGGTTGTAACCCTCTACTCAGCACAAAGGAAATTGATAGAAATAGGAGGGAGAATTGCAGATGGACTCTCCCGCTTGAGGGCTAGTGTAAAGAAAACTTTGATGGGGTTGCTAAAGGCAACCCTAGCAAGGCTAGGGCGGGGGGCATCATCAGAAATGACCATGGCAAAGGAGTTGTTGCTATTTCTGCTTCTCTCGGGGTGCAAACTAATCACTATGCAGAGGTGATTACGGCTCATCAAACCATCAAACTTGCTCGGGACATGGGATTTAGAAAACTCTAGTTGGAAGGAGATTCAAAGAATATAATAGACTATCTTAATGAGAAGAATGAGCCTACATGGACGATTGTGAACATCATTGAAGAGTGCATTTAGATCCTTAAGTCCTTTGATAGTGTCTACATGGCTCATGAGTATAGAGAAGCGAATCAAGTGGCTAACAGGCTGGCCAACTGGGCAATCAAGAATGATGAGATGAAAAGATGGATGGACAGATATAATATTCTGCGTGAAATCTTAGATTTAATTGAAAGGGAGAGGATCCCGGGCAGATTGGGAAACATTAAATCTTAATTATGAAAGTTTATGCTCTATGGGAAATGTGCCGAGAAATGATGTGTAAGTACGATAGCCAAAGTATGAAACACCTGAGTATTTTTCATCAGCACACTTTGAGGCCCATTTTCAGGTATAACTTTCATAAGGCTAAAAGAAGTTTCGAGAAAACCATACATATCAATTGGAATCAGGCTTCAAAAGATATCGCTACCAGGAGAAAATTTTGCAGAGAGAATGAAAAAATGGTGGGGGAAAGACACAAGAGGGAACTTGAGGATGAAGCTGATAAATGGCATCGGTGCTCTAAGGTGTGGAGCATTTTGAATAAAGGTGAAGTTACTACTTTCATTGATCGGCTCCATGGGTGGAAACCCTCTATTACTCGCACTATGGTTAAGAGTTGGAACAAGGGGATTGTCAAAATTGATGGGGTGGAATTCACGATGACGGAGGAGGTTATCTCTGCAGTGACGGGCATACCCATTATTGGGAAGAAATTCTATAGAGATGGGCGTATTTCAGGGCAGGCAGTGATGGAATTTGCCAAAGGGGTGGAGGAAAAGAAGGCTTTAGTGAAGAAAAGCACCTACTACTTGGTGAGATCCATCAAGCTACTATGGAGGTTTGTGCTGAGGGCTATTATCAAGTACATCTCCCTGGACACGAGATTTGATCGCATCTACTCTTACCACTTCTTGCTTCTAAATCATTTCAGGTCTGGGGTGAAGATCTCCATGAGGGGCTTTTGTTGTTAATTTATGAATTTTTTAAGGCCAAGACTATAGGGAAAGAAATTTAGAATAGGAAGGTGGGCAAGGAGGGTAAAGATGAGGGGGTCGAGTCGGAAGAAGAATATATCCCATTTGATACTGAGGAAAGCCAAGAGATGCATTCGAACACGGATGAGGATGCTATCCCACAAACCAAAAAGGGGAAAAAGAAATTAAAAATGGAGAAAATAGAGAAAAAGGAGACTCTTGACCCCAAACAGAGCATTGAGATCTCATCTGATAGAGAATACAATGAGAGGGCGGAGGGCATGGATATAGAGGGTGATAGTGTTGATGAGGAGAAAGATACCTTTTGCGAGGAAGAGGAAAATAAGGAGAGGAAGGGTGGAAAGAGAACCATTACTATAAAGATTCCTACTGACAAAGAGGAGGTTTCTGTTGACAAACCTTTTAGGAGGCTGAAAAAAGGGAAGGATATTGAGGAAGAACCCAAGTAGGAAAGGCAGGAGGAGGGGAAGGATAACGATGAGGAAGAGGAGAATCAGGGAAGAGGGGATGAGAATGAGCAGGGTTTTGAAGATTATGGGTCTGGCCATTACACTTGCAAGATTTTAGGTAAAGACAAGAATGTGGTTTGGAGGAATTTTGAAAATGTCTCTATGAGGATGGGTCTCAAGAGAGAGTTGATGAAAACTCTGGTTAAGGAGAATGAGGAGGGAAAAATTCAAATGGAGGAGCTTATTGATCCTGCCCTGGTAATTTTGAGTGACATCACCAAGGAGAACCCTCAGATGGATGTGCTTAACAATGCTAAGAATAGTGTAATTAACAGCTATAGAACCACTAAATGGACTTATCATGAAATTTAGGAGCTTAAATATAGGGTGGGCAGACTGGAGAGGGACAATTGCAGTAATAAGAATAGGAATACTGAGGAGGAGAAGGATATGGAAAACAAAGTGGAGGAAGTGAAGAGGAGAGTTCAAAGCATGGAGGGCACCTTGAAGAATATAGCTGAGCAAAGCTATAATATTCTCAAATCTTCTAACGAAAACATAAAGGTGCTTATTAACAAAATTAAGGAACATAGAGGCAGTAAGGAGGATGACTAGTCTCCAAACAGTGGCAAAGATAAGTCTCTTGAGGAAGGACCGTGGAAGAGGACCAGATCCAACACAATGAAAAAGGACACTTGGGAACCTGATAAAGATCTTTCAGACCTTAAGGAGGTGGTTGGAAGGGCATCAAAGCTGGAGATTCATGCTGTGGAGATTCTCAGTGAATTTGCCTGAGCTACTCTCCTGGCTTTGGGCCTTTCCTGGTTTTTTGTTCTGCTTCCCTATTTTCTTTTTCTGGTTTTATCTTGCTTTCTGGTGGGGGGTTGTTGTTTTAGCCTGTGGCTATTTTGTTTGTTGGTAGTTTAAATGCTATATCTATGATAAAAATTTAGTTATGTAAGGGTTTCAGGGCCCCATTAAAACATGTTTTCCATAATAAAAAACTTAGTTGAACTCTCACTCACTCTGAGTTCAACTCCTCAATCACAATCACACAACCCTTCAATCATGGATTTTTGGTTGAAATTCCTAAAATCTTATAAATAGAGAGCCAAACCTTTGATTTTGGTAACCAAAATTGCTTTGAATACTTATGCTCACACAATCTTGATCTCAATTCTAAGAGCCCACATTGCATGAGAAGGAGAACACCAAGGAAGGATTTTATGGTTTGCATATTCATGTTTTGGATTGATTTCATAATATTTTATTGATTATGCTTATTATTTGTCTTGCATCCTTTCTTGAATATTGAGAATACTAATTACTCTAACAATCTCTTTGTGGTTGAGATTTTATATGTTATTGCAGGTTTCTATTGATCCTATTATTACCCGATTACAAGAACATGCTATTTCATAAGCACTACATGTATGACATCACCTATAAGTCAAAATCTTAATAACTCATGTGCTTTTCCATATAAATGAAGAATTCAATCAAACATGTACATCTATATTCTGCAACATATCCATCATTTTTTTGTGTTTCTCTGTGGAATTATTTTAATACAAAGATTGATAAAATTAACCCTTTGAGTAACATAAGAAAAAAGAAAATAAAAACACTTCATTTGGCAATGCAATGCTTACCCTTTGTGAGAGTAATTAAAATAATCACAAGAAGCTATCTAATGATTGACATATTTAAAAGTATCTCTATAAGTATTCCTTAGCTAATGAGTATATGTATATGTAAGCACCACAACCCCTATTGACCAATTGGTATAATCACTTGAGACCGAGAAAATTTCTACACCAATGTTCTCTTTATTCTTTTAGTGTATAGTTGCAGAGAAAAAAATACAGAGTAGAAAGATATTATAAGGTTTTCCATGTGAAATCCACAAGAATAATTTGTAGCCCCTTACGAATCTAAAACCCTTAGATATAGGAGAATATTCCTATAGATAGATGTCTCTTCCATATCATTTTTTTGAACTCATCTTTGTTTATTTGTTGCTCTAATTCCTCTACCTCACTACAGAGAGCTTGTGTCTCTTATGGTGGTATGCAATTGACATGAAGAATCAATTTATGTCATTAGATTCAATTAATATGTTGTGGTACTTGATAAATGCTTGCCACTTTATAGGAAACAATCACACCTATAAGTGAACCCGCAAAAAAGCCAAATCTCTGGCCATAAAAGTAAAAGAAATAAACACTTATTAACAATTTAATTTTCAGTGATAGATTATAGTCATGCTCCACTAAGAACCCTTGTTAATATTTATTCAAATATAATTATTTTATTTTGAGATATTATCTCAAATTAACATGCCAATAAACATTTTTTTTAGATCTCTTTATAAAATTCTTGACTTCTTTATTGACCCAATGCTACTTTCAAAATTATAAGACATTCTATATAAATTATAATTGGCGTAACCATTGCTTGTATATTAAAACAAATAGACCACTAAAAGAATGAATCAAAATTTAGAGACGGAAATGTAGCTTGAAGACAAATCATCAACCTGAGCTTGAAATTGTATACACAAAACATTGTTCTATTCATAAGATATTATGAATTTTTAATCAATGTTGACTTCCAATCTTCATTGTTGATTCATGCAATCTAAATGTTCCCTTAATTGAGAAACATCTACATAATGTTAATTTAAATTATCCAACAATCAACACGTTACAATTTTTTATGTACTTGTCTTTTCCACATGTTCAATGTATTGTGTTTTCTATAAAGGATAAAAAAGAATGAGTGACCACACAAAATTATTAAAGTCTCTTTATTACAAATAATCAAAACATAAAATCTATAGCAAAATATCTCTTTTGATTTCATATGAAAGTCATGCTAAAATATGAATTTACATATAAATTCCTATCAACATAACCTTTACACCTCCTTCGAATGCTAGTGTTAGTTTAGTTACTATGTTGGTCATTCTATGAAACTATGTCTTCTCGAAATAAATGGTGCAAGTCTAGTCCTATTTTGATGCTTCAAAATTTACCTTTTTTTAATGTCAAAATGATAAGCATTGTCAGACATTAAAATATTTGTCAAGCCGATCTTAGTAGTGAAATGACAAGGTAACATGAGTTATATTCTTGTTATTATTGTCATCTATCTTTGGAGTGTCATAGGTGATGGGATATATTTTTTCTTGTTATTATTGTCATCTATCTTTGGAGTGTCGTAGGTGATGGGATATATTTTTTCTTTTTATTATTGTCATCTATCTTTGGAGTGTCGTAGGTGATGGGATATATCTTGAAAATAATGCACATTTGAAGTAGAGTCATCCTCTATTTCAGTCGACATCCTATGATCAATTGTGAGGATGTGGCAAATTATACCAATAGTATTTTGAACGTGACAAGTTTTCAAGCTAGTATGCTTTATAGTTTAGAAGATATTCAACTTTTGATTTTTTAGTCAATTTTCAAACGTAATTAAATTTAAATTCTCGTAGAAGCTAGAGTAAAATGGTTTGACAAAGAGACTTATGGCATCATTTTTGCCAATGTGGCTGGATTTTAGGTTAACTAACCTCTCTATTTCTTAAATTTTAAAGTTTCAATATTTATGAATCAAATTATACAAACAATTAAATTGAGGGATTTAATTTATTAAAATACAATTATATTTCTAGGTTTCAATCGTAATGATAATATTATCAATTAGACAAAAATTCACAAGGAAAGATTAGCCAAATCAAAATTTATGTCATGATATGTAATCTCTCCACAACATAAGTCAATTAAATAATCAAGTTTTAAGTTGTCAAATAATATCAAATTTAATGACAACTTAATTTAATTATTTAATAAAAAATTAAAAATGACTTTAATAGGAGTTTACTAAAACAATTAATAAAGTCATTTTATTATTATTTCGCCATTTTCAAATTAAAGGGGGGAAATATGGAAAAAAAGAAAAGGAATATCAAGAGATAGGCAGAGGGAAAACAAAGAGTCACAGGGATGTGCTATTAAGGGTCTGTTTAGTTGTTGGAATTAAATAACGTCGAAATTGTCAAATTTCAGTATTTTGACAATTCTGGAAGTTTTAAATCCGGAAAATGATTTTTGGAATATGGCTGGAACCGTTTGGTTCACGTGGAATTCACAATGAGAAGATGGAAAATGTTGTTTGCATATGGATTTCAAAATATTATAAATTTTGCTTTACCCCCATTCCCATTTAAGTGGAATTGGAATTGATTTTCCAATTCCACTTATTTAGATGAAAGATTCAAACACTGGTTTTGGAGGTAAATGGGAATTAACAAATCCCTATTCCAGCTTCATGTTTTGAACATAAACATAAAAAATGTCAATTCTAGGATTTGACAATCCCAATTCCAATCTAATTCCAACAAATAAACAAGCCCTTAAAGAACATTGAGAGGCTCATTTTGTTCATGCTTAGATACCTGGTATATTATTTTCTTTTGGAGAATTTGGGAGCTTTTAGCTTCTAGTTTGAAATTTGAGGACAAACTTTCAAGTGGATTAGATAGAAATCTAATTCATTTTGTAGTTGGATTCGTAACGAAGTTCACAGTAGGGTAAATTGGCGAAGTCTCCATTAGAGACAAATTTGTAAAGTTATATTTGTTTAAAAAATAAAGATATTTGCATCTAATTGTTATTTGAGAATAAGATTATTTTATTCGATTTATTATGTACTAGAGAAAATATTTGCATTTGATTTTGAAGGCATGGGTTTATATTATTGATGCCAATTTGTAAGTAGTGTACTTGATATTAAGACTCATATTGCCTTAAAGTTAGTAATTTCAATTTTTAATCATGAAGTTAGTTATTTAGTGAGCTGATTTAAATAAGCCAATGTTCTGTAAACATATTATCATTTGATGATGGCCCCCAGTAAGCTTGGGAGATCTCTCTATTGTTTGAACAATAGAGTCAAGAATGTATTATAGTTCTAGGCGTGATATTTAAAAAGCAGGTTTTCATTGTTTCATCCTCTGCCGTGAAAGAAAACCATTGCTGAGCCGAGTTGGAGATTCATGGCATTCATGGACAATTTAGAAATTCAACTGAAATCATGAATCACGTGGTCGTGACAAATGAAAACCTTTTGAAAGAAGCAATTTAGAAATCGATCCGGGTGGATCTAAAGAGCCTAAAAATTTCAGTCTTAAATCCAAGCAAAAATGACGTCCAGTCGTAGTGCTCGTCACGCTGAGTCCGTACATAGGAGTTATTGCAGGTCAAAGTTGCCAAAAAAAAAATAGTTGACCAAATGAAATCAGCATGCTGATGTAGCATCCATATAGATGTGGCAATATGCGACAGGCGACGTGCTAAGGCTGGTGTACAATTGGTCAAATGCAAACATGACATGTGTCCTCTCGTGGGCCAATAAGTTCGCAATAGATTCATTGTTGTACCAAAATGTTTGGTAAGGGGATTTAAACCCTTAACCACTTCCTTGAAACATTTCCTTTTACCTTCCTCCTTATATTTATATAAAAGGGAGAGTTTCTTTGTAATTTTTAAGAAGAGAAGTGGGAGAAAGTTAGAATTGTCTTGGAAGGAGTTAATGTTTTTGGAAAAATAATTCCAATTAATTTGGGAGAGAGTAAGTAAATATATTTATATAAAAGGGAGAGTTTCTTTGTCATTTTTAAGAAGAGAATTGGGAGTAAGTTAGAATTATCTTGGAAAGAGTTTAAATGCTTTTGGAAAAATAATTCCAAGTGATTTGGCTGAGAAAAATTGTGAGAGACTGCAAGGTGTTCAACACCAGATAAAGTGTGAGAGGTTAAGCTTGGATGTTGTAATAAGGAGTTTTGAGCCTGGCCACATCAGTAATGCGGGGACTCAGAGGTAGTCCTAAAAAATGAACTCCTTTATCAAATGGGTGGTTATCTCTTCTTGTTCTTATTATGTTCTCTGTTTCTTTTCAATAGTTTATTCTCTCTTGAATGCTATCAGTTATTAGATGATTAAATTGTGTAAAAGAACAAAAACTCAAAACTGTAATCTAAACAGTTTAAAAGCATTATCATTTATTACTGTTGGATGGGAATAAAATTTGTGGATAGGATTAATTTTGGAATAACTTCTGAAGAGTTCTGTTTACAGATCAGAAATTCAACTGAAATCATGAATTTACAACTATTTTACGGTGAGTCATTCCCGAAACTTTGCGGAAACTTTGCATTTCAAGTCACGTTTTTGCCAGTGGTATTGAGGATGATATAAGTAGGCAACGCTAACTGGTTTAAGCACAGAAGACATAGTATAGCAGACGCCTAAGTTGTAACTCTGCACGGGAGTTGGGCTCCTCGAGTTTTTAGAGGTGACAGGAAGGTGAATACTTTGTGTGTACTTCATGTTACATGAAGGCAGTGAAGATATCTGTGTTTTTTCTCATGATTCGATGCTGTGCAATAACCGTACTGGAGTTGACCATTCAATATTTACCATTGTGTGTGGTGGAAAACCTTCTAATACCCATCAGCGGCATTTGTAACAATCGGAATCGTTTACAGCAGCTCTATCGGAATCATTCTACGGTAGCGGATGTGCCATTCTAAGTTCACAGAATTTCTATACAGGCAGTGTTAAGGTGCAATCATTTTCTGCTCTTCCTCTGTATTAAGGCTGTTGTAGTTTAACGGATTATGTCCTGAGTATATCAAACAGAGTAGTTTTATGGTTATTTTGGAAATGGTATACTTTCTTGTAATTGTACATGAATGACAAAGGCAGTTATAATTGCAATGAGAATCACTGTTTGATAACCTACCTGTTATTGCAATTAAAAACCAAATTTCAAACCAGCTTACACAAAAACAGAAAGGTTCTGTAACTAGATGCAAGCAAACTGTTTGACAGAATGCTTACCTAGCCGAATTGGCAAAAGTAGTGCAAAAGAATTAGTATAAGAACAGGGGGTGTTCTTACATGGTATTATTATCAGTTAGGCAAAGTTTCGTGAGAAAAAGTTAGCCTGATCAAAATTTATGTCTCTTTTTCTCTCGCAGTGTTCCAGATTATACATCAGGCTTCAATTACACACTTTTTCATCCAATCTTAACCCGTTTAAAAGTGAAAGCTAGAAAACAAAGCTCAACTATGCTCAACTTTTGACTTGTGAACCTTGCCCCTTTTGAGTATAAATAAGGAACTCGGTACCATGCTCAAGTTTTCACGACTTGTGAACCTCATCATTTTTTAGAAATAAAAAATGAAATATGTTTTATAACCACGTGGGACCTGCATCTAACGCCAAAGTGAGCTTTTGAATAGGGTACGGAAATTCGTCAAAGTGTAGATCTGTAGATCTGTAGAATAGGATTTAATGCTACAACAGTTAAAGAGTTAGAATCGGAATCAGATAGGATTTGTAGATCTGTTTGAGTTAGCTGTTTATAGTCTCTAGTTAACTGTCAATTAGTTTTAGTTAGTTGTCAATCATATCTAGTTTGTTGTCATTTCTACTAGCACAACAGAGATACATCTTTAGTCTGAGGATGGTAGTGGTTTCCTGGATAGATGCATCTTTTGGGAGAAACGGCTAGCTCAACTCCCTTCAAGTGGTATCAGAGCTATCTTCCTGTTAAAAATTTGTTTAGTTTGTTTACTTGAAAAATATCTTTTGTGCTGCTGGAATAAGCCAGAGAAGAAGCTATCAAGGAGATGAGGTCTGGAGAAGAACCACCAAATCTTGATGGTTATGATGATTCCATTGAAGATGAGACACTTATTCTATTTTGTATCTAGGTTAATGCTTTGAAGATAAGAAAGAGTAAAAGGCTTGATTGATGCTCAATAGTCTGAGGTACTAACGGGTCGAAGAGACTGCACCTCATTGGGGGTTATGAGACACATATGTGAGGATTGGTGTCCATTAGTTCAGGGAGATCTGGAAAGTCTGGAAGTTCAACATCATACCTTTACAAGGGTTATGAGGCATTTCATGTGCAAATGATGTTCAATGGTGTTGGAAGCTTGGATAATAGCTGCATCACGATACTAGTGATTGGGAGCAGATTGAAATGTCTTACTGATCAAACAATTGTCTTCAACAAAAAGAATATGCATAATGTATTTCCTAGTGTATGTTAGTTTAATGTTGTAACATTAAGAGGGGGTGGTGGAATTTAATGCTCCAACAATTAAAGAGTTAGAATAGGAATCAAATAGGATTTGTAGATTTGTATCAGTTAGTTGTCAATAGTCTCTAGTTAACTGTCAATTAATTTTAGTTAGTTATCAATCATATCTAGTTTGTTGTTATTTCTATTAGCACAATTCTAGGATCTTGTTAAAGTCAAATGAATCTATATATTTGTATTCTCCAATAATGAATGATAAGCTGCGAGTTCTTATTTTTTCTTGGTTTTAACTCTCTTGTTCTATTTTTTTTTTAATAAAATATCTCTATTTTTAATAAATGCCACATTGGGAGCTTTGAAACACAGTATTGACATTCATCAAAGCTTTATGGCAGAAAATTTTGTTAGATTTTATAATTGAAAATGATATGGTATAATTGCATACAAAATATGGGAGCATAGATAAGGCACACAAATGGGGAAGCACAAACAACGTAGAAGCTGTTTCACAAAATTCTTTGACAGAGATGTGGTCTCATGGCACACCAACTTGCAAGATATTCACAAATGGATGAAATAACTTTGGAAACTTGTAAATAAATGCATTGTTTAGGCGTGAAGCTTCTTCCAGATTGCACAAGCACATCTCTATCTGCTCCATGAAATGAGAAGTATAAACAATGCAGGTGCATAATGCAGCGTATAAAAATTTGTAAGACATAACAAAATGAGAATTTTTGTCAATTTTTGTAGATGAAATTGATTTGTTATGCGTGTATGCAAAACATTCTCGAACAAGACGTGAACTGTTCACCAGAATATCTCAAAGAAATGTGGTTCCATTGAATTCCACGATTGCAAGATATTCACAAAATAAATTTGTTGTAGAGGCTGAAGAAATTATTGAGCAAATGCAAACGGGCAGGTGTTAATATAAACTCTACAACCTTTTCCAACAGCCTGTGTGGAAAGCTTTGAAAAGAGGGTATGTGTTAGGAAATAAGATTTACATTGAATAATTTAATTAGTTTGTAGTTAGATTAGTTAGATGGTTGGGAAGTTCAGTTCGTGTAAGTTAGTTTTGTACAGGAAAATTTGGCTTTATAAAGCTATCTGAAAAGCAATGTAAGATGATCTTTTTTGAAATATCAGAATATTATTTTATGTTAGTTTATTTGCAGTCATGGTTATATTTATTTTCTCCACCATATTCCAACATTGGTATTAGAGCATTCTGAAAATGGGATGTGAAGAAGAAATGATTAGTAGTTGATTGCTTGCTGGTTTGAAACGAAGTTTGTTTGTTAGAGAGGTATATGACATTTTATTTGAAGAATATAGTGCAGCAGTAATGTAAGCAGTGAGAAAAAAATCAATGATTTGTATTTGCACCAAACATCTATCTTTTGTGAAGACTTAGTAATTGGTGAGTTTGCTGGTAAAAGCGTTGAATGAATTTTTCATTGAATTCTGTTTTATTGTTTAATGCTGCACATAGAGGAGGAGAAGGGTGTGAAAGTAGAAGTGGAAACATAGAGATTTGGGCGAGAAATAATTATTTTTATATTTGTTTTTAAAATGATGAATGAAGGCATTAAAAAAACAAAGGTGAGGGTTTTACTTGGCATCTTGATTGCTTCTATTTTTACTAGTATGCAGGGACGTATGGTTTCTATTAAGTGAGCAGTTTTACTATTGACATTTTATGAAGATCAAATTTGAAACATAGGTAGAAGGTTTACTTTCCTCAGTCAAAATTAAAGGAGAAACATATTTGTTTTTTATGTTTAATTTGAAAGTGGTATGAGAGATCTGAGGTAGATCATTTTATTGGAGTGTACTTTGCAAAAAATTAATTTTATCATGACCATATGTATTACTTGTATTCTTTGGGCCGTATGTGCTACATTTGACAGGGGAATCAAGGATTTTGGAGACCTCTTGGAGGCTCATTTCCTACGTTTGTTAGAAAAAGAATAAAGAAGATCAAGTTGGAGGTTGGAGGAAATGGAGGCAGGAGGATATCTGTCATTCCATATTAGCTTTTCGCTCAAGGGTGATTTGTTGCATGAGAAGCACTTTTTATTTGTGTCCTTGAAGGAAAGAGGGGTCTTGACATATATTGAATTCCTCTTCATGGAGAAAAGGGGGGATTTTGCAGATAATTGAGTTTGTCTTGATCTGTAGAGAAGTTGTTTTTGTTTGCAGATAATCGAGTTTCTCTCGATCTGCATAGTAGTTATTTTAGTTTGTAGATAATTGAGTATGTCTCGATCTGTAGACACGAGGAGTGGTATGCTTGTGGATAATGGAGTATGTCTCGATTCACAGGTATTGTTGAAAATTTTCCCAAACAAGAGGACTTTGGGTTAATGCAACAGAGTTGGATACCCAGCCATTTGCTTAGACCAGGAAGTTTAGGTTGATGTTGATGAAAACTTGGAGATTCCAAACATTTACTTAGACCAAGAAGTTTAGGTTGATGGTGATGAAAACAGTTGGAGATTCTAGACATTTGCTTAGACCAAGAAGTTTAGGCCTATGCTGATATAGTTTTGTTCTTGTTTTTCATAATGTAAACCTTAAGGGCGGGTTGTTCAGAAATAAGGTTTATATTGAATAATTAATTAGTTTGTAGTTAGGTTAGATGGTTAAAAAGTTCAGTCCTATGTAGGTTAGATTTGTTCGGAAAACTAAGGCTTATAAAGCTATTTGGGAAGCAATATGTTGAATTTTAGATCAGATTTTAATTTTAATTCCTGTATGTATTCAAATTTCCAAATTATAATTTATATCTATTCACAAATAAATATTCAATATTTATTATGTTGAACTTGGCTCATGCTCAATACATAGGTATACACATATATTATATTATCTGACGACTGAACAAGTCTGCTATTGTTTGACCAAAATAGAAGAGAACGTTGAGACTGTTATATTTATGTGTTGCTGTATCTCTCCAATGGTCTGCAATTTTTATATATATAAGTGAGTGGAGTCACATCCACGATGGAACATGACTCCACATGGAGTCACATTCCATCGTGGATGTGACTCCTCAAACCTTTCATTTGCTAGTATAAGTTTTACGTAAACAACTGACGTGATTAACGGTGGTTAGCATAGTAATAATACAGCCGGTGAACTATTCAAACTAACATAGCCCGATCGGTGAACACAATCCAATACAATTATCGACCGAAGTTATGACACATTAACACTCCCTCTTAGCTAGGGAAGATAAAATCTATCATCCAAGAGAGTAACACAAAGTTAATTGCAAAAGTTTATTTTTATTTACATCACATCACTGTGATATCAGAAATATGGTTTAACTAGGAATATCAAGTCTCATGATATTCACCATACCTCAAAAACTTCATAGTTAATGTATCCTTAATGCAAGGTATCATCTATTGTGATCTGTTTCAGCCATCACACGATGTCTATCACAATAGAAGGTCAATGGTCTATTTAAGGAACTGAATTCACCATGCAGGAAATCATCTATTATGATCTGTTTCAGCCATCACACGATGTCTATCACAATAGAAGGTCAATGGTCTATTTAAGGAACTGAATTCACCATGCAGGAAATCATCTATTGTGATCTGTTTCAGCCATCACACGATGTCTATCACAATAGAAGGTCGATGGTCTATTTAAGGAACTGAATCCACCATGCAGGAAATCATCTATTGTGATCTGTTTCAGCCATCACACGATGTCTATCACAATAGAAGGTCAATGGTCTATTTAAGGAATTGAATCCACCATGCAGGAAATCATCTATTGTGATCTGTTTCAGCCATCACACGATGTCTATCACAATAGAAGGTCAAGTTATTGTAAAATCGTCACCTTTCAATAACTCTTACAAATACAAATGACAATCATTTGGAAGTCGTCACTTCCTCATGATTTACACAAAGCCCAATTAATAAATATTTTCATTAGTACAATAATCAATTATTACAATCATGTCAAGTTTACCTCAGAAGTATTTCACCTTCATCAGTGAACTCCCTCTCAATTGAAGTTCTTTTAGAACACAAATTTCTCTGATTCCAAGTTTGAATTTCTGACTTCAGCAAGGGAAGCTTGATGCTTGAGTCTGTCAGGGCATTTTGTTGCAATGTGTCCATAGTTGTCGCATCGGTAACATTGCACTTTAGACATGTTATGATGGATCCTGTTAGGACATTTTGTTGTAGTGTGCCCATACTTGTCGCATCTATAACATTGTATTGTAGAAATATCTCTATGTTTCTTGAACAACTATTTACCATTTGGGTCCTTGCTCTTTTTCCTTTTCAATTTAGCAGTGAGAATCTGAATATCTTCATTTGTGGATTCCACACTGATTCCTCTAGATATTAGATTACACTCTTCTTGAATGCAGTCAGTTTTCATTCGATCAAATTTGGGATGTTTGGAGCGAGCACTTATTCCCTGTCTGAAGTTTTACCAAGACCTAGGGAGACCATTTAAAGTCACCATAGTTAACTCTTTAGTGTCATAGATGTGACCAATTGTTGACAATTGGTTTCTTAATTCTGTTATCCTCATAAAATATGAGGTGATAGTCTCTCCGTTTCTCATTTTAATATTAGAGAGTTGATTTTTAAGAGTAAGAATCCTGCTAGTGTTGTTGATCTCATACATGTTTTCTAGAGCTTTGAACATTTCATAAGCGGAGTCTAGTTTCGTGATAATAGGTAGTAGATGATCTTTTACTCCATCAACTAATAGTTCCATTGCTCTGGTATTGTCCTTTTCCCATTGCTTCTTTTCGTCATTCTCAATAGATTTAGGAGGATTTTCAACGATAGTCTTTAACTCATTTTTTCTTAGTATAAGCATCATTCGTAGTTTCCAAGATTCAAAATTTGAAGCACCTTCAAATCTGATTCCGTTCACCATTTTGTGGATACAAGTTTTCCAAAATTTATAAAGAATTATGATTTGATCTTCCTTCAATTTAATCGGATCTTCCTTCAAGCGATTAGACTTCTAACGAAGGAACCTCGCTCTGATACCATGTTGAATTTTAGATCAGATTTTAATTTTAATTCCTGTGTGTATGTCTTCAAATTTCCAAATTATAATTTATATGTATTCACAAATAAATATTCAATATTTATTATGTTGAACTTGGCTCATGCTCAGTACATAGGTATACACATATATTATATTATCTGACGATTGAACAAGTCTGCTATTGTTTGACCGAAATAGAGGAGAACGTTGAGACTGTTATATTTATGTGTCGCTGTATCTCTCCAATAGTCTGCAATGTTTATATATATAAGTGAGTGGAGTCACATCCACGATGGAACATGACTCCACATGGAGTCACGTTCCATCGTGGATGTGACTCCTCAAACCTTTCATTTGCTAGTATAAGTTTTACGTAAACAACTAACGTGATTAATGGTGGTTAGCATAGTAATAATACAGCTGGTGAACTATTCAAACTAACATAGCCCGATGGGTGAACACAATCCAATACAATTATCGACCGAAGCTATAACACATTAACACAATATAAAATGATTTTTTTTTGAAATATCAACATATTGTGATATTTCTATTAGGTTTCAAATATGTAGTTTGAGTCAAACTCATTGATTCATGTTTTATGAGTAGTGGTTCACAAGAGGCCACCTCTCATGAGAATGAATGTAACAGGTACGCAGTCATGGTTTGATTTATTTTCTCCACCATATTCCAACAGGTATGGTCATTGATGGAAGGCTGGAAGCATAAAAGCATGGTGAACGAAGGCAGCAAGGTATTTCCAGATTCAAGACATGTACTTAATATTGTGGAAGAGAAGGAACACAGTGAAAAGTTAGTAGTTGCATTTAGGTTTGTTAAACATGATTCCTCGGATGGCTATTTTAGTAGTTAAAAAAACCCTGCCAGTATGTTCTGATTGCAACATTGCATATAAATTAATCTCTTATATTGTGGCAAGAGATGTGAAGTGTTTCCATCATTTTTAAACTCAGACAATGTTCTCGTGGAGATTACTGGTGATGCTAAATGAAACAATCTGTCAAATAGGCTTGCACTACATTAATATGCATTGTATTAGATATCTTGTACCAATGAAGAGAGGTCAATCAAAGCATAACAGAAAGGGAGTTTCTTTTATCCAAACCTACATGCAAAATGGAAGCATAGACATGAGGATGAACTGTTTGAAAGAATGCCTCAAATTGATGTCATCTCATGAAATGAAATACATGTATCACACATGCCATAATGGTTTGGTTGAATGGTTCATGCAAATGCAATTGGCAAGCATACAAGGTTATAACAAGGTCAATACTGAAAGGGCTATTTGTCACGCTATACAAGAAAGGTTTCCAATAGTGGTCGTTATCAACAAGGTGCATAGGTTGATCACACAGCTAAAATTGCCACCAACAGATGCTTATCACAAGCTGAAGCACACTGTAGAAGATATCAATCACTTGATTACTACATTCTCAACTTAAGTAGAGGGATCCCAATGAGTTGATATGACTATTGGGATTGTTTATTTTGCTAGTGCCACTGCAGGTTGGTCTTTCACATTAAGATCATTTGCTAAGATTTACGTAAAACTCTACATAGTTCCATTTTGCTAAGATTTATGTAAAAATCTATGTAGTTCCATTTGATGCAACCTGTTTTGCATCCTGTTTGTGGGACGAGATGTACTTTCATCCAGATACTAGAGCCTTCAAAAAGAAACTTTCCCCAACAGGAGGTGAGAGGTCATTTGTGCAGTTCATTCTTGAACTGCTTTATAAAATTTAAAGCCAAGTGATTGGTGAACACAAGAAGAGTGTGGAGACTACAGTAGCCGAGTTAGGGGTGACACTTTGCAATACAACATACAAACATAATGTAAGGCCAATACTGAGATTGGCTTGCAGTTCTATATTTGGGTCTGCAACTGGATTCACATCTATGCTAGTCCAACATATTCCTCCTACAAATGATGTTGCAGCTAAAAAGATAGAGCATATATACACAGGTTCACAAAACACACCTTTGCCCAAGCTATGAAAAATTGTGACCCTGGAGGTCCCCTTATGGTTATGTAACTTAATCAATACCCAAAAGTTAATTGCAGTGTTTTCGATTCTTTTGGTAGGGTGTATAGTGGCACTATTCAAACAGGTCAAACTGCATGAGTATTGGGAGAGGGATATTCTCTTGACGCTGAAGAAGACATGGCCATCAAGGAAGTCACTAAATTATGGGTATTTCTAGCTCTATATTAAACACCTATAAGAAAAGCACCTGCTGGGTCCTGGGTTTTGATAGAGGGTGTGGGTGCTCCCATTATGAAGACAACATTCTGTCCTGAGTACCTTGATGAAGGTGTTTTTATTTTCCATTCTTTATGCTTAACATATTATCAGTTGCTAAAACAACAATTGAACCTTTGCATCAAAGTGAATTGCCACAGATGGTAGAAGGGCTTCAGAAAATCAGTAAGAGTTATCCCTTAGTGGTAACAAAGGTGGAGGAGTCAGGCTAACATACTATTTTGGTTACTGGGGATATCTATTTGGACTCTATTACAGAGGGGCTAAGGGAACTTAATTTTGAAGTTGATGTAAAGGTGGCTGATCTTGTAGCCTCTTTCTGTGAAACAATGGTTGAGTCATCTTTGATCAAATGTTTTCAGAAGCACCTAACACGAAAAATAAGATCCCCATGCTTGCAGAACCACTTGAAAAATATTTGGCAGGGGATATAGAAAATGGTGTGGTAACCCTAGATTGGTCAATGAAGAAGTTGGGTAGTTTTATCCAAAGTAAATATGATTGGGATTTACTTGCAGCTCGTTCGATATGGACATTTGGACCAGATAAGCAGGGTCCAAATATACTTCTGGATGACACACTATCGAGTGAAGTTGACAAAAGCTTTCTGAATTCTGTTAAGCGCTCAATTGTGCAAGGATTTCTGTGGGGTGTTCAAGAGGGAACTCTCTGTGATAAACCCATTCGTAATGTCAAGTTCAAAATTCTAGATGCAAGGCAACCTTCTACAATTGTAGTCCCTAGGGAACTTAGGATACCATACATGATCATAAAGGTCTATACCATTTCAAGTGTTACTTATATCAATGGACTGCATGTTTTGTTACGGAAAGGACACTCAAAGAAAATTGTCATAACTAATGGGGTTGCAATCCTAATAGCACAAAAGAGAAGCAAAGTGTCAATGGCTAAGATGGCATAAATGAAAGGAAACAGGAATAGTGACATAAACCTTCAGAGGAAAGAAATACATGAAGATACAACAGAGAGGAAAGTAAACAATGCGAGTACAAATGAGGCAGACAAAGATGGAAAATTATCTTGACTGTCAATAATTGGGTCTTTCAAAGTTACAAGTTTTCATTTTGTCTTTTGTAAATGGGCTTGTGTTACATATTTGTAATCAAGTTAGAAAATAAGATTTGTTTATGCAAAATTGAGAAATATCAACTAAAATGAAGCTTATTTTATTTTCTCAAAAATTTCAAAGGTGGTTTCCAGGTAGTTACAGGTGGCTATCAAGAAGAGGCCTATAAATACAATGCTATATGCAATGGAAGGGGGGACTTTTACGAAGGAGAAACTCTGGAGAAATTTTTGAAGATACTGTTTGATAACTTTTGTATTCACAAGGACTCCCCTCTGGGCCATTGTTGACTGCTTTGATACCAAAAGTAATGCAAAAAGTACCTCTACTCTCCTCTCACCTTGTCTCTCGATCAAACAGCTCAATAATTTATATTCCTAAAACCAGGAAAGACCCTGTATTCTGAAAAGAAAAACGGCCAGAGATGCTTTGTCCATTACAAGACAATAATAATAGTCACTACAATGGAACATAGGCTTCAAATTTGTAGAATCAGAAATTACATTAATTGAAACAAGAGTGCAATAGAAAACCGGGTCATGTCTGTCCATTTGAATTCCAGAAAGAAAATGTTTACAATGCCAAAACTCAGAACAGTGCTCTCCCCCCACCCAAAACACTGAAAGAAAAATTAAACTTCTCTCAAAATCCACCTCCTACCCCACTAAAAGGAAAGGAAAAGCTAAAAATAGAATTGTCCAACACTGACAGTTACAAACCAAAAAAGCTATTCTGAGTTTAATTTTGGTAAAATAATTCATATTATTAATAGGACCAAACCTATACTGATGTGGTTGTAATTATGTACAATTACAAAGTTTCCTGATGACATGACAAAAGAAAGCTCACCTCAAGTTTTGTCACCTCGCTAAAACTGAATGCTGCTTGATACCCAAAAAGGATTATGATGGCAAATTCTAATGATAGAAATTGCAATATTTTTCCTCCTTTGGTAAGAATTATATATTATTCCAGTTGCATATGAAATTCAAGCTCGTTTATTAATTTTTATACAACAAATTGTCCAAGACAATGATGGTTTCTTACACTTTTCCTATTTTGAGAAAACCGTTCACAATTTCTTTTGAAGGCACTGCTACTGCATAGCAAGCTTTACAAACATTCAGTCACAATCTCTGAATGGAAACCCTTCACGAACAGGTTTCAATAAATTCTATTGCTTCTCCAATTGGGACTTTCTCCAATATTTCTCTATAAAATACCATAGATTTTTTTATCCCTTTTATGGTCTTACCATGATAAGTCTTATCCTCATAGCACAAAAGAGAAGCAAAGTACCAACGGCTAAGGTGGCATAAATGAAAGGAAACAGGAATAGTCACATAAACCTTCAGAGGAAAGAAGATACAACTAAGAGGAAAGCAAACAATGCAAGAACAAATGAGGCAGACAACGATGGAAAATTATCTTGACAACCCCAATACCTGGGTTTTTCTTCAAATTTACAAGTTTCCATGTTATCTTTTGTAAATGTGGCTTATGTCACATATTTGTAATCAAGTTAGAAAATAAGGTTTGTTTAGGCAAAATTGAGAAAAATCAACTAAAATGAAGCTTATTTTATTTTCTCAAAAATCTCGAAGGTGGTTACTAGGTAGTTACGAGGTAGATACAGGCGGTTATCAAGAAGAGGCCTATAAATACAAGGCTATATGTAATGAAAGGGGGAGTTTTACAAAGGGGAAGACACTCTGGAGAAATTTTTGGATATACTGTTTGATAGCTTTTGCGTTCACATGGACTCCCCTCTGCACCATTGTTGATTGCTTTGATACCAAAAGTAATGCAGAGAGTACCTCTATTCTCCTCTCACCTTGTCTCTCGATCAAACTGCACAATAATTTATATTCATAAAACCAAGAAAGACCCTGTATTCTGAAAAGAAACGGCCAGATATGCTTTGTCGATCACAAGACAATAATAATAGTAACTACAATGGAACACAGATCAAATTTGCAGAATCAGAAATTATATTAATTGAAATCAAGAGTGCAATAGAAAACCTAGTCATGTCTGTTCATTTGAATTCCAGAAATAAAATGTTTACAATGCCAAAATTCAGAACAGTGCTCTCCCAAAAAACAAAAAGAAAAAATGGGGTTCATAAGGCACAACACTTGCTGAAGGTTTTGCAAATGGGATTGCAAGTAGAGTGGGTTTAACCATGGAGGAAACTCTGTAGTTAAGCGTGCTCGAGCTGGAGTAGTACTGGGATGGGTGGCCTCCTGGGAAGTCCGTGAGCATCACCTAGATGCAATGAGTGCTAAGTGTTCCATTCATCCTCATGAGAGATGGGTTTGTGTGAATCACTACTCATGAAACATGAGTCAATGAGTTTGACTCAAAAAACTACACAATTGAATCTTGATAGCAATATCACAATTTGACTTGTGGAAAATATCGCCTACTTATCAATTGATGAGCTTAAGGGGCTTTCTAATGAATGGTTCACAAGGCACAAAACTTGCTGAAGGTTTTGCAAATGTGGTTGCAAGTAGAGTGGGTTTAACCATGGAGGAAACTCCGTAGTTAAGTGCACTCGAGATGGAGTAGTATTGAGATGGGTAACCTCCCAGGAAGTCCCAATGCTTCACCTCCGTGAGCATCACCTAGATGCAATGAGTGCTAAGTGTTCCATTCATTCTCATGAGAGATGGGTTTGTGTGAACCACTACTCATGAAACATGGGTCAATGAGTTTGACTCAAAAAACTTCACAGTTGAATCCTGATAGCAATATCACGAAAAGAAAAAACTTATCTTTCAAAACCCACCTCCTACCCAACAAAATGGAAAGGAAAAGCTGAAAATAGAACTGTTTAACAGTGACAGTTACAAACCAAAAAAGCTATGCTGATGTTAATTTTGCTACAATAATTCATATTATTAATAGGATCAAACCTGTACTGATGTGGTTGTAATCATAGTTCAAAAACTCGCAGGACTCGCCAGTCCAATGGCGAGCCAAGTCAACTCGCCATGGACTTGCGAGCCGAGTCCAGGCAAGTCCATCACAAGTCCTTGTGATGGACTCTTGCTGCTGACTGGACATGCCCAGCAACTTATAATTTGGCTTTTTTTTTCACTTTTTGAGTCATTTGTTCTTTGTGCTTGTTCAAAACAAGGTTTTGGGGTGACTTCGATGAAATGGAGGATGACAAAGGCAAGGACTTTGATGTTGAAGAAGAAGAATTGACTCCTCATTTAAATACCTCAACGCCTACTAGTTCAAGGCGTGAAAAATTGAGTTATATTAGGAGAGGAATGAGGAGGATGCAATCTTTAGTTTGCTGTTTTTCACATTTGGATATATCATTATATCTAATTTTGTAAACATTTATAAACTTATGCTGCTGTTATACATTTTAAAGTTTGCAACTATGATGATATTTCATATATTGAGTGTTTGAGATTCATATGACGTGTAATGTATCAATTATGGCTCTTATGTTCTTTAAATGCATTAGTTTCTTTGTGTTTTTTTGTAAAACTACAGTTTTTTTCTTTTGCTGAGTCTTTCGCGAGTTCGAGTCCGAGTCCAATTTTTTGGTTTGCCGAATCCGTAGCGAGTCTGAGTTTTTGAACCTTTGGTTGTAATTATGTACAATTACAAAGTTTCCTGACTTTATGAGAAAAGAAAGCTTGCCTCAAGTTTTGTCACCTTGCTAAAACTAAATGCTGTCTGATACCCAACAAGGGGAAATGGCAATTCTAATTATAGAAATTGCAATATATTTCTTCCTTTGCTAAGAGTTATGTTATCCAGTTGCATATAAAATTCAAGCTCATTTATTAATTTTATTTAAACAAATTGTCCAAGACAATGATGGTTTCTTACACTTTTTCCTATTTTGAGAAAGCCATTCGCAATTGTTTTTAAGGCACTGCTACTCCATAGCAAGCTTTATCATGTACTTTCCCTTTCCCAATAGATACAATTTACAAACATTCAATGAGTGTCATAAAAGTTATGATCTCTAAATGGAAACTTTTCACCAACAAATTTCAATACTATTGCCTCTCCAAGTCGGACTTTCTCCAACATTTCTATATAAATTATCAAAGATTTTTGTATCCCTTGCTGTAGCATGAATCATCTATTTTATGGTCCAGGTCCTGATGACGGGCTCGCATCCCCAATAGTATAGAGATTATTGAGCCCATTTTTGTGCAGCATAAACAATTACTATGAACAATTTGTTAAAATCGTAACCAAATAGTGGAGTGTTTTATAATTTTTAAATGTGATTTCCTGATTTGAACAGTTATTACACCAGGCCAGAAATGGCCTAAGAATCACTGGTTTCTTGAGAAACTGATTTCAGAAGGTGATGAACTTAGACTGTAGAAGCCCTTTACTTCCAGTTCTTTCATAAGCTGCGTTGCTTGATGAGATTTCCCCTCCCTCAAAAGCCTCTTCACTAGTACATAATAAGTCTTACCGTCTGGAATACAATCCCTGGCAAGAATGTGATATATGAACTTCAGAATAGTATTGAGGTTGCCATCCTTGTAGATAAAAAAGATGATACTGTAAGTATAATCATCAGGTATGTACCCCTTGCTAGTGAGGTCATTTAAAAGCTCAATAGCGGCTTCTGCTCTTCCCTCTCTGTGCATTGCACGGAGCACACTATTATATGTAAATATATTTGGAGCACAGCCTTTCGCTGCCATTTCGTCCAGAAGCTTTCTTGCTTCTTGGGACCTCCTTATACTGCACAGACCTAAAACTACAACATTATATGTAACAACATCAGGTTTAATGCCCTCTCCTACCATTTTTTCAAGCAGGTATGTTGCCTTGTCTATTCTTCCCTGCTTGCAGAAACCATTGATTAGTGTAGTGAAAGTCACAATATCTGGGTAAAGCCCACTTCCACGCATCTCCTTCAAGAACTTAACAGCCTCCTCCATCCTTCCTTCCTTGCACAGCCCATCGATTATTGTAGTGAAAGTCACAGTATCGGGTTTGAGCCCATTTCTACGCATCTTCTCTATAAATTTGGCAGCCTCGTCCGTTCTTCCCTGTTTGCAGAAACCATTGATTAGTGTAGGGAAAGTCACAATATCTGGGTAAAGCCCACTTCCACTCATCTCCTTCAAGAACTTAACAGCCTCCTCCATCCTTCCTTCCTTGCACAACCTATCGATTATTATAGTGAAAGTCACAGTATTGGGTTTGACACCATTTCTACGCATCTTCTCTATAAATTTGGCAGGCTCCTCCGTTCTTCCCTGTTTGCAGAAACCATTGATTAGTGTACTGAAAGTCACAGTATTTGGGTAAAGCCCACTTACACGCATCTCCTCCAGAAGTTTAAGAGCCTCATCCATCCTTCCCTGCTTGCAGAACCCATCGATTACTGTATTGAAAGTCACAATATTTGGGTATTGCCCACTGCCACGCATCTCCTTAGAAGTTTGGCGGCCTCATCCACCAAGTTCTGCTTGCAGAACCCATCAATTATTGGAGTGAAAGTCACAGTATTGGGTTTGAGCCCATTTCTACGCATCTTCTCTACAAATTTGATGGCCTCCTCCATTCTTCCCTGTTTGCAGAAACCATTGATTATTGCAGTGAAAGTCACAGTATTGGGTCTGAGCCCGTTTCTACGCATCTCCTTTATAAATTTGGCAGCCTCCTCCATTCTTCCCTGTTTGCAGTAACCATCGATCACTATAGTGAAAATCACAGTATCCGGTTTAAGCCCGTTTCTACGCAGCTCCTCTATAAGTTTGGCAGCCTCCTCCATCTCGCCCCTTTTGAAGAATCCATTGATTTGCGTACTGTAAGTCACATTATTAGGAGTGTATCCATTTGGCTCCATTTTCTTCAATAATTCCAAAGCCTCGTTCATCCTTTCCGCCTAAATAAACCCAACAACAAGAGAATTATATGTTACTTTATCGGGGACAAAATCAAAGTTGGATGGCATATCATCAATAAACTGTAAACGGAAGCCATGTTGCTAACCTTACAATAGGCCTTGATCAAGATATGGAACGTTTTAACGTCTGGTTGGATCCCAGCAGACCTCATTTGTGAATGCGTTGATTCCACTATCGTAAACTCGTTTTCATACACAAGAAAATTCAGCAAAACGTTGTAGATTTTGGTTGTGGGTGTGAGTCGTTTTACCTCCATTTCGTTAAGGACTCCAAGGGCCTGGTCGACCATGTGCGCCTTGGCGTAGCCCCTAATAATGTCGCAGAAGGCTCGCTCTGTTTTCTTACTCATTAAGCTCAAAACGACCCGCATGTGCTCTAAATACCCCGCACAACTCAGGCGATGAATGAGTAATTCGCAGACTGAAGTGAGGGGAGTGTACCCCTTTTGGGTTACAGCACCTTGAAGAATTGTGAAGGCCTTCAGACAGTCCCTTTCTTTGTTGAGGACATGGAATAGCTCTTTTGATATGATGATATTTGCATTTGGTGAAGACGATGATGGGAGCTTCACTTTACCAGTGCAGGAAGAGGGGAAAATTTTGAAGGGCTTCCGATGGAAAGAATGAGGCGCGAGACGTGGTCTTGTTGAGGAACACATAGATGGATCGATTGCAGACGCCATTGTGTGGGTTGCAGATTGCTCTCGCTCGAACATTACGTTTAAGATAAATGTGTCAATATATTTCTGAAGTAAACGGAGACTTAACCATGGTGAAAATTGCAAATCCATGTCCTTCACCCTCTTGTTTTGGTTAGAGTGGTTTTTATGTAGCGGAGTATTTTTAATGTAGCGGATGAAACACCCGTGGCTTTCCAGCCATAAATTTAGATAGTTCCCTTGCTATGATTGACTAAATATGTCTGCATAAACGCTCTCGAAACAAACTAGGTGTGTAATTTGACTTTAAAAAAAAAATCATTTTATTTTTAAAAGTGATTTCAATTGTTTAAACATTCATAAAAATAATTTTTAGCTTGGTAAAACTGGATTTTATTTTTAGATTGTTTGATCTATTTTACACTTATTATTTTTTGTAAAAAATATTTCATTTGTAAATTTTGATGTTGTATTAAAAAATACGATCCTAGTTTAGACATCATATGAGATCATTTTAGTTTAGATTTATGAATACTACTTTCATATAATATTATGAACATTTATTAAGAAATTTTGCACAACCATCTAGACATGTTGCATGTTTGAGAGAGTTGTACTTGGTCTTTTATGTAACCATTGACTCATTAATCTTATATGGGTTGACATATGGAAGGTTAGATATAAACTTGTGATATTGCTATTAGGATTCAACTCTGTAGTTTTTTTAAGTCAAACTCATTGACCCATATTTCATGAGTAGTGGTTCACACGAACCCATCTCTCATGAGAATGAATGGAACACTTAGCACTCATTGGATCTAGGTGATGCTCACAAAGGTGAAGCACCGAGACTTCTGGGAGGTCACCCATCACAGTAGTACTCCAGCTCGAGCGCGCTTAACTACTGAGTTTCCTCCCTGGTTAAATCCACTCTTCTTGCTGTGGAAAATATATCCTACTTAGATATAAACTAGCAAGCATTATAAAAATTGTAACAAAATAAAAACAATTGAAATCAAATCAATTTAAACATTTAAATGTTTGTGTTACACCAAAGTTGTTGAAAGAAAAGTTATTCTTTTGAGTTTCAGTACTTATATTAAATTGAGATTGTAGGACAAATAAATTAAATTAGTAATAGTAAACAAATTTAATAATTTTTAAAATTTTATTTTCAAATTTCTAAACAATGTTTTATGAATGAGTAAAATGAATATCGATAGACAAGGTGTTTCTCTAAAAAGAGACTAAAATATCTAATATACTTGTAGGATGATTATAACAAGTTCAAATACACAAGCTTTAAATAACAACAATTAAAAAATACACAAGCTTGATGGTACCACTGGTTG
Organism: Chamaecyparis obtusa; assembly: GCA_027943335.1. Taxonomy (NCBI): domain Eukaryota; kingdom Viridiplantae; phylum Streptophyta; class Pinopsida; order Cupressales; family Cupressaceae; genus Chamaecyparis; species Chamaecyparis obtusa. The sequence continues at coordinate 458,977 of BSBK01001603.1, read as the reverse complement.
CTGGTGATGCTATCACTGGTGTGTCACTGGCTGTTGGTGCGTCGCTGGTTGCTTCAGCTAAGGTTTTGTCTCCTGCTGGAGGTTTTTTTGGGAAGCTACAGGCTTCGAAGGTTGCTGGAGTTTCTAGGGTTTTACTAGTTGGATCTTCGCTATCTGTTGAGCCGTCGCTGGTTTCTTTGGCTAGGGTTTCATCTTTTGCTAGAGGTTTGCCCACAGTGGGGAATTTGCAGGTCTCACTGGACGATGGAGATTGTCCTCCTATCTCTCCAATTATTTCATTTTCTGGTTTGGCTGGGGAGGCAACACTTTTGTCTTCTCCTAGTGGTATGGAGATCGTGGCTCCTGTTTGGTCTACTGGTTTTGTGGCTACCTCTGTTGGTAGTTAGGATTGCTCTGGCTTGACTGATGATACGTCGATTTGGTAGGTTGAGGCGGCTAGAGGTGAAGAGGGTTGGATCGCTGTCAAAGGAAAAAAACTTAAGAAGTCCTCTTCGTTTGATATGACTCTTTGTTCCCATCAGAAGGGTGCTCCACGAAAATCCTAGTGTTGGATTTCTTTTTAGTTTTGGGTTGCATGATGGTTGTTTCATGCTTGAATCATCCAGGTTGTGGGAGCCTATTGTAAAACCCTCTCTTTGGTCTTGACCCATTTGGTTTAGAGGGCTTTTGTTGAATATCTTTACTGATCTTAAGGTATAGGGTTTCAGGGTCCCTTCAAAACCTGCTTTTACCTATATCAAAAACAATTGAAAAATAATGCTATCAACTATAAAGAAGACCATTTGACATTAACTACAAAACATCATTTTTGTCTTTTTTTTTTTTCCACCCTGGATTAATAATCCTTATTTCTCCAAGGAATGAGGTTACTACTAAATAATGCATTTACACTCAAACAATCATTTATTGTATCAAATAGAAAAGTTATTAAAGTGCTATTTTTATTTTTTAGAAAAATAATTACATAATCTATCTTACAGTATATTACTCCAATTCTATTGATTCTTTTTTTCATTTTTGTAATCATAAGGTTTATTTATGAAGCTATATCGAATTATTCTAAGAGTACTCGAAAAAACACACCATTATTTCTAGAATCTAGCTATCATGCTAATGCATACTATGATATTTTAATTGTAGTAAGATTTAGAACATTAATTATACTTAAATGATTTGAATTTGAACAAAGAATAGGGAATTGGTTGGATAAGGAGGTTAAAGGAGAGTAAATTCAAACAAACCTTTGTAACGAGAATGCACTATGAGCAGAGGATAAAAATTACACACAATCAAAGCCAAAAGCTACTATTTGATTCCTAGTGGTTTCTTATGAAACTTTGAAATACTCTCAAGTTTATGTAATGATTATTATTCTGCTTGAATTTCAAATTGTTTGGCTGCACCTTTTTTAGTTTGCAAAGATTTAGAAATTTGTTTTACATTATTTGGCATCAAAGTGGGTATTGAGAGTCTTAGTGACCATAAAAAAAGTTTAATTTTTTTTTTGTAGATAAAGAATAGAAAGTGTAGATCGGTAACTATAAAGAACTTGTGTTAGATGGGTCAAGAGGACATGGTCGTAAAGGTGGGGTACCAAGAGGTACATCAACCCAAAACTTTTAGAGATGTTGAGAGACATCATAGCAAGGTTGGGTGCAATGCAAATGTCACAAAGAAGATGAGTTTCAATAGTGGACGTTGGTGATGCTGATGATGAATGAAGTGTAAATAATGTTGAGCATAGGTTAAGAATGGGGGGTGAGTGAATCAGTCTTAACCAACTCTTAACTTTATTCTCACAAACACTTATTGATTTTATTTATCCAACTAAGCATCAATGAAAGATACTACAATGATGAAACAAACACATAAACACTAGATTTTTACATGGAAAATCCAATGTGGAAAAAACCACGATGAAAACCATACTCACTATATGAATAAAAGATGATAGATTTTGGCTACAAGCCAAGAAGTTCAGTACTCTTGAAAAGGACTTACATCCTAAAGCACACAACCTTAGGGAAAGATACAAAAGACTTGCAAAGAAGAGACACACGATCTCAGGGCAAGATACAAGTTTTCACAAGTGAACAAAAGAACACATTGTCTTCTAACACACATATGAAAATGATGAATTGAAAAGATTTAAGATCTCTTGATCAATCATTGCAACAAACTCAATTAATCTCATATGCTCGCACTTCTTCTCTTTCACGTTTGCATCACATTGACTTCGCATTCAATCTACTCTCAATGCATGTCCAACTCAAATATTCACACACACACACACACACACACACACACACACACATACATACACATTAACTTGATTATCCAAAACCACAACTAGGTCAACCATAGTAGAGATAAACATTATTTACACAAAGTTGACCACCATGAATACTTACACTTAATGAAATCCAACCCACGAGATAAAGGGGACCCAAATACATCATAACACACCTTTCAAAAATTACTTGAATGAAGCAGGCACAACAAAACATCCTCCTATGTTGTCACCAAATGTGATGCGATGCCTTGCCAAGGAATCCTCAAAACGAGATATAAACACATGCTATCAAGGGCATAATAATTATTTTTTTGTGTCATAACTCTTAGCATACATAACATAACTTTGTTATACAAAATACTGAAACAATTATAAGTTTCAATAAGATAAACATGGCTAGTAAACTATCGACATTCTAAGGGTTCTGTGACCTACCAATTATAAGATCTTCTAAACCCACAATGACATATTTATAATACTTACATACACATCGTTATCCTTAAAATATTAGCCTATACATAATGCTCTCAACCTTAAAAAGCCAAGGAGAGAGACTTGGTACAACCTATAGAGGTCCACATTATTTCAAACCTATTTCACTTTGACACTAGGCGGAGACACCAATTGAGTAGGTGGAGACGCCAAAAAGATTAGATGCTAATTTAGCAAGTGGAGGCGCCAAAAAGCTTAGACACCAATTGAGCAGGCAAAGACGCCAATCCATAGTTAGAATTCTTTTGTGACTAGACAATCTCAGTGTAGTGAGTCGGAGAGGCTAGAGGATAGGCATAGACGTCAATCTAGCTTCTTAGCCCACAAAAAAAGGTTTTTAAGTATGAATGAAAGCCAATTACTTAACCACATGAAAGATTTAATCTAACCTATAAACAATGCAATATTTAATGCCATTACAAAGTACAAAATTCCTATTTTAAGGCTATATTGTGATTACATAATTTATCAATTACAAGACAATGAAAGATTGTTACAAGGAGTATAAATACATCAAGATTGCATCATAAGTGCTTCACTGCATCAATGAGGTGTCATAAGGTCATAAAGGAGTTATAGTATGAATCTAAGACTGCTCGTCACCTGTCACCAGTCCCCAACGGTGGTTGGTCATGCCACTTGACCACAAGGTACCCTTAGGCCCTCTCCATGCTCATAGAGAATAACCATATGGCCCAAGCACTCTCAAAACCAATCATGGAAAGGCTTCCAACACCCACAAGGCCTCGAAATACGTTTAAGCACAGGGAATGCACAACCCAAGAGACCAAGATCACATCTCAAGCAAGAGATGCAAAGGCACACAAACACCCAAGACCATTAAAAACATACAACATGAAAACCATTTGACTTAAGGACATCCTAACATAATTGAGCCACTAAAACACCTTACACAAACAAGGGATAGATCGCTCATTGTATGGTCTGCGACACAACACTATCAAGCCATAGAGTGATATTTGGATCATGGATTATAGTTTCATATCAAATCAATATATTGTACCCTAGAGTGCTAGCATGTGTATGTTCTTAAGCCCTGCATTGTGATGGGTAATCCCAATGATGTGGACTAGCATGATTGTGTAAATGCATATCTTACTATGTTCATCATTGTATGTTAGTGACAAAAAAAATCAGCATTCTTTGTTACTGTATATGTTATCATGTTTTATGAGTTTGATGCTATGTGCATATGAAATTTGGAAATTTGAAATTATATCATGAAATAATGTTTGTTTGAAGTGGAGAAAATATCTGAAAAGATACCAAAGTTTGGAAATTCACAAAAGAGTAATGAGTGGTCGTTCATGTTGGATTTAGAGGTAAGTGGCATGAAGATATAGGAAAGAAAAAATACTTTGAATTTGAACAAAGAATAGAGAATTGGTTGCATAAGTAGGCTAAACGAGAGTAATTGTTTTTTTTAAAAACACCTTTGTAATGAGAATGCATTGCAAATAAAGGACTTGAATATTGTTGTTTCGTAATTAATTTCCTAGTAGCTTCTAATGAAAATCTAAAATACTCTCAAGTTTGTGTTGATTATTGTTGTGTTTGAATTTTGAATTGTTTGGCTACACATTTCTCAGTTTGGTAAGACTCAGAAAATTTATTTTACATTATATAGTATCAGAGTGGGTATTAAGAGTTAGAGTGACCATAAACAAAGTTTTAAATTTTGTTGTAGATATAGAATAGAGAGTGCAGACTTGCAACTATAAAGAATTTGTGTTAGATGGAACAAGAGGGTGTGGTTGTAAAGGTGGGGCACCAAGGGTGTAGACCCAACACTTTTGGAGATGCTGAGAGGCATCATAGCAAGGTTGGGTACAATGGAAATGTCACAAAAAAGAGGATTTTCAAGGTTGACTTTAGTGTTGATAACAATGGTGAATAAATGATGTTGAACACACATTAAGACTGAGAGCGAGGGGAGGGGATGAATCAGTCTTAACCAAATCTTAATTTTTTTTTTGTCGTGAACATATTTATCTAACTAACCATCAATGAAAGATACTACAATGATAGCACAAACACATTAACACCAAATTTTTACATGGAAATCCAATGCGGGAAAAACAATAATGAGAACCACACTATATGACTAATAGATTACAAAGATTTAGGCTACGATCCAAGGAGCTCATTTCTCTTGAAAAGGACTTGCAAGCTGAGGTGCATAACCTTAGGGCAAGATACAAAAGACTTGCAAAATAGCGACACACAATTCTAGGGAAAGATACAAGTCTGCACAAACTACCAAAAACCACACACTCTTCTAGCACACATAGGGAAATGGTGAATTAAAAAGATGTAAGATCTCTTGATTAATCATTGCAACAAGCTATTGTAATCTCATATAACTTTTTCTCTCTCAAATTCGCATCACATTGACTTCACATTCAATCCACCCTCAATCCATGTAAATCCATGTCCAACTTAATAATTCACACATCTATATATATCAACTTGATTATCCAAACCACAATTAGGTTAGCCATGACAAAGATAAGCATTATTTATGCAAAGTTAGCCACCATGAATACTTACACTTAATGTTGTCCAACCTAAGAGATAAAGGAAACCCAAATACATCATAACACACCTTCCAAATATTATTTAAGTGAAGCACAATCAACACAACATCCTCCAAAGTTGGCACCAAATGTAATGTGTGGCAATATATCATAACACATTAACTAGTCAACCCAAAAGCATTCTCCAATTCTCATAAATCCACGTGGATCTCAACAGGGCACAACACAATCCTATTTTAGACATCATATGAGATCATTTTAGTTTAGATTTATGAGTACTACTTTCATACAATATTATGAACATTAATTAAGAAAATCACGTTGCACAACCATCTAGACATGTTTCATGTTTGAGAGAGTTGTACTTGGTCTTTTATGTAACCATTGACTCATTAATCTTATATGGGATGACATATGGAAGGTTACATATAAACTAGCATGCATTATAAAATTGTAACAAAATTAAAAAAAGTTGAAAATAAATCAATTTAAACATTTAGATGTTTGTGTTAAATCAAAGTTGTTGAAAGAAAAGTTATTCTTTTGAGTTCGAGTAATTATATTAAATAGAGATTGTCGGACAAATAAATTAAATTAATAATAGTAAACAAATTTAATAATTTTTAAAATTTATTTTTAAATTTCTAAACAATGTTTTATGAATGAGTAAAATGAATATCAATAGACAAGGTGCTTCTATAAAAAGAGACTAAAATATTTAATATACTTGCAAGATGATTATAACAATTTCAAATACACAAGCTATAAATAAGAACAATTGAAAAATAATACTATCAACTATAAAGAAGACAATTTGGACATTAACTACAAAACATCATTTTTGTCTTTTTTTCCTTTGGAGTAATAATCCTTATTTCTCGAAGGAATGAGGCTACTACTAAATAATGCATTTATACTCAAACAATCATTTATTGTATCAAATAAGAAAATTGTAAAAGTGCTATATTTTTATTTTTAAGAAAAACAATTACATAATCTATCTTACAGTATATTACTCAAATTCTAATGATTCTTTTTTTCTTTTTTTGTAATCATAAGGTTTATTTATGAAGCTATATAGAATTATTCTAAGAGTACTCCAAAAAACCACACCATTATTTCTAGAATCTAGCTATCATGTTAATGCATACTATGATATTTTAATTGTACTAAGATTTAGAACATTAATTATAATTAAATGATTTGAATTTGAACAGAGAATAGAGAATCGATTGGATGAGGAGGCTAAAGGAGAGTAAATTCAAACAAACCTTTGTAACAAGAATGCATTACGAGCAAAGGAGTTGAATATTGTTGTTTTGTAATTTATTTTCACGTAGTTCAATTTTATCATATTTTCACAATCCATTTGATTCAAATAGTAGTTTCTAGTTTTTATGGCAAAAAATTACACACAATCAAAGCCAAAAGCCACTATTTGATTCCGAGTGGTTTCTAATGAAACTTTGAAATACTCTCAAGTTTATGTAATGATTATTATTGTGTTTGAATTTCAAATTGTTTGGTTGCACCTTTCTTAGTTTGTAAAGAATTAGAAATTTGTTATACGTTATTTGGCATCAAAGTGGGTTTTGCGAGGCTTAATGACCATAAAAAAAAGTTTAATTTTTTTTGTAGATAAAGAATAGAGTGTAGATTGGTAACTATAAAGAACTTATGCTAGATGGGACAAGAGGACATGGTCGTAAAGGTGGAGTAAGAGGTGTACGCCCAAAACTTTTAGAGATGTTGACAGGCATCATAACAAGGTTGGGTGCAATGCAAATGCTACAAAGAATATGAGTTTCATAGTGAAATTTGGTGATGATGTTGATGGATGAAGAGTAAATAATGTTGAGCATAGGTTAAGAATGTAGGGTAGATGAATCAGTCTTAACCAACTCTTAAGACTTTTTCTCACAAACACTTATTGATTATATTTATCCAACGAAGCATCAATGAAAGATACTACAATGATGACACAAACACATGAACACTAGATTTTTACATGGAAACCCCAATGTAGAAAAAACCAGGATGAGAACCACACTCACTATATGAATAAAAGATGACAGATTTTGGCTACGAGCCAAGAAGTTCACTACTCTTGAAAGGGACTTGCATCCTAAGGCACACAACCTTAGGGAAAGATACAAAAGACTTGCAAAGCAGAGACACGTGATCTTCGAGCAAGATACAAGTTTTCACAAGCTACCAAAAGAACACATTGTCTTTGAGCACACATATGAAAATGATGAATTGAAAAGATTTAAGATATCTTGATCAATCATTGCAACAGACTCGATTAATCTCATACACTCACACTTCTTCTCTTCCACATTTGCATCACATTGACTTCACATTCAATCTACTCTCAATCCATGTCCAACTCAAACATCCACAGACACATACACATTAACTTGATTATCCAAAACCACAACTAGGGCAACCACAGTGGAGATAAACATTATTTACACAAAGTTAGACACCATGAATCCTTACACTTAATGCAATCCAACCCATGATATAAAGGGGACCCAAATACATCACAACACACTTGTCAAAAATTATTTGAATGAAGTAGACACAACACAACATCCTCATACGTTGTCACCAAACGTGATGGAATGCCTCGCCAAGGAACCCTTAGAATAAGATATAAACACATATGCTATTAGGGGATAATAACTATTTTTTGAGTGATACCATTTAGCATACATAACACAAATACTAAAACAATTATAATTTTCAGTAAGATAAAAATAGGTAGTAAACTACCCACATTCTAAGGGTTATGTGACCTACTAATTATAAGATCCTTCTAAACCCACAATGACATATTTATAATACTTACATACACAACGTTATCCTTAAAATATTAGCCTATACATAATGCTCTCAACCTTAAAAATCCAAGGAGAGAGACTTGGTACAACCTGCAAATATCCACATTATTTTAAATGTAGTTCACTTTGACACTAGGCGGAGACACCAATTGAGTAGGCAGAGACACTAAAAAGATTAGATGCTAATTGAGCAGGTGGAGGTGCCAAAAATCTTAGACACCAATTCAGCAGGTAGAGACACCTATCCACAGTTAGGATTTTTTTGTGACTGGACAATCTTAGTCTAGTGAGGCAAAGAGGCTAGAGGATAGGCATAAATGCCAATATAGCTTCTTAGCCCACAAAACAAAGTTTTTAAGTATGAATGAAAGCCAATTAATTAACCACATGAAAGATTTAATCTAGCCTATAAAAAATGCAATATTTAATGCCATTACAAAGTACAAAATTCCTATTTTAAGGCTATATTGTGATTACATCATTTATCCATTACAAGAAAATAAAATATCATTACAAGGAGTATAAATACATCAAGATTGCATCATAAGTGCTTCAGTGCATCAATGGGGTGTCATAAGGTCATAAAGGAGTTATAGTATGAATCTAAGACTACTCATCACCTATCACCAGTCCCCAACGGTGGTTGGTCATGCCACTCGACCACAAGGTACCCTTAGGCCCTCTCCACCATGCTCATAGAGATAACCATATGGCCCAAGAACACTCACAACCAATCATGGAAAGGCTTCCAACACACACAATGCCTCAATATACGTCTATGCACAAGGAATGCACAACCCAAGAGACCAAGATCACATCTCAAGGAAGAGGATGCAAAGACACACAAACACCCAAGACCATAAAAAAAGATACAATATGAAAACCATTCGACATAAGGATATCATAACATAATTGAGCCACTGAAACACCTTACACAAACAAGGGATAGATCATGTGGTCTTGTATGGAGGGTCTCATTGTATGGTGTGCGACACAACACCATCAAGCCACAGAGTTATATTTGGATCATGGATTATAGTTTCGTATCAAATCAATATATTGTACCCTAGAGTGCTAGCATGTGTATGTTCTTAAGCCCTGCATTGTGATGTGTAATCCCAATGATGTGGACTAGCATGATTGTGTAAATGCATATCTTACTATGTTCATCATTGTATATTAGTGACAAAAAAATCAGCATTCTTTGTTTTTGATTAAGGTAAAAGAAGGTTTTGAATGGAACCCAAAACCATTTACAATATATCAGAAAGATTTAACATTTCAGCCATATACAAAAAAAGAACGCTTACTAAGAAGAGAAAAGAAGGACTCTACCCAACCCGAGACAAGACAACAAAGACAAAAAAATATATACTAGCACAACTACCAGCAATCTACCAACAACCAACTAGAAGAGACTACTTGTTATTAATAGTCTTCTTCGCCTTCTTTTGTAGGTCCTCCATTTTCTGAATGACATCTTTTAATTCTTTCAGCTCCTTTGGTGTATCAGGGACCTTCCTCTGGATGCGGCGCCTAGTTCTAGTTCCCAATCTAGAGTTCCCAGCATCTACATCAATTGTTATGGTAGTATTTTCTAGAAGACTTTTTTCTAGATAGTTGTACAACATCTTCAAGTTCATAACATAGACACTTAGGCCTTCATTACTATGCTTGAGGACCTCATTTATTATGTACCTGTTATAACTGATTTTTTCAGTTAGGTCTTTAAGCTTGTTGTCAACCATTGTTTTAATTTCAGCAATAAGATCCTCATTCGAGTTATTGTATTTTACCTTATCCAAATAATTAATTTCTAGCTTTTCCAGCTTAGTTTTTAGGGTATTCATCGTGTCTTCCATGGCCTTGAGGTGATATTTCATTTCTTGGGATATCCATTTGTCCATATGAATGTCGTGGCCATCTTTCTTCTTTACCTTCTCCAGAATACTAGCATCCATCTCAAAGCCCACAGTAGCCTTCTTTTGGCTTTGGCCTTCCCCATGGCTCGACTGGCCCTTCCCTTCCTCTTTTTCAGTCAATTCTTCATCTTTCTCTTCTGGCCTAGGATCTTCCATTCCTTCTTCCTCATCCTCTTCATTTTCTTCTTCTTTACCCCTTTCTTCCTCTTCATATTCTCCTTCCATGTTCTCTGTCTCCTCATTGGCCTCCTCCTGCTCATTTTCTTCAGGATTCTGATCCTCTTTTTCCTGAGCTTCCTCCTCTTTTCCTGGGTCCTCTTCAGCATTTTCCTCCTGAGTACTTTCCTTTCCCTAAGACAAAGGAATTTTGTCTACAGGTTCATCACCATTGTCATTGGCCCTTTTCTTGTTTTTCCTTCCCTTCTTGTGGGTTTCAGCCTTACTCTTATCCTCTCTGTTATCCTTTCTCTTACCTGTAACCCTTTTAGAAATAGGTTCTGGAATAATATCCCTGGCATAGTCTGCGATGAGGAGGATCAATCCCTCATACAACATCGGAGTGCTCACTTTCTTCCTGTGCTCAGTAATGCTATTGTTCAAAGATATCAACAAAATGTACGGGAAGGAGACCTTTTTGTTGTGCCTAAAGTGGTTAGCCAGAACAAAGTGCAGATTATAAATTTTAGAGTAACGACTATCCAATGTGAAGTACTCAATCAACACTTTAAGCATTTTAGCCCAAAACTTCTTGATTTTCATAATATCTACATAATCCCCTTTACCTTTGGTCATCAGAGCTTCTTCATCCACAGTTTTAGGAAAAAGCTTAAAGGCATCAGTACCTATACGCTTATTATCCATATATAAGTGCATTCCCTCCATGGATAAACTAGTAATTTCAGAAATAAGGGTAAGAGTAAGGGGGAAAGATTTGCCCCATAAATTAACTTTGTCGTTTACCCAACCCTTAGAAAACTTAATAGTTACCTTTTTATCATAACCATGAAGCTTTTTAATGTACGGGGTGACCCATCCTTTCTTCAGCTTCTTCCGAACCTTCTTCTCTTGTCTCCATTTCTCACAGTCAAAAGGCTCCTCCCTTCTCAGACCTCCTCCCATTTTCTAAATGTTGTTACTATTCTGGCTGGATATCTTACCAATTTTCCAAGACTCGCAACTCAACTTTCTCTTGCTATTCAGAACACTTAAAATTGCCCTGAATCTATGTCTCATTAAGTCTGAAATGATGAACACACACCTTACCTTACAAGTAGCACTCCTCGATAATTGCTTCATCCTTGTCATCATTATTTTAGAGTGGTATTTCCCTCCTTATAGTTAATTCTATCATAAGTGATTAGACTTATAATCTCTATTTTAAGATTTGCTTCCCCGATCCATGTTTTTGTGACATCATTCTGGGCCCCCTCATTTGCTAGCTTGTCCGTCGGCTTATTACCTTCTCGATAGAAATGGGTGATGTGGCTTTCCTCAAACATTTGGATTATCATCTTGATTTTTTCAATTATGTGAGCTATAGTCCATGAGCAAGCATTTTTACCTTTAATACAATTAATAATGTTGAGGGAATCCCCTTCCAGCCAAAGCTTCAAGCATCCCATATCTTTTGCCAGCTTCACCACATAGAGCACTGCCTCAGCTTCCACAACATGGTTAGTTTGAATTCCCAGTGGTGCCGCTATAGCTCCCAGACAATTACCAGCCCAGTCTCTTATTAGGCCTCCCAACCCAGCCCTTCTAGGGTTACCCTTAGCAGAGCCATCAAAGTTCCCTTTTAACCATCCCATAAGGGGAGCTGTCCACATAATATTGTCTCTAGGATTTGGATCTATCATGCTATTCAGATTGTCCCAAGAGAAAGTCTTATCATAATTGAAGGTGGAGTTCCATAAGATGGAGTCTTTCTTGCCAATGCCTCTAAAATTTTCCATAAGGCTTCTCCACACAGAATTAGCAGCCTTGTGAGAAGGCACATTTTTTTCTCTAAAGACTCTATTGTTCCTTTCCTTCCATTGTTGCCAAGTGAAGTGAGGGAGAACAAGATACCAAAGAGCCTTAGCATTTTTTTTGTGAAAAGGGCACTGCCATTGCTAAACAAAGTCCTAGAAATTTAGAGGCTTAACCCACTTTAGATGCATAGTAATGAGAATAGTATCCCACACATCTCTAGAGTAGGAGTAATGGATCATTAAGTAATTACAGGATTCAACCTCTTCACAACACAGGATGCATCTATTTGGCATTTGGAATCCTCTTCTAGTGAGGTTGTCCATAGTGAGGATTTTATTATGAACAAGCAACCAAAAAAACATGTTAATTTTTGGGATGAGATCTTTGTTCCATACCTGAGAGCAGAGGGGCTGATCAACTTGAGAGATGAGGAGGGCCAAGGCTGAGGCAACCGAAAACTTGCCATTATTTTCAAGGCCCCAAATCAGTTCATCAATCACATTTTCTCTGATAAACCAATTATTAAGTTATTTATTCACCTCTTTAAATTTGTCATCCTTCAATCCAAGATCTATCCATTCATCATTAATCCAGTAGTCGTTCACCATTTCCCCAATAGTCTCTTTACACTCTTGGATTACAATTTTCCATTCCTGGTTATCAATTAGAGACTTTTCCATCAGCCATTTATCATTCCAAAACTAAATCTTCATGCCATTTCCCAGCTTCCATCTAACACCTTTTCTGACCATATTCTTACCCTTGTTGATACTATTCTAGACATAGGATCCCTGGATGTCCATTTGAGAGTGTAGAGTATCTTCTAAAGAAGTAAGATGATATTTATTTTAATGATAGAGTTTCATTCTTTTTCTTCTTCAAAGATCCTCCAACATTGCTTTGCTAATAGTGCTTTGTTTGTATTAGTAATATTTCTAATGCCTAGCCCCCTAAATTTCTTAGGTTTACAAACCTTCTCCCAGTCAACTAGGCTGAGTCTTTTTTTCTCCTCAACCCCAGTCCAAAGGAATCTTTTTTGGATTTTTTCAATCAGGTCAGCACACTTTTGAGGTATTTTAAACAGACTGAGAGCATAGACTGGAAGATTTTGAAGAGTTGCCTTCAAAAGTTGAACTTTTCCAGCTTGACTCAAAGTAGCTCCTTTCCAACCAGCTAGTTTATGGTGGAATCTATCAATAATTTCATTCCAAAAATAAGCTTCAGGTTTCAGGCACAGAGGCAAACCCAAGTAAGGAGCAGGAAGTGTCCATATCTTACAACCTAATATGGAGGAAATTTTATTCTTTCTTTCTTCAGGAGTATTACTAAAGTAAAGAAAGCTTTTCTCCCAGTTGATAAGTTGTCTTGTAGCATTTGAGTAAACATTGAGGGCCTTTTTCATATTACTTCCTTCTTTAACAGAGGATTCCCCCATAAGAATCGTGTCATCTACAAATTGTTCATGATAACACTTAAGACCAGAAGAAGAAGGTTGAAGGCCATAAATATTCCCATTAATCACCATGCTATTAATAAATCTTCCAAGACTTTCAGCCATAATAGCAAAGAGGATAGGAGAGATAAGGTCTCCTTGTCTCAAGCCTCTAGAGGATCTAAAGAAGGGAGAGGAACCCCCATTCACAATGACAGAGGAGGAGACCGTAGTAACCAGTTGCATAATTAGTCTGACCTAGGATCAAAACCAAAGACCTAGAGAATTTTAGAAAGAAACTCCTAGTCCACTCTATCATAGGCTTTCGACAAGTCTAGCTTCACCAAGAAACCCTGTTTCCTAGATTTTTCCAACAAATGAATATTCTCATCAACAACTATGATGGAGTCCAGAATCTGTCTCCCCGAGACAAAGCCATTCTGTTGAGGAGAACTAAGATTAGGGAGAAGTTTTAAGAGTCTGGACGTAATTACCTTTGACATAATCTTGTACAAAGAGTTACAAAGGCTAATAGGCCTAAAGCTATCAGTAGAGTTGGCTACCGATCTTTTCAGAATGAGAGCTATAAAAATAGAAATTAATTCTTTTAGGATGGACTTAGAACCAAATAACTCTTTCACAACACAACACATGTCTTTCCCAGTGATACTCCAGAAGGATTGAAAGAAGAACATTTGGAACCCATCCGGTCCTGGAGATTTTTCTCCTTCAAAGGAGAAGACTGCCCTTTTGATTTCTTCTTCCTTAGGGATAGCTTTGAGGAAGTCATTGTCCTTAGACTCCAAAATTCTAGGAATGGAATGCAGCAAAGTATTATGATTCTCCTGATTTAGATTAGGCTCCCTTGAAAGAAGAGAAGCAAAATAGCCCATCATTTCTTCCCTTATTTCCTCTTCTTGAGATATGGTTCCCCTTACACTAGATAAGGAATTAATTTTGTTCATATCTTTATGCTTCATGGTAGTAAGATGAAAAAATCTTGTGTTTTTGTCTCCTGCTTTCAACCATAGAGACTTAGATCTCTGTCTCCAAAAGGTCTCTTCTTTCGAAATAATGTTATGGTAATCTGCCATGATTTGATTTTCCTCTTTTTTCAATTCCTCAGCCAATCCTATTATTTGAATCTTATCCTGCATATCTTTTAATTCCATTTGAATCTTCCTTTTGGATTGGAAAATGTCTCCATAGACATCCTTATTCCATTGTCTTACTTTGGCTTTAACATTTTCCATTCTTTTAGCCACTTGAAACATAGATTTTCCTTCCACTTTTATATTCCACCATTCCCTTATTCTATTTTCAAGGTCTGGGTGAGCAAGCCACATCTTTTCAAATATGAAGGGTGAATTTATTTTACCATTGAAAGAATTTGCAGAAAAAGAGATTGGATAGTGATTCGACCCAATACGGTTAAGGGAAGAGAGGGAGCAAGAGAATTTCGCATACCATTCCAGAGATAAAAGAACCCTATCAAGCTTAACCTGAATAAGATCATCTCCCACTCTTCTATTAGACCAGGTGTAGTTTATTCCTTCTAGATCAACATCCAGCAAACCTTCATTACTAATGAATTCCATCAAATCAACCCTACTTTCCACTTGAGTTATGCTCCCACCTCTTTTATCCATTTCTTTCAGAGGGGTATTGAAGTCTCCCATAATCATCTAGTTCTTATCAGGGTTGGATATCCTGAAGTCTTGTAGCATTTTCCAAAGTTTAAGTCTACCTGAACTCGTGTTAGGAGCATACACATTGATCAAGGTCCACGAGAAGTTATCCTTAATGCTACAAAATTTAACTGCAAGAAAATTCTTCTCCTCTCTCAACAGGTAGCAATTAAAACTACTAGTATTCCAAAAAATAACCATACCTCCAGAAGCACCATCAGAATCACTACCATAACTCTTCCCTTTTTTAAGTAGGTTAATTTTCGCAACCTTATCTTTCAACATCTTAGTTTCTTGAATTAGAAGAATATCAGGTTTAGTATCTCTAACTAAATTCCTAACTACATCTTTCTTATGAGGTCCATTAAGACCTCTAATGTTCCATGATAAGATCTTCATTTAAGGATTGGGAAATAGACTTGGTCGATGGTAAGTTGTCTTCCATCGGCTATGTTCTGTTTAGCTTCCAACTCCCTCTGGTCTTTTTCAGACATTCTTCCTCTATCTCTCTTAGGGGTACCCGTGTCCGCTTTATGTTGTTGGCCTCTAGTCTGGACACCACCTTTTTTAAGTTGTCCACTTTATGTTGTTGGCCTCTAGTTTGGACACCACCTTGTTTAAGTTGTCCGCTCCTTTTTCTTGATTTAGAAGCAGAACATCCTAGAGAAACTTTTGAGATATTTTTTCCTGAGAAAGGAATCTGGTCTTTTTGAGATTCAATTTGAGATGGGGATCTAGTTCCTTTCATGCCAGGATTTTTTTACAATCCTGGACTTCAATCCAGGGGTTATTATTTTTCTCTACTTCAAAAGACTCATATTCTTCATTCTTACTTCTTGGCATTTCCTGCCTCGAGTTTGGGTCATTGAGGTTAGCATTAGATGCTCCACTACTAATCTGATCTTCTATAGAGTAAGCATTCAGATCATCACAAGTTCCCTGTAGTCCTATCTGGGATCCATTTTTTGGGATGGAGTCCAGGCTATCGTAACCTCTTGAAATCATCTTGGGGTCTATTCATGCTGAAGATACGAGAACCTCCTCTGTTTTGTTATTCGAGCTAATTAGATCCTTAGTTTTATCCATCTCTGCTTGGTTTACTACCTCCTTTTGTTCTCCTGTAACATTCTTATCAGGTTTTGAAAGTACCAGTTTCTCCGCAAGATTAGAGTAGGGGTTCTGATCTTCAAGAGGTTTTTGGAGTTTATCCTCTTGTTTTTTCCTCCACTCCAATCTCTTAGCTCTTTTAGGCTCCTGTTCTTTCTTACCTTTTGAAGGCTTTAGAGGGAAATGCTTCGCTCAATGACCTGGCTTCTTACATGTGAAACAAGCAAACGACACAGATTCATATTCTACTTCTTGTCTCCACTTACCCACCTTCGAGTTTAGCATTATTACTTGAGGTAGTTATGTATCTTGCTGGATATTAACACAGATCCTAGAAAATACTTGTCTAGTTCAGGCAACAGGCATCGGGTCTATAGTAAGCAGTTCACCAAAGGAACTTGCTATTGCTACCAGTATGTCCTCATGCCAATATTCCAAAGGCAGACCTAGCAGACGAACCCAGATCGGCGTAGAAATGAAAAAACTATCATTATAATCCAAATTTGTCGACCATTTCTCCAGAGATAAAGAGGATTTACCCATCATCCAAGGGCCCTCGCACAACACTTTAGAAAGGTCTTCTCCATTGGAAAATTCAAAGGAGAAGAAACCTTTAGGCATAGCCGCAATGTCCACCTATCCTTTGAGTTTCCATTTTTGGTGTGTGAAAGATCTCACCAGATCTATATTCAGTCGAGGACCCATAAACTTTCCTATCAGGGTAGATGCCATAATAGAAACCGTATGGTCCATGATTTGGTTAGGTATATTTATACCAATATCTCCCTTAATCGGATCAGAGACAATGTCTACCTTAGGGAAAGAAGATTTTCCAGTAGGTTTAACACCAAAAAGACCTGACCATTTCTGCTTACCTCGGTTCAAAGCACCGCCATGTGAGGAATCTTCTTGTTGTCTCGTTGACCCTTCTTTTTTCTCAGAATTTTTAACCTTTTCCACCTCTGGTCCCAAGACAGGATTGTTGTCCTTGCTGGGTTGGGCCAGGCTTGACCCACCAGCATTTTCCCCCTCATCTGACACTGATCTCACAACATTTCTGGCCGACTCTGGCTCAGATTCCACAACATTTCCAGGTTCTTCCAGCTTCCCGCCCTGCCTCAAATTCAACATTCTTTGTTAGTGTAAATGTTATTGTGTTTTATGAGTTTGATGCTATGTGCGAATGAAATTTAAATTTGAACAAAGAATAGAGAATTGGTTGCATAAGTAGGCTAAAGAAGAGTAAATTTTTTAAAAAACCACCTTTGTAATGAGAAGGGACAACAAGAAGAGGAGTTGAATATTAGTATCTCCTAATTAATTTCCTAGTAGTTTCCAATGAAAATCTAAATTACTCTCAAGTTTGTGTATTTATTATTATTGTGTTTGAATTTTGAATTGTTTGGTAGCACATTTGTTGATTTGGAAAGACTCAAAAAAATTATTTTACATTATATAGTATTAGAGTGGGTATTAAGAGTTAGAGTGACCATAAACAAAGTTTTAAATTTTTTTGTAGATACATAATAGAGAGTGTAGACCTGCAACTATAAAGAACTTGTGTTAGATGGAACAAGAGGGTGTGGTTGTAAAAGTGGGGCACCAAGGGGTGTAGACCCAAAACTTTCAAAGATGTTATGAGGCATCATAGCAAGGTTAGATACAATGGAAATGTCACAAAGAAGAGGATTTTCAATGGTGTACTTTAGTGTTAATGACGATGGTGAATAAATAATGTTGAGCACATATTAAGATTGAGAGGGAGGGGAGGGGGTGAATCTTTCTTAAGAAAATCTTAAAATTTATTGTTCCAAACACTTATTATCTTTATCTAACTAACCATCAATGAAAGATACTACAATGATAGCACAAACACATTAACACCAAAGTTTTACATGGAAAATCTAATGTGTTAAAAACAACAATGAGAACCACACTATATGACTAATAGATTACAAAGAGTTAGGCTACGATCCAAGGAGCTCATTGCTCTTGAAAAGGACTTGCAAGATGAGGTGCACAACCTTGTTACCTTAGGGCAAGATACAAAAGACTTTCAAAATAGAGACACGCTATTCTAGGGAAAGATACAGGTTTGTGTAAACTACCAAAAAAAAAACTCTTCTAGCACACATAGGGAAATGTTGAATTAAAAAGATGTAAGATCTCTTGATTAATCATTGCAACAAGCTATGGTAATCTCATATACTCACACTTCTTCTCTTTCACATTTGCATCACGTTGACTTCACATTCAATCCACCCTCAATCAATGTCAATCCATGTCCAACTTAATCATTCACACATCTATATATATCAACTTGGTTTTCCAAACCACAACTAGGTCAACCATTACACATATAAGCATTATTTATGTAAAGTTAGCTACCATGAATACTTACAATTAATGTTGTCCAACCTAGGAGATAAAGGGGACACAGATACATCATAAGACACCTTCCAAAAATTATTTGAATGAAGCACACACAACACAACATCCTCCAAATTTGACACCAAACATAATGTGTGGCAATAGATCAGAACACATTAACTAGGTAGCCCAAAAATATTCTCCGATTCTCATAGCTCCATGTGGATCTTAGTAGGGCACAACACAATCCTATTTTAGACATCATATGAGATCATTTTAGTTTAGATTTATCAGTACTACTTTCATATGATATTATGAATATTTATTAAGAAATTCACATTGCACAACCATCTAGACATGTTGCATGTTTGAGAGAGTTCTACTTGGTCTTTTATGTAACCATTGACTCATTAATCTTAAATGGGTTGACATATGGAAGGTTAGATATAAACTATAAAGCATTATACAAATTGTAACAAAATAAAAAAAAAGTTGAAATAAAATCAATTTAAACATTTAAATGTTTGTGTTAAATCAAAGTTGTTGAAAGAAAAGTTATTCTTTGAGTTTGAGTACTTATATTAAATTGAGATTATAGGACAAATAAAATAAATTAGTAATAGTAATTAAATTTAATCATTTTTAAAATTTTATTTTCAAATTCTAAACAATGTTTTATGAATGAGTAAAATGAATACCAATACACAAGGTGTTTCACTAAAAAGAGACTAAAATATCTAATATACTTATAGGATGATTATAACAATTTCAAATACACAAGCTATAAATAAGAACAATTAAAAAATAATTCTATCAACTATAAAGAAGACCATTTGGACATTAACTACAAAACATCATTTTTGTCATTTTTTCCTCTCGATTAATAATTCCTTATTTCTCCAAGGAATGAGGCTACTACTAAATAATGCATTTAAACTTAAACAATAATAATAAAATAGAAACGATCGATGGAGCGAAAAAAGTTAGAGGTGCGAATTAGGGTAGGGGAGGTGAATTCCAGTGATGGGCTAGGGCTTCATGGCAAGAAAGCTTCATTTTGTGGTAATTGAAGCAATTTTGAAGCCTCAGGTGGGGTCTTCAATGGTCATGGTTTTGAGGGAAATGGTCAAGTGGCAGAGAAGGTGGGATGGGTAGATATCCCATTCGACAAGCAAAACTTGGCAGAATCGAAAACTTCGCATCACCCTCCTCAATGAGTTATCAAATAAGGTCACTGGTGGGATATGGCCTATAAAAAATCATCCCCGGCCTCACCATATTTCCATGAATTTGCAGATCTCCCTAACCATGGCCTTCATAAGCCTCCAACATCACGTACATTCATTTATGAGGGCATTCTGGGACCTCCACCTATCATCATGCCTAGGGATTCTTTCAATGTTGTTTGCAAACCTATCCCTTTGCATAAATTACGCAAATGCAGAGACCCATCGCCTCCTCATTCACCTTTTGACATTTGTAATAGCTCCCGCCAATCTCTAGTATCTTCTCTATCTCTGGCATCTGGGTCACCCGCTACATCTCGAAACCCTCCTCAAGCTATTACATCATCTTTTCCTTCATATGTTACTTTGCCAAATAATATAGGTATTTCGAGCCCTAAATTACTGTCTTTTCCAAACAACATTGCTATTTCTGGTAGAGCTTCCTTCCATCCAAAATTTGTGCCTCCCTTCCCTGTTCGTAATCCTTCATGTGGCTACACTCATTCAGAAAAGGATGATCAACACCCTAAGGTAATGATTACTGGACATATGACTTGGGATACTATTAAATTGCTTCGATCTACTACGATCATTGGTAAGCTAAAATATGTTGTATCTTTTCACAAACTTTTATCATGGGCTAAGCAGTTTTGATTTGGATTGAAGGATTTCTTTATGCTTAATAAGGATTCACTTTATTTTACGGCTATCTTTGATTCACAAGAAAGTAAAGATGTTGTTCATAAATTTAAGGGTTGGTTTTATTGTGGTGTTAGCATTTTTACTTTCTCCTGGTCTCCCCATTTTGATGTCAAGATTGTTGTCCCTCTCTTAATTCCCTTCTGGTTGGTCTTTCCTGATCTTCCATTGGAATATCATGATCTACAGATTGTTGAGGTTTTGGTGAATAAATTAGGAATTTTTGTGAGGCATGATCTGGGTCCTTTTGAACATCCTCATTTACCAGTTAGACTTTGCATGTTGCTAAATCTTTCTAAACCTTTTCCTTCGGATATCACAATTATCTCAAATTTTGGTTCTTTGGTCCAACGTGTTGTTATTCAGGATCCACACTCTATTGATGCTTGTGCTTTGTTGTTAGGCCATTTCACTTCTCATTTTTGCAATGATCCTGATATAAACTAGTGTGTTTATTTTGATTTGGCATCTGGTTTTAAACAATGTTCTTTTTTCCGCAAGCTTAACGTTGTGCCTTCTAGTGTTTATTAGGATGTGAATGTTTTTTTTCCCTCTACTGTTGATTATTCCTTTGCTCTATCTTTATATGGTTACAAAGGTTTTAGAAATCCTCCAGTATGCAATGATCTCCTTTCTTCACTTGTTACTTTTTTCTCAACTATGGCGGCTATATATCATGCTTTTTCTTCTCTACCTCATCTCTTTCCTTCTAGTTTGTTTATCCAATCATCTGTCAAAGAGGTTTCTAAGGTTGATTTTACCTGTGTCTCTATCAGATCTGATTTTATTTCTTCTATGCCAATCCCTTCTTGTGTTGGTCGGCCATTACCCTTAGGTCTGCAGGAGGGACCTTTGGTTGTTCATTCTTCCTCCTCATATCGATCATCCTCTTCAGTTCCTTGTTTAGATGAAGAAAAAATTATTTATAATTTAATTTTTGATAGCCATCCTTTATTGGGGTTCCTAGATCTTCTTCTTCTTCCTCTATTTCAGAAGAAGAGATTCAGTTAATTGCTTCAGACATTTCCTTTTTTGTAGCCTTTGATCTCTTTGAAACTATTGCTAGAGAGGAATTTCCAAAAGTTTATAATTCTGCTACTCCTTCCTTTGTTAAGCCAGATTTGGATTATCATTTTTCCACTTCTCTTCCTACTAATTTTGGTCTTGGGAACTCGGTTTTAGACTTTCCTCCTATTTTTGGTTTTGATTATTCTCAGAAGTTATCTTTGGATCAGTTTCCTTTGTCTTCACCTCTGCCTGTTAAAACTCCCAAAAAAAGGGGGCATAAACCTAACTTTGCTAAGGACAGGGATGAGATTGTTGTAGGCATCCAGTCTACTATTGTAGACAAATTCACCTCTAAAATCAAAACAAGAAGAGAGCTTCACTTTCCTTGTGTTGAATAAAGATTCTTTCTTGGTTTGTCAGGGGCCTTTATGCCCCTGACAAATGAAGACGAATCAAGCAATTCCTTAATTCTACTAAGGTGGATGTGATCTTGCTGTAGGAATCTAATCTCTCCCAAGATGCTTTTGATAAAAAATTTCCTAATTGATTTGCTTGGAAAGCTTTTCATGTTCCTTCTTCTGGGGCTTCGGGGGGTCTTGTTGCTTTATGGGATCCTAGATTGGTTAAGGTTGAGTTTCTTTCATCTTCTTCTCATTGGAAATTGTTAAAGTGGACTGGTTCGAGATCTCTTTTCTCTTATTTAATATTTATGGTCCTACCTCTCCATCTGATAAGGCCGAGTTATGGGATGCCTTGTCTGAGGTTATCCAACATTATGATGATTCTAATATTGTTCTTGGTGGTGATTTTAATGCTATCATTTCTCCTAATGAGAAATGTGGTGGTAACCCCACAACCCAAAAGGTTATGAATGATTTTTCTTATTTTATTCAGAATAATGCTTTGTTTGATATCCTCCCATCTAATGGTTCTTGTACATAGACTAATCGAAGATCGTCATGTCAAATTGCTTCTTTTCCTAATAGATTTCTTATTTCCATAGGTTTACAATTAAGTAATCTCAGGCTTTCTTCTGATATCCTTTCATCTTCAGATTCAAATAATTTTCCAATTCTCCTTACGCTTGAGAAAGAAGTTCAAATTTATGTTACCAAGCCATCCTTTAAGTTTGAGAAAATATGGTTTACTCATCCCCACTTTCTATCTCTTTTAAGATAATGGTGGTTTAGCTCTTGTAAGGGTAATAGGATGTTTCAGTTTTATTCCAAGTTGAAATTTGTCAAGTCTCAAATCATCATATGTAATAAGTTGGTTTTCAAGAATATCTTTGATGAGAAGAAGGATGTTTCCAACGAGCTTAGTATAGTTAATGAATCCATTATAAAAATGGCACTACTCCTCATGAAAAGAAGAAGCAACTACAAACATATTGGGAAATCCTTTGTTTCAGGGCTGATATTTATTGGCAACAAAAATCTCGTGAAGTTTGGCTTAAAGCAGGTGATAGAAATACGGGTTACTTTCAGCTTGCTACTAAAATTAAGAAAGCCACGTCCTCTATCTTCTATCAAATACTCTAAATCGGGTGATCTCCTCACCTCAAAGAAGCAAATTAAAGGTGAGGTTGTTTCTTTTTTCAAAGAATTGTTAACCCCTGCTCCTCCTCCACCTCTAATTGATTCTCATATGTAGTCATTATTGGATTCCATCCCCTCTGTTATCTCTCCAGAGGACAATATTTTTCTTTTGTGGCCCTTTTCTTTGGAGGAGCTTCATTTAGTTTTTTTTTCCATGGCTCCAAACAAGGCCCCTGGCCCTGATGGTTTTACTATCATTTTCTTTTAGAAATGTTGGGATTTTATTATTTTTGATCTTCTTTTGGCTTTGGAAGAATCTAGGAGAGGGGGCTTTATTCTAAAAAAAATTAACATTACCGATATTATTCTTACTCCAAAATCTAATAGCCCCAAAACTTTTGCGGATTTTAGACCCATTTCTCTATGTAATTCTATTTATAAGATTTTCACCAAGGCCATTTACCTAAGAATCAAGGTGCTTCTTCCCCACATTATATCCTCCCAACAAGGTGGTTTTGTTCCAGGTAGGGAAACTCATGAAGGATCCATTATTTCTCATGAAACCTTACATTCCATTAGTTCGAAAAATATTTCTTCTTTTGTTGTCAAACTAGACATGTTAAAGGCTTATGATAAGGTCTCCTGGTTTTTTCTATTGAAATTTTTGAAGAAATTTGGTTTCTCTGATCATTGGTGCAATTGGATTAAGAGTTGTATTCTAGGTACTTCCTTTTCAGTCATTCTTAATGGGGCTCTTTCTAGATTCTTCTCACCCACCCAAGGAATTAGGAAAGGAGATCCTTTATCTCCTTTCTTATTTATCATCATGGCTGAAGCTCTTAGTAGATTAATCACTAAACAACATGATTTAGGTTTGTGGCAAGGGGTGTTAATCCCTAACTCTACTCATAACCTTTTTGCAGATGATACGTTACTATTTGGCCTCTCTATCATTCAAGAAGCTAAGCATATTAAGACCATTTTGGATACTTACACTTATGGTTCTGGTCAACTGATTAACCCCCATAAGTCAAGAATCTTCATTTTTAATACTCCTCAAATAGTGGCTGATAGAATTGTTAATATTTTTGGTTTTCCTTTGGATGCTCTTCCCTCTACGTATTTA
The DNA here is from genome assembly GCA_027943335.1 of Chamaecyparis obtusa. Classification (NCBI taxonomy): domain Eukaryota; kingdom Viridiplantae; phylum Streptophyta; class Pinopsida; order Cupressales; family Cupressaceae; genus Chamaecyparis; species Chamaecyparis obtusa. The sequence continues at coordinate 434,701 of BSBK01001603.1, read as the reverse complement.
GGTATTCCTTTCTTTATGGGGTTTTCTAAGCCTTCTTTTTGGAAATATGTTATTGACAGGTTGAAATCTCATATTTCTGCTTGGAAAGCTAGGTGGTTGTCTCTTGTAGGTAGGATCCTTCTTGTTAAGATTGTTCTTTCTGCCATTCCAAACTATTATTTCTCAATCCTACAAGCCCCTAAATTTGTCATCTCTCAAATAGAAAATTTTATTCGATAATTTCTTTGGAAAAGTAACATGATTGAGGAGAATAAAATCCCGTTGCTCTCTTTAAACAAGATGTCTCTTTCTAAGTTGATTGGAGGTGCTAGTATCCAAGACTTTCCTAAAATAAATATGGCATTTGGTGGAAAATTAGTCTAGAATATGTATGCTAAACGTGATGCTTTATGGTGTCGTATTTTTCAAGCTAATATCTTGATTCTTTGAATCCTTCTAGGATCTTCACAATATCTAATCCCCCTGAAGGTTCTACTATTTGGAACTTTATGATTTCATGTAGAGAGGTTGTCTCCAACTTTCTTTCATGGCAAGTTCACTCGAGTGAGGATATACTTTTTTGGAAGGATTCTTGGAGTGGTTTTCCCCCTCTATGTCAGATTGATTCTCTTTCTTCTATTTCAGATATTATGTATCAAGCATGGGGTGTTAAGCTAGTAGATTATGTGGATTATGTTGATATTTACTCCTGAAAAGTTACTTGTAAGGATCCTTCTTCATTACCCTTAACCCCCCTTCAAATTCATTGTTTCAATTCTATCTTAGAAGCTCGTATTTCTTTTCTTTCTAATAATAAGGATCAACTTATTTGGTGCCCTTATAAATCAGGAAAGTATTCCATCAAGGATGGCTATGTTGTTGTCCAATAGATGTCTAATTAATATACCTCACATCGTGCTTTCATGTTTTGTTGGAATAATGTGATTTTACCTAAAGATGGTGTCTTTTTGTGGTTGGCTTTGCAAAGTACGATCCTCACTAGTGATCGCCTAAGTAGACTTAATATTGTTGCCCCCTTTCTTTGTGTTTTATGTTGTAAGGATCTTGAAAATGTTTATCATTTGTTTGTCCATTGTGATTTTGCTGTTAGTTGTTGGCATTTTGTTTTCCTCAAGCTATCTTTGTCTTTTCCTTTGCCTTCTTCTTTATGGGATCTATTTTAGTCATGACCAGTTTTGTTTTCATCATCCCTTTTTGCATGTATTTGGTATGTTGTTCCTTCTGTAGTTATCTGGTCTATTTGGTGGGAACGCAATAAATACATTTTTAGAGGGACCTATTCTGACATAAAGTGGTTCTTGGTTCTCTGGAAAAACATATTAATGAGCAAGTAAATGGTTACTACCAACTTCATTTTAATCAGAATTCTAAATTTTCTTCATGGGATATTTTTTTGGTATCATCTTGGAAAGATATTTCTATTCTTGTATCACCTGTCTTCTCGAGAATCCGTAAATCCATAGTGAATAGAAGCTCTATCAAATGGAATCCTCTTGATGCTCCTTATTTTAAACTTAATTTTGACAGGTCTTCTCGTGGCAATCTGAGTGATTCAGGAATAGGGGTATGTCTCGGGGACCATATGGGTTCTATTTTGGCATTTAAATCTTCTCCAATTCCCCCCGACACAAATAATTTAGCAGAAGCTTCTGCTCTTTTGGAAGGTATTGTCATGGATAAATTCTTGAAGATTAAATTTCTTCATATTGAAGGTGATTCGACTATTGTTATCAATGCTTGTAAGTCTAGGAAAATACTTAATTGGCACTTTTGTTATAATCTCAAACAAGTTTGGACCATCCTTGATTCGTTTGAGAACTTTATTATTTCACACGTCTATCGAGAAGGAAATTCATTAGCTGATTGTCTTGCTAATTTGGGTTGTGATAAGAACTTCATTGATTCTTCTCAATTGGAGTGTGATTTGATGAAATTCCCTAACGTTGTAAGAATTGCCCAATGTGAGATGGTTTATTTTGGACAAAATAGCACCTTCTTTTAATTCATTATTGCTTCTTATATGAAATTATAGATTATGAGATTATTTAAAACATATTTTGTCTCTGCATGCTATAAATTGTTGCATCCTTTATTGTTGAGAGCTCTCGGCCTCTGAAATCTCATTCGCAAGTTATAAACTTCTATGGGTTGGGAAAAGTTATAATTTCTCGGATGGTATGGCTCTCATTTGGGGTCTCTTTCATAGTCACTTATTACTTTTTGATCATGATATCATGGCAGTTTATGGTAGTATGAAGAGGGTTTTTGGAAAGGCACTCTTTTCATTATATTTAAACTATTTTGGCTCAACATGGTAGGAACTTTGACAGGGATTTTAGAGCTAACATTTTATTTGTAGTGGGTGCTCTTCTTGATATTTTGGACAGGGATTTTGTTGCATTCTCTCCTCCAGTTCTCCCTCATGATCCTTTGACTCTTTCAGTGGCTCCCTTAATTATTCTTGATTTGAATGAGCAAGATCATGATCAACTACATGCACAAGCATCTATTTATGTCTCCCCTCTCACGATGCCATAGAGATCTTCAGATGTTTCGAGCAAGTTATATGGATCAATGTGCTAGTTTCAAAGGGCTTTTGTATTTTGGGTTGCTCATTGGTTTGGAGAAATTTTGTTTCAGGCTTCATTTGCTAGCATTCTATTTATAATTCTCTTTATACAGCCTTAGGGCCTATTTTGTAATCATTGACTATATAAATTAGTCAGTTTTCTGGGCTAGGTTTAGTCTCTATGATTTTTGGATTTCCTTTGTAAAGCTCGATCTTGTATATCTTGTCCAATTGTAATATCTTGAGCTAGATGATCCTCTGGGCGGGTCCCTTCTTTATCTTCTATTTGGATATGAGGTTGTGAACAAAGTTTTTCTTTCTGGTTCTTTTCTCTAGGAGCTCCTTTTGAACCAGTGTAAAGATATTTATTATATTTATATAAATATATTAAGTGGCTCTACCTCCTTATTAAAAAAAAAACAATCATTTATTGCATAAAGTAAGAAAATTGTAAAAGTACTATATTTTTATTTTTTATAAAAATAGTTACCTAATCTGTCTTATAGTATATTACTCAAATTCTATTGATTCTTTTTTTCATTATTTTTAATCATAAGGTTTATTTATGAAGCTATATCGAATTATTCTAAGAGTACTCCAAAAAAAACACCATTATTTCTAGAATCTAGCTGTCATGCTAATGCATACTATGATATTTTAATTGTACTAAGATTTAGAACATTAATTATAATTAAATGATTTGAATTTGAATAGAGAATAGAGAATTGGTTGGATAAGGAGGCTAAATGAGATTAAATTGAAACAAACCTTTGTAATGAGAATGCACTACGAGTAGAGGAGTTGAATATTGTTGTTTTGTAAATAATTTTCTAGTAGCTCAATTTTATCATATATTTTCACAATCCATTTGATTCAAATAGTAGCTTTTGGTTTTTTTGCCAAAACATTTCACACAATCAAAGCCAGAAGCTACTATTTGATTCCTAGTGGTTTCTAATGAAACTTTGAAATAATCTCAAGTTTATGTTATGATTATTATTGTGCTTGAATTAAAGATTGTTTGGCTGCACCTTTCTTATTTTGCAAAGACTTAGAAATTTGTTTTACATTATTTGGCATCAAAGTGGGTACTGAGAGTCGTAGTGACCATAAAAAAAATTAAATTATTTTTGTAGATAAAGAATAGAGAGTGCACAGTGGTAACTATAAAGAACTTTTGGTAGATGGGACAAGAGGACATGGTCGTAAAGGTGGGCTACCAAGAGGTGTAGACCCAAAATATTTAGAGATGTTGAGAGGCATCATAGAAAGGTTGGGTGCAATGAAAATGTAACAAAGAAGATGAGTTTCAATAGTGGACTTTGGTGATGATGATGGTGAATGAAGAGTAAATAATGGTGAGCATAGGTTAAGAATGTGGGGCGCATGAATCAATCTTGACCAACTCTTAATCTTTTTTCTCACAAACACTTATTGATTTTATTTATCTAACTAAGAATCAATGAAAGATACTACAATGATGACACAAACACATGAACACTAGATTTTTACATGAAAACCCAATGTGGAAAAAAACCAAGATGAGAACCACACGCACTATATGAATAAAAGATGACAGATTTTGACTACAAGCCAAGAAGTTCACTACTCTTGACAAGGATTTGCATCCTAAGGCACACAACCTTAGGGAAAGATACACAAGACTTGAAAAGAAGAGACATATGATCTCAGGGATAGATACAAGTTTTCACAAGCTACCAAAAGAACACAATGTCTTCTAGCACACATGAAAATGATTAATTGAAAAGATTTAAGATCTCTTGATCAATCATTGCAATAAAATCAGTTAATCTCACACACTTACACTTCTTCTCCTTCATTTTTGCATCAAATTGACTTCTCATTCAATCTAATCTCAATCCATGTCCAACTCAAACATCCATACACACATACACATTAACTTGACTATCCAAAACTACAACTAGGTCAACCATAGTAGAGATAAACATTATTTAAATAAACTCAACCACCATGAATACCTACACTTAATGCAATCCAACCCATGAGTTAAAGGGGACCAAAATACATTATAACACACCTTTCAAAAATTACTTGAATGAAGTAGACACAACACAACATACTCCTATGTTGTCACCAAACGTGATGCAATGCCTCGCCAAGGAATCCTCATAACGAGATATTAACACATATGCTATCAAGGGCTTAGTAAAATTTTTTTTGAGTGATAACTCTTCGCATACATAACACAACTTTATTTTATAGATTACTAAAAAAATTATAAGTTTCAATAAGATAAACATAGGTAGTAAACTACCGACATTCTAAGGGTTCTGTGACGTGCCAATTTTAAGATCCTTCTAAACCCACAATGAGATATTTATAATACTTACATACACAATGTTATCCTTAAAATATTAGCCTATACATAATGTTCTCAACCTTAAAAAGCCAAGGAGAGAGACTTGGTACAACCTGCAAAGATCCACATTATTTCAAACCTAGTTCACTTTGACACTAGGCGGAGACACCAATTGAGTAGCTGGAGATGCCAAAAAGATTACATGCTAATTGAGAAGGTGGAGGCACCAAAAAGCTTAGACACCGATTAAGGAGGCAGAGACGCCAATCCATAGTTAGAATTTTTTTGTGACTGGACACTCTTAGTCTAGTGAGGTGGAGAGGCTAGAGGATATGCATAGACATCAATATAGCTTCTTAGCCCACAAAACAAGGTTTTTAAGTATGAATGAAATCCAATTACTTAACCACATGAAATATTTAATCTAACCTATCAAAAATGCAATAATTAATGTCATTACAAAGTACAAAATTCTTACTTTAAGGCTATATTGTGATTACACCATTTATCCATTACAAGACAATAAAAGATCATTACAAGGAGTATAAATACATCGAGATTGCATCATAAGTGCTTCAATGCATCAATGAGGTACATCATAAGGTCATAAAGGAGTTATAGTATGAATTTGAGACTTCTCGTCCCCTGTCACCTGTCTCCAACAATGGTTGTTCACACCACTCGACCACAAGGTACTCTTAGGACCTCTCCACCATGCTCATAGAGATAACCATATGGCCCAAGCACACTCACAACCAATCATGGAAAGGCTTCCAACACACACAAGGCCTCAATAGATGTCTAAACATGAGGAATGCACAACCTTAGAGACCAATATCACATCTCAAGCAAGAGGATGCAAAGGTACACAAACATCGAAGACCATAAAAAGAATACAATATGAAAACCATTAGACATAAGGACATCATAACATAATTGAGCCACTAAAACACCTTACACAAACAAGGGATAGACCGTGTGGTCTTGTATGGAGGTTCTCATTGTATGGTGTGCGACATAACACCATCAAGCCACATAGTGATATTTGGATCGTGGATTATAGTTTCATATCAGATCAATATATTGTAACCTAGAGTGCTAGCTTGTGTCTAATCTTAAGCCCTACATTGTGATGTGTAATCCCAATGATGTGGACTAGCATGATTGATATTTGGATCATGGATTATAGTTTCATATCGGATTAATATATTGTAACCTAGAGTGCTAGCATGTGTCTAATCTTAAGCCATGCATTGTGATGTGTAATCCCAATGATGTGGACTAGCATGATTGTGTAAATGCATATCTTACTATGTTCATCATTGTATGTTAGTGACAAAACAAATTATTATTCTTTGTTAGTGTATATGTTATCATGTTTTATGAGTTTGATGCTATGTGCATATGAAATTTGAAAATTTGAAATTATATCATGAAATAATGTTTGTTGGAAGTGGATAAAATATCTGAAAAGATACCAAAGTGTGGAAATTTACAAAAGAGTAATGAGTGGTCGTTCATGTTGGAGTTAGAGGTAAGTGACATGAAGATATAGGAAAGAACAAACAATCTGAATTTGAACAAATAATAGAGAATTGGTTGCATAAGTAGGCTAAACAAGAGTAAATTTATTAAAAACCATCTTTGTAATGAGAATGCACTACAAGCAGAGGACTTGAATATTATTTTTTCGTAATTAATTTCCTAGTAGTTTCTAATGAAAATCTAAAATACTCTCAAGTTTGTGTATTGATTATTATTGTGTTTGAATTTTGAATTGTTTGGCTGCACATTTTGCAGTTTGGAAAGACTCAGAAAATTTGTTTTACATTATATAGTATCAGAGTGGGTATTGAGATTTGAGTGACCATAAACAAAGTTTCAAATTTTGTTGGAGATACATAATAGATTGTGTAGACCTACAACTATAAAGAACTTGTGTTCAATGGAACAAGAGGGTATGGTTAAAAAGGTGGGGCACCAAGGGGTTTAGATTCAACACTTTTGGAGATGCTGAGAGGCATCATAGCAAGGTTTGGTACAATGAAAATGTCATAAAGAAGAGGATTTTCAAAGGTGGTCTTTAGTGTTGATGACGATGGTGAATAAATAATGTTGAGCACACATTAAGACTGAGAGAGAGGGGAGGCTGTGGATCGGTCTAAACCAAATCTTAAACTTTTTTGTCAAAAACACTTATTATGTTTATCCAACTAACCACTAATGAAAGATACTACAATTATAGAGAACACATTAACACTAGATTTTTACATGGAAAATCCAATGTGGGAAAAACAAAAATGAGAACCACACTATATAACTAATAGATAACAAAGTTTTAGGCTATGATCCAAGGAGCTCATTCCTCTTGAAAAGGACTTGCAAGCTGAGGTGCAAAACCTTAGGGAAAGATACAAAAGACTTGCAAAATAGAGACACATAATTCTAGGGAAAGATACAGGTCTGCACAAGCTACCAAATAACACTCTCTTCTAGCACGGATAGGGAAATGGTTAATTAAAAAGATGTAAGATCTCTTGATTAATCATTGCAATAAGATATGTTAATATCATATACTCACACTTTTTCTCTTTCACATTCACATCACATTGACTTCACATTCAATCCACCCTCAGTCCATGCCAATCCATGTCTAACTTAATCATTCACACACACACACGCGCGTGCATGCGCACATGCACGCACACACACATATTTATCAACTTGATTATCCAAACGATAACTAGGTCATTCATGACAAAGATAAGCATTATTTATGCAAAGTTAGCCACCATGAATACTTACACTTAATGAAGTCCAACCTAGGAGACAAAGGGGACCCAAATACATCATAACACACTTTACACAAATTATTTGAATGAAGCACATACAACACAACATCCTCCAAAGTTGGCACCAAACATAATGTATGGAAATATATCATAACACATTAACTAGTCAACCTAAAAATATTCTCCAATTATCATAAATCCATGTGGATCTCATTAGATCACAATACTTTCCATATCATCCTCTTGACTCTTCTTGTAATACATGTATAGACCAATAAGTCATTAAATAGATCATCATAATCTATGGAGTCAACCAAAGACCAACACAAACAATAGTGCCAAACAAAAAGAAATATAAATTCACTTGTAGTGCAGTTCAACATAAGATATCTAAACTAGAACACCTCACAAACATTACGAACATGTCCACCAAACCTACACCTAGAAATATCAATGGAGAGCATTCTTAAAACCATTCCTAATAGCCAGTCTTACTATTCGCAAACAAAACACAACTTCAACCATTGAACTTTTTTGGACCTAAAAATATGATAGTAGAACACTCATAAACCATACATATTTTCTCCAAAACCAAAAGCCACCAAATTCTTGTCTAGAGCAATGCAGATCATTCTTCTATAACGACTTCAGATACTCTTTCTAGCATATACCAACTTCCCACACTTCCAATATTCTAGATATACCACATTCTAACTTACCATCATCACCAAGGACCATAACAACATCTAAACATTCAATATCAAACCTTTATCATACTTCAAATACTCTTTTCTACATATTTCAACTTTCTATACACCAAGCAACACTACTTACTACCACTGAACACATACAACTCTCCATTAGGTTTACACCAATGAACACAACAAGTTGACATCAAACAAATAACCAACTTGCTGAAGTGTGATGAAACTGATTACCATTAAGAGACTAATTGGATCAATTGACTTTATATGAATCCTGATGAATCCAATTACTCGATTAGGGGAACACATTATTAGATTGACGTGGTGCAATGAATTCGATATGCCCTTAGAGCTTTGATTGTGTTGAAACCCAATTGGATGCTTACCACGAGTAATTTGATGTGAAGAAATGAAATCACTTGTGTAGGAAGATTAAAGAACCTCAACTTAATGTGGATTTTGATGAAGTTGAGATGCCCCTAACAATGAGGTCTTGCTTGATTTGATTTTTGTAGTTTGATTATCAGCTTGATGATATAACAATATTGCCCCCTTGGGAGCGAAATTAAAATATGGCCAAGGTATCATAATGATTTCAACTTATTTGATTGATAAAAGCATTAGAATTTGATAAAAATTAATTGTGTATTGATTTGATTTGGTTTTGATAATATTTTAGGTGATTCTAAATGAGTTTAAAGCTTGATTTAGGTCATTTTGAACAAGTTTGACCAAGGTTTGGCTAGATTTTGACTCACTTTGACCATGGTTTGATCACATTGGATTGATATTATTAGCTTGATTTGGTGCATTTTTTCTGTAGACTCATGACCAATTTGCATTGATTAAGCTTCATTGCCTATGGTCAACTACATTTGACCATAATTTTGACTAAGATTTTTGAGTAGGGATTTGATCTCAAATTTAATTTTTGATCCCAAAAATGGATTTAGGGCGTCCAAATTAGGTAAGGAGGGTCAATTTTGTGTTAATCGGAGCAAGTTGAAGATTGGGTCAAATGGGTAAAAAAGGGGTCATTTTCAATTCATTTGAACACTTGAATTTTTAGAGTTTGGATTCTTTTGAGAGAGAAAATACCAGTTCTAGTGTATAAGCATCGATTCAAGCTTCATAGGTGGCACAAATGGCCTTGAAACTATGGTCCACTAGTAAGTGCTTGATCCTTGTTCTTGTTTTGTGATTGTTTATGCAATGTTTTGGATTTTCTTCACATTTTGAGTAGGCAATGTCAGAATATCATACTATGGAAGTCATCTATTGCACTAGCCTCTAGGAATCCTCATATGATAATATGGTGAAAACCATATTATCTCACCCTTTGAAAACTTTTATCGCATAAGAAGTCCCCTTTAGTCGTACGATCCCTTCAAATTTGACCTTTTTATTGTATGAGTTATTAAGATTAATCGTATAAAAAATTGTATCATGCCCTTCATTGAGTTTTATCATATGGATTTTTTTGTTTCATTGTATCAAAAATAGTGTTTGTTTTTCGAGCCTTTTTTGAAATTTCTTGATCACGTAGCTTGTTCTTTTGGCTTCTTCTCTTGATCTTGTACCTGTGTGGTTGCTTTACTTATCTAATTTTGGCATATTTTGTGATATTTTGATCGAGTATTGATGCATGTATTTCTTTTGTGATGTAGGAGCAATCGACAAACACATAGTTCAGATGTACCTACCCTCAGACATTGAGATTAGTGCATCATTTTTCAGATCAAGATATGTCATTGAGTAGTGTGGGCTATGGAAGCTCACTACTTTACCTGATATCTATTTTAACCATGGACTACTCACTGTACTTTCTAAGAGGTTTCACTCTAATCATAAAACCTTCCACCTCTCGACTGGCGAGATAATTGTGATGCTAGAGGTTGTATATCAGATTTTGTGCATCCCCATCTCCAGAGATCTAGTCTATTATGATCAGGATCTTGCATAGGATATTGTAGCTCTATGACAAATATTTGCAAATGATACCATTTTGGACCGTCATATCACATGTGAGTTGATCCATGTGAAATACACACAATTGGTAAAACTTGTGCTTGTTTTTTTGAAGATGAGATAAAATAGGTTATTTTGTTTTCTTTTTATTACTTTATTTGGATTTTATTATCTCACACGTGTGAGGATGTTTGAATGGGTTGTTTTAATTAAAAGTGTTTAGGATTTTTATTTAAACATATAGTTGTATCAATTAAATTACCTTTATACCTTTGGTTGAAGAAATTGATTTAATTATGCAAGAAAATATGATTAAATACTTTCATAATTAGGTCTATTTAATTAATACCTTTGATCTGGGATTTTAGGCCAATTAATCGAAATTAGGGGCTCTGGGTTTACTAGACCATTTTTGAGTGATTACATTTTCCCCTCTCTAAATCAATGTGTGTGCAGATCGTTGATTCAAAGAACAGATGATGTTGGATCAGGCAATAGCTTGATGTGAAGTGATGAAACTATCCCTGGTTAGGAACTGATTCCAAACTTAACTAAATAAAAACTAATTAAAGATATCAACTTCAGACTTGATTGAGAGAAGAATGATTGTATTGACTCTGAGATTGATTAGATGAAGACTGATAGGTGATTCTAAGGTATTGGTTATGAACTTGATTGATCAAAAATCTAAAGCACTAGCTTCAAGCTTGATTGAATGGAGATTGGTAGATGAAGCACAAGATGCTCAACTTGATGTGAAGCAATGAAACTAAACACCAATGAGATTCAAACAAATAACCAGCTTAGTGAAGTGTAATGAAACTAATTACCATTAAGAGACTAATTGGATAAATTAACTTGATATGAATCTTGAAGAAGCAAATTACTCAATTAGGGGAAAACATTATTAGATTCATGTGGTATAATGAATCTAATATGCCCCTAGAGATTCAATTGTGTTGAAACCCAATTAGATGTTCACCCCAAGTAATTTTATGTGAAGCAATGAAATCAATTGTGTAGGAATATTGAAGAACCTCAACTTAATGTGGATTTTGATGAAGTTGAGACGCCCCTAGAGATGAGGTCTTGCTTGATTTGATTGTTGTAGTTTGATTATCCGCTTGATGATAAAATACTATTTCCCCCTTGGGAGAGAAATTGAAATATGGCCAAGGTACCATAATTATTTCAATTGATTTGATTGATAAAATCATTAGAATTTGATAAAAAATAATGTTGTATTGATTTGATTTGGTTTTGATAATATTTTAGGTGATTATGAATGAGTTTCGGGCTTGATTTAGGTTATTTTGAACAAGTTTGACCAAGGTTTGGCTAGATTTTGACTCACTTTGACCATGGTTTGATAATTTTGGATTGATAATGTCAGCTTGAATTGGTGCATTATTTCTGTGGACTCATGACCGATTTGCATTGATTAAGCTTGATTGACCCTATAGTAAACTATGTTTGACCATAATTTTGACTGAGCTTTTTGAGTAGGGATTTGATCTTGAATTTCATTTTTGATCTTGAAAATGGATTTAGGATGTCCAAATTAGGTAAGGGGGGTCAATTTTGTGTTGATCAGAGCAAGTTAAAAATTGGGTCAAATGGGTTTCAAAGGGGTCCAAGGGGTCATTTTCAATTCATTTGAACATTTGACTTTTCAGAGTTTGGAGTCTTCTGAGAGAGAAAATACTAGTTCTAGTGCATAAGCACTGATTCAATATTTAGAGCTGGTACAGTCAGCCTCAAAACTATGGTTCACCAGTAAGTGCTCGATCCTGGTTCTTATTTTGTGATTTTTTATGCAAATTTTTGGATTTTCTTCACATTTTGAGTAGGTAATGTTGGAATATCGTACTATAGAAGTTGTCTATTGTACTAGCATCTAGAAATCCTCATATGAAAATATGGTGAAAACCATATTATCTCACCCTTTGAAAACTTTTATCACACGAGAAGTCCCCTTTAGTCATATGATCCCTTCAAATTTGACCCTTTTGTCGTACGAGTCATTAAGATTAATCATATCAAAAATTGTATCATGTATTAAGTTTTGTTATATGATAATATGGATCAATGTGTTTCATCATATCAATTTTTTTTTTAATTTTTATCCTTTTTTGAAATTTTGTGATCACGTAGCTTGTTCTATTGGCTTCTTTGCTTGATCTTGTACCTGTGTAGATGCTTTACTTATCCGATTTCAGCATATTTTGTGATATTTTGATCAAGTATTGATTCATGTATTTCTTTTATGACGTAAGAGCGATCGATAAACACATAGTTTAGATGTGCCTACCCTCAAGCATTGAGATTAGTGCATCATTTGTCAGATCATGATATGGTCGTCATTGAGCAGTGTGGGCTAGGGAAGCTCACTACTTTACCTGATATCTATTTTAATCATGGACTACTCACTGTACTTGATAAGAGGTTTCACTCTAAGTATAACACCTTCCACCTCCCAATTGATGAGATAATTTTGATGCTAGAGGATGTATATTGTATTTTTTGCTTCTCCATCTCTAGAGATCTAGTCTATTATGATTAGGATCATGCATAGGGTATTTAATCTCTACGGTGGATATTTGTAGATGATACCATTTTGGACTGTCATATCACATGGGACTATATGATGACATAGTATGGGGATGAATATCCCTTTGCATGCATGTTGGAAGCTTTGATTGGCTATGTTCTAGTTCTAGATCGTACCAGTGTGGATGGGTTGTATTTTGTTGGACATGATCACTAGATTGATGAGATCTTCATTGGGGACCTACTTATTATGTCATATATATTGATAGCTCCAAAAGATAGTATATCATCATGGCCAGAGTATGGAAGAAGGATTTTTAGTTTTGCAGGTATGTGCTTGGGAGAATCTTCCCATAGCTCATCCAGAACTGATGTTTCTCATAGTTCGGGTCAACCTTACATTTTTAGATATATAGGTTATGTGCACCAGCCCAATCTGGGAAAGACTGACTATTAGAGGTAACAACTAGATGACATGTATACAATCATCTAGAGGCCTTATGTTGGGACTTAACGGTAGTCATATGATTTTCATGAGTTGTCATTCATGTTCTATAGCTGGTCTCTAATTAGTAGATCATCACCAATCGATTTTCCATTTCATGTGTCTAGTGGCAGTTCAGTTCATAGAAGGGTGTGTCTTAGGAGTTTACAACATATGCTCACTTTGTCGATGAGGAGGCATGGGGATGGGGGCTACATCTATCTTTCCCCCTCATAGTATAGGAGGCCTTGGGGTTATAGGCCACATAGTGAGAGTACCTCCTAGATGTTACTGATGCATAGGTTACAAATACATATAGGCAGGAGTTTGAGGCCCACCTAATATCCACCTATGTACTCCACTTGATTTATCTTGTATCTCACCAATGAAATTAGTGCCCCACATTTGAAATAGTTCATAAGATTGTATGGGCATGAGGGGTAAAGCTCCCTGATATTTTAATTTTCCTAAGAACTTCTAACATGATTCACATTTTTTAACATAATCATAACATTCATTGAACTAATAGGTCCAATAGTAACCTACTTTAATATCCTATGTGTTGTAGTCTTTGTTAAAATATTTCCACCATACACACCATCATGAAGCTCCTTAATGATTACCTTTGACTGATATGTATCTAAGAAAAAAAGTAGAAATCTATCATGGTCCCTCTAATACAATTATCCTTGAATAAGTACATACCATGATTCTTGTAGCTTTAAATACCTCTTCTAATTTTCATTCAAATCATTTGGGCACTTCATATGTTTTAGGTAATAAACTATATTTTTATACCAAGTGCACATTTCAATACTCACAATTGCTTTCTCAACCTCCATATGATTTACATGAGCTATATCAAGATTAGATTATACCATCAATTTTTTCCATCCCTTTCCTCTTACCAACTTGGTTATTTGAATGTTGATATTGAATTCTTGGATTTGATTTATCCATCTACATCTTCTCCCAATCACTTCAATCTATCTAAAAATATCTTTCACAACTACATTAGGCACATAAGTTGTGATCTCTGCTTTGACTAGGTATGGTCTAAATGATTTCACTACCTTTACTAATGCATAAGCCTATTTCTCATTAATATCATAGTTCAAATCTTCTACTTGTAAAGTCTTGTTGAAGAAAGCAATAGGTTGCTCATTCCCTTCTTTATTATTTTGTAACATTACTGCAACTATGGTATGAAAAGAAGTGAAAGAAAAAAATTGGAAGGGTTTAGAAAAATTAGGAGATTTTAAAATGGGAGCTTCCTTAATTTCCCTCTTGATACTTACGAAAGCATCAATGGATTCATATGTCCAATCTAATGTTGCAGCCTTCTTCAACATTTTGGCAATTGGTTTCACAATTTCTGCAAAGTTTGATATGCATCTTCTAACAAAATTTATTTGACCAAAGAATAAATCAATGGCCTTTACTATTTTAGGAATTGGAGTTTTATCAATGAAAAAAATTCTTTCATGATCTATCCTTATCCCTTTCTTTGATATAATATGCCCTAAGAGTTTTCCTTTCGTGACACCAAAATGACATTTCTTTGGATTGAGAAACATACCATACTCTAAAGCTTTCAAAAATATTTTCTCTAAATATTTACAATGATCTTCAACTCTTTTGGAGTATGCTATCAAATCATCTTGGTATACAAGCTATCAGAGTAATAAGTTTTTTCTTATTAATTAAATCATGTTGATTTAATTATTAAGTCACTTATTATCTTTTTCTACTTAAGCTAAACTTTAGGCATATAATAATTAATTGTTATCATGAAACCTAGGTTTCTCCACCCTTTTTAGGGTTTTGATCTCCTTTTATAAGGATTGATCTCTCTTGTAATTTTATTGAGAAAACATTCATTTTATTTGATTGCAACTTTTGTTTTTTGCACATCAAGAATGTCTCCTCTTTCATGGATCCTTGTGTTTAGGCCTCCATAGCTTTTTCTTCTCTCTTTCTATGATGAGTGTTTGCATGCATGTGTTCTTGGGAGTTGTGGGTTGTTTTCTCATCAACTCCAACATGGTATTAGAGCTTCAGATCTTCATGCCCATGTTCTCTTCCTAAGAGATTCAGCCTTGTTCGTCAAATATGTAGTTTTCAGAGGTTTTATTAGTGGACCTGGGGGGACCTCTTTTCTGGTCACTTTGGGCTCAAATGAACCTCACCGTTGTGTTCAAGCACCCAAGAACCTCTATTTCCATATAAAATTTGTCAAATTTGGACAAGTTGACCTCTGAGGAAAAAATAAATTGCATGCCAGGTCGTATAGCCATGACACACAATTTGATGCAAAAACATTTTTTGCTAGTGGTGCCACTAATGGCCACCACCAATGAAACCTCTAGAGGTGACCACTGGCATCCAGCCAGTGGCTCACCTGCAGAACCATTGCAATTTTCAGCACAGTGCCCGCGTAGTCTCCGCTAGTGGTTAAGGCTAACGGTCAGGCCTTCTATCCCCTTTGCACCCAACCATGGTCACATGGAACAAGCTAGCGACTAGGAGCTCAATTCTCAGTCCTTAGCTGCAGCCCCCTAGTTACCCAGATGACCAAGGGCCATTTTCTTTAGCCCCCAGGTGGATTTTATCCATGACGGCCATACGTGTTGTAGATTTTCCAGCAAGCCAGTGTTGACTATATGTTTGTCATTGATGATAACATATGGTAAGTAGCATGGATGGAAGACTTATGCAATAAGCTTTGAGTATATGTAGCATGGACATGTTATCAGCATGATATCATGGACGCAGAGGTTAATTGTTAGTATAGACAGTTATGTAGCAGCTTGTGTCAGCAGTGTTCCTAACAGAGTTACAGGCAATGTTATATGAGTGATTGTCCGTACAGTTATCATGGAGCCTTGCGCATTTGGATATGTGATGGAGACATGTTAGTGTTGATACATTCATGGACGGAGAGTTTGATGTGCAGTAGAAGTGAAGTTATGCATTCACTATTCACCAGTTACAGTTTCCCATGTTTATCTAGAAGAGCTGACAAAGATTATATTGGTACAGGAGTTGCACCTTGTGTACACCAAGATGTGGTACACTTCTGTGAATCTTTGCATGCGAGGAGACCCAAGAATGAGCCCTCACAAGTCTACCCACATCTCTCTATCTGTGGAGTGCATGGTTTTCCAGGAGGCCCTCAGATACCTATGCAAGTACACCACAGAATGAGAGATTCAAAGAGGAGAAGCAAGAGTGCTAATCTCCATGAATCTTGTTCTTGCAATGCGATAATGAAAATGTAAATGCAAGCTAAACTAAATGATAACAATGCAATACTTGAAAGTAAATTTAACTATGAAAACAAATAACAATGCAAGATTTAATCTATGGAATTAAATATGAAATTAATCTAAATGAAACTACAAGAGATAAAAATCTATATGCAATAATGGATCTCAAAGCTCTATGAAAACTTGCAGCGTAATAACAATATGAAAATTTGGGGATCCTCAATTGAGAGTGAGAGGGTTCCTTTTATAGGCACAAGTGGAATTGAAGGCAAATCTAGAAGCAATGTGGGATAAATGGAAAAGAGGAAACAAATTTCATTTTTAGAAGGTTTGTAGGAAATGGAATTTTTATTTTATTTCTTTTATTAATCAATTTGTTTCTTTTTCCATCACAAGAGATCTTGAGAGAATATTTCATTTATTTAATTTAAAAGAATAATATCTTCTCCTAATAAAATAAAATAAAATAATATAATTTAAAGATAAATATTAATCAAATAAAATAAAACCATTTAATTAAAAATGAATTTTAATTAAATAACCTTATTTCATTTAAGGAATATTTATTTCAAATAAATAATATTATTTTATTTATTTAAAAGGGATTTATTTTTCTTAATTAATTAAATAAAATTAATGAAATATTCAAACCTTAGGAAGAATTGAGATATTTGAAATGGTTACAATTTGATCAAAGAATTTGATTTGAATATGGCAAAGCATTGATTTGGGAATTGATATTTGATAAATTGAATAAACGGGGCCTAAAGTCTAGGCGACCATTTTAGGGTGCATACACACCTATCATTTTGGTATGTGTGCTTGGATTAGTGATTGGATAAGAGTTAAGAATGTTTGGTTAAGAGTGCATGATGTAATTCAGCTTGAGGAGAAAGTATCAGTTAATTTGGTAGAGCCAACAGTGTGTAGCGTGCGTCTATACTTATTGATTTGGACAGGTCCCAGTTTGTGTTGCGTGCTTAGTAAAGCTAACCAAGATGTTATTGGAGAGTGTTATTGTTTCTCTAATATGATTTCAAGGTGGTTCTAATAGGACAAATTGATTATATCATTTAGAGGAAAGATACTTATAGCCGGTCATTTATGATCGCTAGAAGTATGGCATGAAGATAAAAGATTAGAGCAGAGTAGAGAGTGCGAAGTATTGTGTCATCAAGAAGAGGTCTATGTGACAGAGAAGATAGAGTGTTCTATTCATTGGAACTGATCAAGACAATAGGTCTACCTCACAGTTCACCAAGATCCAGATATAGTGTGTATATTTTATTCAGAAGGTTGCAGCCTTCACCTCTTTGAGTAGTGAGCTCTTAGACAGTGCGTCCTTGCCCTTAACATGGTCAATCATAAAACACTCCTAACAGGGTCCGACCTTTGACCAGGTCACTATACTTATTGCATTGTAAATATCAACTCCTAACAGGGTTTTAAGATCTTCTAACAAGGATCATTATACACTAGTGCAGTTTATTAGTGGGTGTTAATTCCCACCAGGGTTTTTACCTATTTGGGTTTCCCCGTAACCAAAATATTGGTGTTGTGTTCAAGTGTTCCTTCATTATATTTATGCTTAAAGTTTAAGTATATTTAATTGGATAAAGAATTGAAACTTGTAGATAACTAATTCACCCCCCCCCCCTCTCATTTATCTCTTGGGACTATTCCTAACAATACGAACATCAATTTTAAGCTCATCAAGTGCTGACATCAAAACACATCAGGTAATTTTCATGCAAACCTTTTTGGGCCCATCAGCACACCTATGGTTTTTTGCTCATAACTTGAGCATACAGTGTCGAAATAGGGAAAATGAGATATTATCTGAAAGCTCTTTCCGAGCTCTATCCAGATCTAGAGGTTTGAATTTATAATGTTTCCTTTTTTATGGTGTTTTTTGCTACCAAAGCCAGAGGTTCATTTTCAAACTCTGGGAACCATATCTTGTGCATCCGAACTCCTCTTTGGGAAAATGATATATTATTGGAAATCTTGTTTTGTGAACTTTCTAGTGCTATGAGTCATTTTTCTAGATTCTACTTGAGGTATATTTTATTCAGGTTTTTGCATTGCTGCACTCTAGTGAATATCTTGGATGTTTTAGGTCTTGGGATCTCTTCCTTTTATGGAATGAGTCTTCTTTGTGTGTTCTTTTATTTCTGTATCCTTTCACTCTTCTTTGAGCAGTGTATACTTCACTTTGTAGCATTCTTTTCTGTGCACACACTGAGATAAAGTGTCAATCTATTACATGTTTGGTATCTTGCACATGTTCGTGCTCTTTGTACTCGCACTCAATTATAAAGTGACATGTGGGGTTTGATGTTTTTCCTTTGTTTGTCATCTACCTTTGTCACGTGAGCATTCCTCTAATGACAATAGCCTCAGGTATCTTTATTTATGTTTGTATTCTCTTTACACCTTCGATGTTCCTGGTTCTCCTTCATTAGGCAATTCATATTGGAAGCTCTTTTCAGTCTACCTGTCATTTCTCTCTTGTCAAAATTATGGGGGGGTTTCTATTTGGTCCTTCTGCTTCCTTGGTTTGATAGTGTAAGCTATGTATTTAGTATTTGTTCCTATGTACTAGGCAGATGCAGTGGCTGGGTACCTATGCATTCTGGTGAGATGGATCATTTACCGTATGGAAACTCTTTCTTTCCTATTTTTGGAGGCACTCTTCCATCTTTGATTGATCAGCTCTTTGGGCTTTGGTGTTTAATGCCATTTGTATCTTGAATTTTAGGTGTTTGCCTTTGTTTTCCTCCTGATTCGAGTAGTGTCATTTGAGGGCACTCATGCAGATTAAAGTATTATGTATCTTCGACTTCAATTGTTTTCCTTTGTTTGCCTCTTGATTCAAGTAGTGTCATTTGAGGGTACTCATGCAGATTACAGTCTTCTCTACCTAGTCATATTTCAGTGGAGGATCTTCATATCAACAGTTACTTCTTGACAGTGTTTGCAGCTTCTTTCTTCAGTGATGTTCTACATGTTCATCCTTGTGTTGGAAATATTCAGGAATTAACCGAGTTACTGAGAGGGGAGGGGTGAATCAGTAACTCCAAATTTTCTTACAATTTTAACATGAAATTTACTTCTTAACCTTTGCATACAGAAAGCATGAAACTTACAAACATTCACAATAATGACACATAGATTTGGTTACCCAGAAACCTTCCAAAAGAAAGTAAAACTGGGGTGGGGATGAAACCCACAAAGATTTAATACTGCAGAATAAAGTTGGCCGGTTAAGGCTTACAATTTGATCACTTCTGATGATCTGCCCTGTTAGGAGCAATAAGGATTGCTAAATCCACCCTGTTAAAGGATTTACAAACATACAATGAAGTATGCACTCGGTAAAGAGATTTTTACAAAGACTGTTAAGTCTACCCGGTTAAAGGATTTAGTATTGATTCACCTGTTAGAATGAAACAGTAGATCTCTGCTTTGCAACTGGATTGCTGATTGAGATTCGCTGATGTACTGATCACCTTCTGTGATGAATTTGTCTTTGCTGTACCTTATACTTCTGAAGCCTTCTGTAATTCGCTTATCTCTGTCTTTCTTTTTCTTTCACATATATTCTACTTCATGTATTTTTTTTTCTTTTTATTTTTACAACATTGTTTATATACAAGTCTTAAACAATTAATTACAATTACAATTACACAGTCGGCTTGACAAATAAACATAAGTGCTACTAAGTCAGCCCAAGTATGGTTACTCAGTTCCTTCAAACTGACTCGGTGACTTTCTGATACTCGGTGTCCACTGCATTACTCGGCATCGTCATGCACTCGGTAGAAGTGAAGGCACGGTTCATACTGATCACTCGGTAGGTTTTGAACTCGGTAAGTACTGGTGACTCGGTAGACAAGATTTTACTCGGTTTACATTGTCCTGATCGGTTTGTACTAACTTGCTCGGTTTGCACTGTCTGCTCGGTTTGCACTGTCTGCTCGGTTTGCACTGTCTGCTCGGTTTGTATCCAGAATGCAAATAAGTGTTGTCACTAGTGGCAATTCTGCTTAATGCCAACAATCTCCCCCTTTGGCATTAGTGACAAAAACACTTATTGGCCAAAATTTATATACACGAATCATGCTGAGTTTTATTTTGATTTTTCAAAATTTGTCTTTGTTAAAGGGCTTTATACATTGTCTCCCCCTTTCAATGTGCTAACTATTTCTTACACAAATCTATACAGTATACATATCTCTCCTTCTATACATATCTCCCCCTTTTTGACGATAATGCCAAAAGTGCATATACAAGTTATTTACAGAGAGAATCCAAAATTTGATAAGAAATCAGAATGTACCTTCATTATTAGTGCCAGGGTTCTGTCCCAACTTTCTTGCAGAGTCTTACATGTTTGTATAGCAATTTGGACTTCTGCAGAGAGTTCAATCATGTGATCTGCTATAGAGAATTGATTGTCATGAATCAATGTTTTGGAATGTTCAATGTGCTTATACATTGTATTCATGATGGGAAGGATCATGTGTTGGATGTCTAGCAGTGTGGACCGGATCCTTGAGTCTTCTTTTAGTAGATCAGACTGCATATTAGATAGGTGTGAAATTTTCATGTGATGAGCAGAGCTTGAACTTGGTTCAAGTTGCAGCTTCTGTATGCTAATCTTCATATCCTCATCCATTTTATTCATTTTATCTTTGACATCCTTTGTGAACTCGGCAATATTGCATAGTCTGGCCAAAAGAGAGGTAGCATTTGAATAGATAGATTCTATGTTAGACAAAACTGAAGACAATTCCACTTGGTTAATAGCTATGTGCTGAGCAATGTGCTCAAGCACTTTATTGTTGAATCTCTTCTCGGCTCTTTCAACTAACTTTTCTGTCCCAGATGAGTCCTCATTGTATTTCTCAACTGCTTCTGCTAATTGTAACAAAACATGCTGGGAGGAGTCTACTTTAATGCCTAATGCATTAGACAAAATGTCCTTAGCATCCTTGATGATTTGATACTCCTTGTCTCTCTCCTCTTTAAGCTTCTTTTGTTTTGCTTTCCTTTGGAGGATCTCACCTATATTCTGCATTTGGTCTGCTAAGAGATTTGCAAAATCTAATGTAGGAATCTCTATCTCTTCATCTAGGTCTATATCCTCAACTACATTTTTACCCAAAAATTTTATACTCGGTAGAGCCTTAGGCTTATCTATACTTAATTCTTTGGTAGTAGTGACAGTAGATAAAGTAGGGCTGGCTATAGATACTGGCATACTTTCTACTGGAGAACTTAAAATATTTACACTTGAAGATTCAAAAGCTGGAAAACTTACTGCTGGAAAACTTGATGGTGCAGGAGATTGCAGCTCGGTAGAAGAAATGGTTGCTGCCTCTGATGTTGCTAGGGATGATTGGACAAATGTAGAAGTTGTCACAACCATGCTTGAAGGTGTCTCTGGGCTGGATGTAGAGACTTTCACTGGAGAGGTAGGAAGGGATGCAATGACTTCTGCTACTATCCTTACAGTATCATCTACCTCAGTGTCTTCTTCTTGTTCATCTCTGTCATCTTCAATATCTTTTATTATTACAGTTTCAATGCTCGGTTGGTGAAGGTGGTATATGTTCTTCCATGTGGCTTTTGCAGCCTTCACAACCGATTCAATATTGTTGATCAAAATCAAACAAGTATTGAACTTCAATGTCATCTTATTTTCATTTTCTTTTAATACCTTCTTTACTTCATCATTATTCAAGCTCGGCATCAACTGTCTCAGGTTTTGATCAAATATGTCTATCACCGTTTGCCTTGCATTGCTCCATCTCATTTTTATTGGATTCAATAGAACTGCTGGAACCTGTGGGGTAATTTCTTCAGGAGAGTATTTCCACTGTCCCATCTTCTCAACAACAGCATCTTCTATTTCCTTCTGTTCTGCTTCCAATCTGGTTTCATATCTCAAGGATTTTATGTTACTTACTCCAGATCCTGATCCATCTCTGAAGAGTTTGAGCTTCTCTTGAAGGCTTAGAGGAGGCCTTTTGAATACTATGTCTTTATCTGCCTTTTCTGCCTTGTTTGCCTTGCCTCTTGTATTTCTCCTTGTAAACACAGCAGTGGGAGGCACAGGTGCCTTAGTGATGAAAACTTTTCCTTTCTTCTTTGTAGGTTCTGGTTCCTCTGTTTTCTCATCCTTTTCCTCTTCTTTTTCATCTATTTCTTCTTTGTCCTCGGTTATCATTTGCATTTTGGCTATCCTCTTCTTTCCTTTGTTTACCGCCTGTGGAAGCTTTATGCTTAGTTCAATTCTCACCTTAGCTTCATCATATGTTCCAAAATATGGAGCTTTGGGATTGACAGGCTGATTTAGAAGAGCTTCAATGATATTCTTGGTTTCATCAATATTAACCTCATAAGGAAGAGGTTTTACATATACAGTTCTTGGTTTAACTGCTTGAATATACACATTATCACAATCTACCATAAAACAGATGTCATCTTTGTAATCTTCCACCAACTTCTGTGGAATCCGGAATCTGTCATTCATTTTCTCTTTGAAAGACTCAAAATAATTATCCATGATGCTTTCAAAGTTTTCACCCATTTCTGCGATGTATTCATTTATTTCATAGAGGACTGGCACATCTTTTCTCCATACAACTTTTCCTTTAGAAGGGAAGAATTTCTGAACATAGAAGAATAAACAGACCAACAAGGATCCAAACTTACATGGATTGTTTTTGGAAGTTTTGATGCTTTCCATGTTCTTGTTGAACTGTTTCAACAATAAGTCTGCTAGGTCAAATGTCAAGTTGTTTTTGACCACTTTGTATGCTAGGTCAATAGCTTCACAGGAGACACTGTTCTGTCGACTAGAACTGTAAATCTTGTGGGCAATGATGTGTGTACCAAACTTCAGTTCAGCGTCGGTAATGCTGCTAACTTTCATGCCTCTACCATCCCACTCGGCTAGGGTTTTCTTCTCTAGTTCCGTCCGACCTAGGGTTTTGGTAGTTTTAGCTTTGTTCAACATGGGAAGACCGGTGACTTGTTGAATCATCTTCTTTGTGATCTCAATAGGTTGCTCAAGCCAAATCTTGCCATCATGTACTCGGCTGAGAATGTACCTAACCCATTTATCTCAAAAGTTTCGAGGAAGATGTGCAATGTGAACTAAACCCTTATCTTCCAGATGTTTGTGCTCGGGTTTCAAAATACCATCCACACATAGTTCCTCACGCACAATGTCTAGTTCTAGGTTTCCCATTTCATGAATTGAACAGTTAAAATGATTGCGGATATCGTTAATAAGCAGTACCTTAGGAGGAATCTGAGATTGAGCTCCGTTCGGATCTAGGGCTGCTGCAATTGTGGGCACGATCTTAAAATCTGGTGCTTTCCACTCCCCTTGGACTAACATATCAGATCCTTTCTTTGTTGAAGTGCTGGATGATGCCATGGTAGCTCATAGAAAATTCCTTTCGCAAAAGTACTAAATCGTCGGGTTGCTCTTGAAATTTTCTGCTCTCAAAGTGCTACAGATTCGCGGTGAAGAATGAGTTCGATTACTTGCTTTTTGTTTACAATTCTGTCATTAATGCTCATTTCAAATTAGGGTAGGAATTCTGACAGACTGTCACCCACTAAGAATTAATTGCTCAGAAAAGACTTCGCAGCTCGGTGAACTCGAGAATTCATAATGCTCCGACCTCGCTCGGTAAAGACAGGTACCGACCTTGCTCGGTGAAGACTATACCGACCTTGCTCGGTGAAGACTATACCGACCTCCCTGTGATCTCACTGCATCTTGCATGCTGATTTAGACTTTTCTTTTAATTTCGGTTCTGGAACTGCTTGAGATTGATCTATGAGAATACAGTTCCAGTGCTTCCTTGGAAATTTAGTTTGAGTCGGTAGAGCCATCCATTCCATTACTTGGACTGGATTGCTCGGTAGCTTTAGGAATCCATTTTTCTCTCACCTGTTTCCTGACCTTAGTTGCTTCATTCTTCTTTCCTTCTTCAATTTCACTAGCATTCATGCAGTTTCTGGCTATGTGACCGAGTTTAGTGCATTTGAAACATCTTACGGTAGTATCTCTTTTCCTTAGATGATGTTTTATGCAATTCATTCCAATGTGTCCATATTCTCCACAGTAATGACATCTACACCAGGTGTTGTAGTCCCATCCAAACATTGCTTTCACAATTTGTTCTGCTGGATTAAATGTCTTGGATCTGCACTCGGATGCCTTGTGACCTTGTTTGTTGCACTTGTGACAATTACCTCTGAATCTAGGTTTTTCCCTGCATTCATTTGCTTTGTGACCAGGTTGATTGCAGCTATAACATTTTCCATTGAATTCTGCTTTTTCATTGTTCCAACATTTATTTGAAGTATGTCCTATTTTACCACAATGATTACAAGTAGGTTTTTGATTTCTTTGAGTACCTTGCTTAGAGGATTCGCCTTCTTCTTTGTATCCAAGTCCTGCTTTTCCTTTTTGCCTATGAAGATTTCGTTCATACAGCTGATTCAAGTCTTCTTGACTTTTCAGCATTCCTTCATTGATTTGTTTTTCAGCGTTTAGGTCATCCATCAATCTTAGATTGATTTCCTTTTCAGATCTTAGTTCTTCTCTTGTGTTTTCTATTTCTAATCTTAGATTTAGAATTTCTTCATTTGTATGAGAGATCTGATCAATTAGATTTTCTAGCTGAAGGGTTTTATTTTGGACTTCAATGTTTCTTCCATCTAATTCATCTTTCAACTTGTTTCTCTGTTCCAAGATCTCACAGAATCTTGTAGAGTGTAGTTCTTGTTCTCTTTTCAATTTTCTCACTTCTTCCTGCAGAGACCCATTCTTTTCTAGGAGTTCTTTGATAGCATTGTTTGCTTCATCTGAGTTATTTGAGGGAAGAAGATCTTCAATCTTTTCTTCAATGTAATTCTGATCATTCATCTGATTTGCAAGTTCCTTCCTTCTTCTTAGGGATTGGGAAAGATGTTCTTTTGCTTCTTTGAGTTTAGCTATGGCCATTTCCAGATCTAGCTTTTCATTTTCAATCACCTTATTCAGTTTGAATACCTCCATTGTCCTGGATCTTTGCTCAAGCTAGTTAAGCTTTGTCTTGAGAACCAATGCAGCTCTGATACCAATTGTTGGAAATATTCAGGAATTAACCGAGTTACTGAGAGGGGAGGGGTGAATCAGTAACTCCAAATTTTCTTACAATTTTAACATGAAATTTACTTCTTAACCTTTGCATACAGAAAGCATGAAACTTACAAACATTCACAATAATGACACATAGATTTGGTTACCCAGAAACCTTCCAAAAGAAAGTAAAACTGGGGTGGGGATGAAACCCACAAAGATTTAATACTGCAGAATAAAGTTGGCCGGTTAAGGCTTACAATTTGATCACTTCTGATGATTTGCCCTGTTAGGAGCAATAAGGATTGCTAAATCCACCCTGTTAAAGGATTTACAAACATACAATGAAGTATGCACTCGGTAAAGAGATTTTTACAAAGACTGTTAAGTCTACCCGGTTAAAGGATTTAGTATTGATTCACCTGTTAGAATGAAACAGTAGATCTCTGCTTTGCAACTGGATTGCTGATTGAGATTCGCTGATGTACTGATCACCTTCTGTGATGAATTTGTCTTTGCTGTACCTTATACTTCTGAAGCCTTCTGTAATTCGATTATCTCTATCTTTCTTTTTCTTTCACATATATTCTACTTCATGTATTTTTTTTTCTTTTTATTTTTACAACATTGTTTATATAAAAGTCTTAAACAATTAATTACAATTACAATTACACAGTCGGCTTGACAAATAAACATAAGTGCTACTAAGTCAGCCCAAGTATGGTTACTCGGTTCCTTCAAACTGACTCGGTGACTTTCTGATACTCGGCGTCCACTGCATTACTCGGCATCGTCATGCACTCGGTAGAAGTGAAGGCACGGTTCATACTGATCACTCGGTAGGTTTTGAACTCGGTAAGTACTGGTGACTCGGTCGACAAGATGTTACTCAGTTTACATTGTCCTGATCGGTTTGTACTAACTTGCTCGGTTTGCACTGTCTGCTCGGTTTGCACTGTCTACTCGGTTTGCACTGTCTGCTCGGTTTGCACTGTCTGCTCGGTTTGCACTGTCTGCTCGGTTTGCACTGTCTGCTCGGTTTGTATTCAGAATGCAAATAAGTGTTGTCACTAGTGGCAATTCTGCTTAATGCCAACACCTTGTTCCTATTTTCTAGAACATTCGCTAGTTTTGGAGGCTTCTTCAATCCTTTAGACTAGTCTTTGTCTCTTTTTGGCGTAGATTTTTTTCCATGTGGTTTTCTCTATTTCTCCACTTTATACAGACTCTCTTTTGTACTTGGGTACCTGATCAGGCATTTGTTGTCAGGACCCATTTGCTTTTAGTAGTTCTTTCTAGGTTTTTAGCTTCTCCCAAAGTTTATCTTAAGGGGGGTGTTAGGGTAATAAGTTGTTTTCTTATTAATTAAATCATGTTAATTTGATTGTTAAGTCACTTATTATCCCTTTCTACTTAAGCTAAACTTTAGGCATAAAATAATTAATTGTTTTATTAATTATTAATGCAACCTAGGTTTCTCCACCCTTTTTAGGGTTTTGATCTCCTTTTATAAGGATTGATCTCTCTTATAATTTTATTGAGAACACATTCAATTTATTTGATTGCAACTTTTCTTTTTTGCACATCAAGAATGCCTCCTCTTTCATGGATCCTTGCATTCAGGCCTCCATAGCTTTTTCTTCTCTCTTTTTGTGACAGGTGTTCTTGGGAGCTGTGGGTTGTTTTCTCATCAACTCCAACACAAACATTATTGCATCAATCAATTCTTCAAATGCAACATCCATGGCCCTTTGAAATGTGGCTCCTGCATTAGTTAAGCCAAATGGAATTCTAGATGACATACACATATGTACCCAATGACATTGTGAAGGAAGTTTTATTTTGTTCTAACTCTCTTAATTTGACCTGATTATACCCAGAGAATCCATCCATCATGGATAATAAGTCATTTCTTGTCACCTTTCGTAGTAATGACTCCATATTTGGTAGAGCATAATTGTCCTTCAAAGAAGATATATTTAAATTCTTGAAATCCACACACAATCTTATGTTTCCATTCTTTTTTCTAGCTAGGACCAAATTTGATACCCAAGTGGAATATTTGATGGGTTTGATAATTCCACCATCTCTCAATTTCACCAGTTCTTCTTTCATTTTTGGAGCCAAAGTGGGATTGAGTGGTCATTGTCTCTGTCTAATAGGTTTTACATATGATTTTAGTGGCATCTCATGTTGAAACAAATCCTCTTTGTAGGCTTTGAGGTCATCATAGGACCAGGAAAAAACATGTGTATATTTTCTTAATAATGAAATCAAATCTGACTTGATTTTAAGAGTTAGTTTTCTTCCAATGTAAACATCTTTTGGTGTATCACTATTTCCTAGATTTATCCTTTCAACATCTTCATTTTTTATAGGTGCTACTTTCATTTCTTTTTTATCATTTTTATCAAATATCCTTTCTATGCCACTAACCCTTTTGAAATATTATTGGTCTTTAATTGAACCACTTCCTTTCCAAATAGAGTTTCTTTCCCATTCTCCCCATCAACATATGCATTGAAGTCAATTTACTATGATTCATACCCATCTTCATGCATCAATAATTTCAATATATCATCATAATCTTCAAAGACCTACCAATTATGGATGTTATCAAGGATTGTTGGTCTAGTTTTAATCTCAACTTTTGATATTTCATTCAAGTCATATCATTTTGTTTGACTGCTAAATTTGCTAAGAAGTTTACCATGACATTTTTGGACTGATCCACCCAATAAATAGAGAAAGCATAACATAATTCAATTAGGTCCTAGGTCTCATGTCTTTAATATCTTAATCTTGTATTCTTTATGTAAAATCTATCCCTTGTGAAACAATTAATTCTGAATTGCCAAAAATAATCAATATTTTAACTCCATGCTTTATGACAATATTTAGGCCAAGTAAAAGGGCCTCATACTATGCCACATTATTGGTGAATTCAAATGTTAGGAGAAATAAAATTTTGATTTTTTTCCTATCAAGTGACATCAATGGAACTCCTACTCCATTTCCCTCTTTACTGCAAACCCCATCAAAATACATTTTCCACAACATTCCTTCATTTTCCTTAGCTTGTATTCTAATTGGTTCAGTATTTTACAACACTGGTTTAGTTGACTGTACTTTGAAATTTTCCATATCTAAATGATAGAAACATGTTATCTAATTTTGATCTACATCCTCTATGATATAGGAGAACCTAGACTCTCTATTCACCCTCACTTGTTTCCCATTTGCAAGTATAGTAGCATAGGACAAGTCTAATTAAACATGGCCTCCAAAGAGGTTTGACCATTTCCTTGAAAAAAACATTCTGTAGTTAGGGGGGACATCAACCACTGTGATATCAATTTTTTATGATGTTGTTGGGCAAGCTACAATTGTAAACTCCACATTCTTCATAATTCCCACCATAGTAATAGATCTATTATCTATAACATAAAACTTCCCATAGGTTGTGTCTTCCCACATTCCCAATTCATTCATCCCATCAAAAGGCATGATATTTACAACAGCTCCCAAATCTATCATGTAGTTGTTTACAAATCTTTTATTTATCAATAATGTCATGTAGAAAGGGTCAACTTGTGGGATAAATATTTTTTTGAAATTGTTTACTAAGTAATCTTCTCGGGCTCTGCAACCTGTACTCCCCTGACAAAGGCTGATGCTTGGCCTTCCTTGGTGACCCTACTAGGTTGCTGGTGCTTGGGGATTCTACTTTCCTCCTTTCTTTCCTTTTTATTTTCTTATGGTTTATTTTTCTCTGGGGCTTTAGTTTCATTATCATCTTTCTTGAGCTCTTTTTATTTTTGTTCTAATCCGCTCTCTGTGTACTTTTCTATCTTCTTGGACGAGTGTGTGATATTTTTTCCCCTACCTAGTTTGCCCATGTGATCTTGAGTGGATCGATGAAAATCATAATAAGAGAATTAATGGGAAGAAGGATGTCGAGGTTATTATGGAGGAAGAAAAGATTAAAAGTGGAAATAATGATAATAGTATTAACCCTTGTAATACTGAATAGAACACCACTCCTGCAGAAGAGACACACGTTAGTAAATAGTCTTACAAGGTAGTGGTGGCTGAGAGTTCTTTTTCGGTGTGCCCTCCATCTGTATGGTTTGATGGTAGGATTTGCAACAATGGTGGGGATGGAGGTGCAAGTGGATTGGGAAGGCCCACAATCAATGGGCGTGGACCCTATAGAGATGAACATGCTATCGCTGGAGACCTTGGGGAGGAAGATGTGATGGTAGGTCTTCTCCTTCCATTTTGAAAACCCTTTCTCTTTCCCCCAATACATAAATGATTGAGGCTATTAGAGCCAAACAAACTCAGTCAAAAAATATTGCATTTTTTTTTGTCTTTTTGGATGATTAATCTCTGTCATTTCACAAATTTTTAATGAATGGATTGCTAATGTTTGGTGTAAGAAACATGGCATATATGTTAACATTTGTAGAATGGTTCAAAAAGGATTGTTTGTAGTTTTCTTTAAAGCACATAATATGCAGGACCTAACTGGGTTGAAATCAAGAATCTTCAGGCTAAATTATGGCCCTTTATCTCCCATATTATCAAACCTTTGGGGTCGGTGTTGCAGATGGAAGAATCTAGGGTTACCCTTCCGCATCTTAATGCAAGGGTGCTCATTTCCATTTCTCCTGAGGTGGAGTTTCTAGATTTAATTTCATTATCCTTTGAAGATGAATTGTTTTCCTAGGAATTGTTGCTTCTAGGCAATCTAGGGGCCTATTTTCATTGAAAATTGAATGGTCATACAAGGAGGGACTGTCCTGGCCTTAAGCATCCACAATCCACCAATTTTAAAGTCTCCCCTGATGTCAAGTCTACCAGGAAGGTCCCTCTTGGGTCCGGTGGTCTTCCAAGTGTCTCTTTGTCTGGTAATGTTGTTCTTACCGCCTTGGTCTCGGATCCTAAAGACCCCTTTGTTTCTTTATCAAATCCTTTGTTGGAAGAGGAATATGTTGTTCATCCTATAGCTTGATTGGGTCCTCCTACTTTGGTTGTTTCCCCTTCACTTCCAGTTGTGGATCAACCCGTTGACCCTCTTGAGAACTTGGTTGACCTTGGTCCCCCTAAAATGAATACCCAACAACTTGCTTTGGAAACCATCAATGATAAAGTCGTTAAGTCTAAACAAGATATGAAAATTGTGAGGTTAGATGTGTTACCCTCATTTGAGACCAAGTTTCCTTTACAAATTGAGGATGGTGAACAATTCATAGAAGTTGTCAATTCAAAGAAAAAGAGAAAGATAGTGGATATAAATTCCTTATCCTCTAATATAAAGGAAAGGAACAATGAAGTACCATCTTGTTTTAATAGATTATATAAGAACCAAAAACCAATTAATAATCCATGATGATGCACATACATAGTTGGAATGTTAGAGGGTTAGAGATGCCTAATAGAAGGTATGTGGTGAGGAGATGGTGCAACAATCTAAAAGAAAAAGGCTTCATCTATTTGCAAGAGATTATAGTGGTAGGGTTTCAAGCTTTCACTATGCTACAATTTCTATAGGACAAAGTTGTTGGCTTCCACTCAAATCATGAGAAAGGTAAGGGAGGTACTGCCATTCTCATTGGTCCAAAATGGGCTGATAATATTATTGATCATGGGGTATCCCCATGCTAGAGGGCCTTGTGGGTCACTCTCAAGATGCAAGATAAAACCATAGGCATTTGCAATATATATGTTGCTAATGATTATAGGGAATGTGCAAGTCTATGGAAGTGTACTTCTGGGCTTCCCAAGGCTCAATGGATGTTTGTTGGGGACTCCAATATGGTGGAATATAGTATAGAAAAACAAGGTGTTCTAAAGCATAATTGGTAAGGTAATGAGTTATTTTTCTGGAAAATTTTTAAAAGGAAATTTAATCTTGTGGATCCCTTAGAGAAGAAGAAGAATACTTATTCTAATATTTGGTATACATGGTGCAATAATCAAAGAGCTAAAAGAAGAGTTTATTAAAGACTTGATAGAATGTATGGAGACAATTCCCTCTTCTATTTCCCCTCAAAGGGGGGTCCCTCCCCAATCACTATCTCCCCTGCCTCTATTTTAAACCACTCACCAATCTCCTCCCACACCTTTCTTACCCTTGATACTCCCTCTGACCCTGTCCCCTACGAAACAAGACCTTCAAACTCAATGTTTCCCTTCTCATGGATGAAGAAAATAATAATGCTATCAAGATGGCCTCCCAATTATTTAAACTTTGCAATTCTAGACTCAAGTCTAGAGAATAATGGGACGATCTGACTGGGATTTGGAAGAAGCTATTTAAAATTATTGGCAAGAAGTCTACTTTGAACAAAGGTAGAGAGGAATCCTTTCTACAGAGAAAATTGAATGATGTTGAAAGAGACATTCAAGCCAAAGTTAATGATGGTGCTCTTGAGGCAGAGTTAGTGGCAATCAAACACATGTTGAGGAAACACCAAAACTACAAGATTAAAGGGCAAAAAATTCAAGCTCAGATGAATTGGTTGCATGAAGGAGATAAAGAGTCGAAGTAATTATTTGACATCATCAAGACCAAGCATAGAAGAGAAGTGATTGATGAGATTAACACTGATTCCCAAACCACTAAAGACCCTACTCCAATTAGAGAAGCATTCTATAATTTGTATAAAGGACTTTTTTCCTCTGAACATGGTGTTGAGAATCAGGCTGCTTTAGAGAAATGCATCAAACTAATCCCAAACCAAATCTCCTTTGATGAAGCTTCTATGTTGTAAAAGGATATCTCCCTAGTGGAGATCAATGCTGCCATTAACTCTATGGAAAATGGTAAGTCTCTAGGCCTTGATGGTATTTCGGTGGAATTCTATAATCAAAATATATATTATATTGGTAAAGAATTACTTGATCTCTATGAGGATGCCTTTGAAAGGGAATCACTAGGGATCAACATCAATAAAGGGGTTATCAAATTACTACCTAAAGAAGGGGATAAGACCTAGGTGAGGAATTGGAGGCCAATTACCTTATTGAATCTATCTTATAAAATTATTGCTAAAGTCTTGACAAGAAGAATTGTTGCTCTTATGAAGAACTTTATCTCTATGACACAAAATAGTATTATATAGGGAAGATATATCCTTGAAAATCTTTGCACTAGCTGGGAAGCTATGCACTAGGCAAAAAATAGTGGGCAAAATATTTCTATGGTTCTGCTAGATTTTGAAAAAGCATATGATAGTGTTGAGTGGCAGTTTGTTCTCAGTATGCTAAAGGCCTTTGGATTTCCTCAGATATTTTGCAAATGGATTAACATTTTGTTTACAGACTCATCCATTGTTGTCTAAAGAGAACTTCACTAATGCTCTCGATAGGCTTAACCTCTTCTATCTTGCCTCTGGTGCTAAATTTTCCCCTCATAAATCTAGTGTTCTTGGTTGGTCTGAGACTGCTCCTGGCTAGCTAACATCTAGTGAGTAGCAATGGGTTAGCCCTAATAAGATTGTTAGATACCTTGGTATTCCATTTGTTGTTGACCCTATACTAGGGACATGTGGAATTGGATTTATGATAAAAATGAACAGGAATCACTTGAAATGGAAAACCCACTCTCTTTGTCTTACAGGTCGGATTCAGGTTGTTCAAAAATTACTCTCTTCTCACCACATATACTTTTCTTCTACTTGGTTTTTTTCTATCTATCAAATCAATTTTTTGGAAATAATATTAAAGGAATTCTTCTGGTCTGATGGCCTTGGGAAAAGTAAGAGCCATTATGTTAATTGGGATTGGTGTTGTCAACCCAAGAAGCTAGGGGTCTTAGTCCTAAAGACATTAAAGCTCATGGTGTTTCTTTGGCAACCAAATGGATTTTCAAAGCCCTTTGAGGAAACAAACCTTGAAAGATGTTAATAAAAAACAATATTGAAAGATCAGTCATCAAGAAGGGTAAACGATGGAAAGACATCTATGTATGTGACATCATCATGGGGGACTTTAAGTTGAAACTATTTTGGTTTTAATGTTTTTTTCTCTTTTTGGAAGGCTTGGTCTTAGGTTAGGGGATTCATCTATGACAAGGGTGCCTTTGGCGGTCCATATTTTTATACTGTTACAGATAGGTCTATTTTGTGGGGGCTTAGTCTCAATGACAAGCCTCTTTCTCTTATCCAAAGCTTCTCTGCTAAGCTTTGGAAGAGTAAAGACATTAGTTTCATCAAGGATCTACTGGTTGATGGATAGTTGGAGTCATGGGGGGACATCGGCAAAAGGCTATGGATACCTCCATCTTAGAAGAATACCTACACCTTGATTTGTAAAGCCTTGAATGGGCCCTCATTTGGTAAGATTTTTGACATGAGGGATTTTTTAGAGCAAGTTAAATGGTGTGATGGCACTGGGTTGAAGGACACCTCCACTAAACAACTATATGGTTTGATCAAACAAGATTTTGTTATTTTCACATGAGTAATCTAGTGTTGAGGTTTTGAATGTCCATTCTCTAATTGGAAATTTTTCTTTGATTTCTTTTGGTATGCACTTATTGAACCCAAAAAGCTTTTCTTTAAATGCCTATTACTTCTTAGGAAACTTGTCGTTGGGTCAGTCCTCTCTTCTGTTGGCCTTGCACCGGTGATCTGTAGAATTTGTAATGTGGAAGAAAGTTTTGAGCATTTATTTTTTGATTGTGAGTATCCTCGTAGAATTTGGTCTATTTTTCTTGGGTCTCCTATAGTAGGGAACTGTAAACCTAGTTTGTCTTGGAGTGAGATACTTTCTGGTTATGTTGATGTTTTGGGTCTTCATCTCAATAAATTTTGGTCTATCCTTACCTGTGAAATTATTTGGGTACTTTGGAAAGATAGGAAAAAATAAGTTTTTCAAAATGAAAGGAAAAGATCTACTAATTTTAATCTCAAACTCACTCACTTTTCAATTATGTCGCAGGTCTCATTAGAGCTTCAAATTCCTAAAAGAAGGTTTATGATGCTGGTTCGTGAGGGATCACTAGAGATATTTAAATATGAATTCAATTCTACATAGTATATCAGAGACTATCGATCATTTGTGAATCAAAATGAGGTGGATGAACTCAACAATTTGCTAGAAGAAAGTTAGCTTGAAAGGCCTGTCCAAGACTTGATGTGAATGACAATTATGCTTGGGATGAATGGCCACAAGGTTCTACTATGACTTTTGGATCTGATAACAATAGAAACATCCCCAACCTGGAGAGATACGATGGATGGAATTAATTGTTCTCGATGCTAATAACCTTTTTTCTATGCACTAGTCTTGAAACCCAAATATTTACTTGTATATGAAGTTTTATACAATGAAACCCTGAAGTAAAAGTATATATAACCACATGTAAATAGGCAAGAAGGTAGTGCTATGTTTCTTCCCCCATTTTGGCAACTGTATATTTAGTTGGGGGATAAGTTGATGATACTTGGATTCTTTGCAAATTGCCCTATAGGGCTGAATGTTATCCAATTTTGATTAACTACTTTAATAGAAAAAAAGGGCCAACTTGTGGAGAATTCTTGGTTATGCTAGTTCCCAAGTACACAATAGGTGTTGTCTCTTCATTTATCTCTTTTTTGGTCTAATGTTCTTTATTTTTGCATGGTTCATTTTGGACACCTGATAACAATTTTATGACTTTATCTTTGTATTTAGGGAACCTCATCATTTATAGCATAAAAAAATGAAACCTTCATTTATGTTAATGCTTGTGTGATGTCAAATGCTTATGTACCTATATTTATTGCAAGTTTTTCTAGTTCAACCTTTTCATTGGATAGCTTCACAAGCCTAGTGTACTCACTTTTTTGTTTGGTCATAGTATTGCCATTATTTTTCTCTACAACTTGTACCCTTTTTTTAACTATTATCCTTCATAAAGATCCCAACTAATTTTCCTTGATCTACATTCAATGTTTTATTTCTTAATTGATAATTGCTTCTAGTCCAGGATACAACTGCAATTGTGAGGGCTCTTATTTATTTTTTAGTAGGTCTCCTCAATGTTGGGGTATTTGTTTCATCATCTAAGAAATCTTGTTGCACACAATATTGTTGATTATATCTTTGTGAGTCTACATCATTTTTATATTCATCCTTTGATGATTCATAGTCACCAGCTCCCTAAAATGGTTCCATTGATAATGTATTGACATCTTGATCATGACCATACTCGACATCCTCAATATCCTTTACTTGTAAACTATGTGCTATCACACACTACTGAGGTGAATGAGGCATATTGCAAGCTTCACACCATGGGTTTTCCTCAACCATGTGGTTAATTTTAATTAATGGATCGGGTGGGTCTATATTTACATTATGTCTCAGGATTTCAAGCTTGGCATCTTTCCAATTTGTGTTGTAGGGCATATCATGCAGTATAGGTTTATCATTTCTGTGGAATTGAGGTTTATCTCCCTTGCTAATATTTAATGAAAAATCCTTTAGCATAGTCATCATCGTGTCATATTTATCCTCCTTGTTTTGTTTTGGTGCTTTGGGGTTATATAA
Source organism: Chamaecyparis obtusa (assembly GCA_027943335.1). Classification (NCBI taxonomy): domain Eukaryota; kingdom Viridiplantae; phylum Streptophyta; class Pinopsida; order Cupressales; family Cupressaceae; genus Chamaecyparis; species Chamaecyparis obtusa. Next base: position 398,331 of record BSBK01001603.1, on the reverse strand, counting down.
TTTAGCATCTTCCCTTTTCCCAATTCTTCCTACAACCCTCCTATTATTTTCAATTATAACAACTATTTTTCATGCTTATTCAAAGTTTTTGGCCTTTGAGATCTGATTTCATAGTTTGTTTTACTATCAAATGAATTCATGTAGAATCCAATGCAAAATGAATCCACTGGCCTCATACTTTAGGGAATCCTGTTAAATAGATTATGGAATATTTTATTGAATTCCACTATTGATTTATTATATCCTTTTAAATACTTGTAAGTTTATGTGATGCAAAGGTAGGATCATTATGGTCACCAAATCCTTCTAAGAATTATCTTACAAAGTCTTTCCAATCAGTAACTGAATTATTTGGGAGTCCTCTATACCACTCATTAGCATCATTAGTTAGAGATTGGACAAAGAGCTTCATGTACACATCTTCATGTTCTACTTCAAAATTTCGTAATGTGTCTTAGAAATTTATGACATGAGTCTCACCAATCTCAGAGCCATTGCCACTAAATTTTGGAGTTCCATTTCTCATCTCACTAGTGATATCATTTGGGTACCCTATTATTCCATTTAGATTCAACTATTTATATCTCTCTTTATTGATTGGTCCTCTCATAAATGCATTCTACCTACCATGTTTTTTAGGTTGATTGTACTGATTTTTCCTCAGACCATTATTATGTTTTTGATTGAGGATGATTTTTTTTTAAGAGAACTATAACCCTTTACATTAGGAAGAAAGATAGGAAGAATAAGCACAAAGAAAAAAGAGACTGTTGTGGGGAAAGGAAGAGAACATTAGAGACCCCCCAACACAAACTACCAGCAAAAAATAGACCGAAAAACAAAAAAGGAACGAAGACCAAAAATAGCACAGCTAAGACATTTTTTCCATAAACTTTGTTGTGTCTTCCTTCAACAAATCGAATTGCTAGATGGAATCTTGGAGAGCCCTGGTTTCCTTTGAGTTTTCAGCTTTCTTATTTTTCGTACTAGCTCTAGTATGAGAGCCATGGCTAGTAGGGGTAGTGCCTTTATGGTCTTCTTCTTATACAAAAATGGGACTAGTGTTCCCTTCCAACATAGGGAGAAGAGCCTACAGGTTGTCAATAGTCACCTTTATGCCCTCAAAGTTCTACTTCATAATTATGTTGAGGAAATCTTTAATGCTCAGGATATGGCTAGAGGTAGTTTTCATGTGGAAATTGACAACAAAATTGATTTTTAGTTCGAGCTTCTCCATCAACCCTTTTCCATCTACTTCAACCAAGGTCTTAGCATCACTTTTACCAGTGCTCAGAGGATTGGCAAGCAACAGGGTGATTTTTCTCACTTTGTCCTCCAGCTCCTAGTACTTGATACTGATATCTTTGATTTCTTCATACAACAAGGAGTTCATCTACATATCCATTCCAACAAGCTCTTTGAGAACCTGCATGAATCCAAAATTCACTTTACCCTTCTCAATATTTTCCTCTTGACTTCTCCCAGGTTTCTTCTTGTCAATGCCCTCTTCTTTTTTCTCTTCAAAAATCTCAAAGATAACCCTAGAATTCATACCCTCCTTAGAGGATGATTCCTCATAATCCACAAGAATCGGGGAAATGGGGATTTTCTTAGGGTTATTACACTCCTCAATTAGAGTTGTGGATATGGTAATAGGAGGATTGGTCCTGATCACAGCCAGGGGGATAGCACCAACTTCATTTTTCTCTTTATTGGTCATCTCCTTAGGAACATAGTTGTCATCCAGACCTTTAGTCACCAAATACACCAGTTTTGGCACTGTTGGCTTTGTCGCTCTCAGTTTTTGAAGAGGGCCCACTAGCATTATCCTGAGAGTCTTGATCCTCCTCATTTTGGTAGTCGCTAATTTTTTCATCTTCTTCCTGCACCACCATTTCATCCTCAGTTTCCATACATGCCTCCTCAAAGAGGAATTTATCCGCTTCGGCCATGTCAATGTTTTTATCTTCCTCGCACACTCTAGTGTCTTCATCAATGTCCATACCAGCCTCCTTTATGAGGAATTTGGCTGCTTCAATCATATCTTCTATAGGGTTTCCTTTCTTTTTATTTTTGGAAGTGTTATTGTCAGTCATGCGGGATCTTTTACCCTTCTTCTCCTTATTCTTCCCAGAGTCTAGGGCATCATCTTGGAACTTAAACTTAGTATATTCATAAATGAGAAAAATAAGCCCATCATGAAGAATAGGCTTCTCAAGGCTTTTCATGTGCTCCATAATATTAGTGCCAAGAGATTGAAGCAAAAGACATGGTTATAGTTTAGAGGTTGATTGAATAGAACTTGTTGATTATGATTTCCTAGATTATTTTGTTGTCCCCTCTTATGGTTCCCTTGTTGGAAATTATCATTTTGATTCATGTTTTCTCTATTACTTTGTTCATACAAAGGATTGATATGAATTGTATTAAAATTATGATTACATTCCTTTCTATGTGTTAGAATAACTGAGAGGGGGGTGAATCAGTTATTCATAGTCCCAATCCAAAATGTATAATCCAAAACAATTTACTTCAACTTCTGCAGCTCAATAACATAAAATACTATACTATCTGTGCTTTTACCGATTACCAGTAAATAACATATAATGATTATCGATAAAATCCAACATGCAATATGTAAAGTATGATAACAAAAAATCACCACAATGAACACATAACACAAAAGATTTAACGTGGAAACCCTGTGAAGGGAAAAACCACCTGGGACCAACAACCCAAAAAATGTTCACTCTTCTGAAGTGAGGTCGGTGAAGACCCAACCCTATTAAAGGATACAAACACACTATGAGGTGTGACCTTGTTAGAGGATTTTAGACCAACCGTTATCGTCCAACCAACATTCACTATGGGGTTGACAGGATAACAATGTTCATTCTATGAATGATACATATAAGACTTTCAAGTCCACTCTATTAAGAGATTTCTCTATTTACAATGGTTAAAATGTAATAGCAGGTGATCTGATTACAATATAACTTCAATTATAGATGTTCAGATCTATATTATGCTCATTTAAATCCTCTGATTAGTATATCAATTATGTATCAACAATAATCAATGACTTACTGTCACTCAGTAATAGCTTTCTAATGCTCAGTAAACTCTGTAGTTCAGTTCTCCTTAACCAGTTTGATCAGGCATACATGAAGCTTGTTCATGCGATAATTATGTAGTCTCCTTCTTCCGACATGAGTTTCATAATGAAACTCTAGTCTCTTAAATAGACAAGTAAACCATTTTCTTCTCCATAAGATTTTGCTGCTTATTCTCCTTCGTCCATTTTTCCACTTAAACCTTCCTCGGTTGATGTGCCAGTAATACATTTTAATTCCATCCTTTAGATCCTTGTTGAATTATGCTAGCCATTGATCTTCATAAGAAACATTATCTCCATCACTGATTTCGATGTACTTTACAGCTCATCAATCCTTAATGGCTAAACTAATCATTTAGTTCCTTTTCTCCTACTCGATTAACAAAGAAATGTGTTCGTGAAAACAAGCTTAGTTTATACTGTACTTGGTATACACTACACTGCTTGGTGTATACTGTGATGCTTCATCAACCGACCACACTGCCTTGTGTCTTTCAGTTCTTTTCCTCATCATAGATGAATGAAACATAATCAAGTCAATAACATAAGGTTATAGACTCATTAGCAAGTTACCCAATGTATTCCTTATCCTCATCTATCATATACATCTTCCTCATGTAGATATTTATGTTCTTCATCTCTCTTACTCCTTTTCTATAGATGTTTAGGTATAGTAACTTACAAAATAAGTGTTGTCAAACTAGTTGACATCAATGACAACACATTTTTGATTTAATCATATTACATATGTAATAAGCAACTCGGTGATCTCTAATCACAGATCTTCAATTAGGTTCTAAATCAGTTATAGTTCATCAATCTCTCCCTCTAGCATTGATGGCAACTCAAGTAATATTAAATATACCATACACATACCAAACATGTATTCTACAACTCTATGAACAAATGTTGTACAAGCTCTCCCTAGCTTAATATGTTTAATCACTACGTTACTCAACAACATTACCAATGTAGCTTTGACATTCTATAGATATGATCTTTTCGGCTCTCAAATTCCTTCTTTTGTTCTCAGTAACTGATATTCAGTACTCTCCCTTTCTTTCAGTTTGTCTCTCCCTTAGATAGATGTTTTAGTGTTCTCCTCGGTGCATATTGTTTATCTCTCCCTTTGAAAACAATGCCAAAGAAACAAATAAACATACAACTCTGTAGTAGCCATGTAACTCTCTGTTGTTTGGTGCATACTCTGTATCTCTATATACTGATATGCCAATCTGTTCTAGTTCTCCAAACTTTTCACAACCTTAGACATGATCCAAAGTGTGAACTATGCTACATCAACATGAATGATCTTCTGATAAGATTAGGCTAATGCAACATCCAGATCACATTAGTGACCAGTAGACAGGGGACGAATCCCAAGTCTAGTCCTCAAGTATTCAAATATATCCTTTGATAGAGGCTTTGTAAAAATGTTTGCAAGTTGTTCTCTTGATGTAACAAATTCTAGCTTAACTTTCTTCTCATGTACTTGTTCTCTCAAGGAGTGATACTTAATAGATATATGCTTTGTTTTAGAGTGCATCAATGGATTCTTTGAAATGTTTATTGCACTTGTGTCATCATAATATATAATCATCGGCTTAGTGATTATCTCATTCATACCTTCCAATACTTGCTTAATATATGCAATATTTGAATAGTTTGTAGCAACAACAACATACTCTGCTTTGGCTGTAGACTGAGAAATGCAAGCTTGCTTCTTACTTGTCCAAGTAACAAGTCTTTCGCCAAATAAAAATGCTCCTCCAATGTTACTTTTTCTGTCATCCACATTTCTAGCCCAATCAATGTCAGTATAGACTTTGAGTTCAAATTTTCCTTCCTTAGGATACCATAATCCATAATCTTCTATTTTCTTCAGGTATCTTAAGATTCTCTTTTTAGCAACCATGTGTGACTCTCTAGGGTTTGTATAAAATCTTGCAACAATTCCCACAACATGTGCTATGTCTGGTCTACTATGCACTACATACATTAACTTACCAATCATAGATCGGTATAGTGTCTGGTTCACCTCTGTAGTTTCATCTTCCTTAGTCAGTTTACATCCAGTAGCCATCGGTGTTCCCACAAGTTTAGCATCTTCCATGCCAAATGTCTTCAATACTTCCTTGATATATTTAGATTGTGTGATGAATATACCATCATTCTGTTGAATCACTTGTAGTCCTAGAAAGAACTTAATCTCTGTGAACATAGACATTTCAAATTCACTTCTCATTTCATCAGCAAATAACTTATAGATTTGATCTCAATCTCCAAAAATAATGTCATCTACAAATATTTTAGTAATAAGAATAGTATCATCAGTATCTCCTTTCATATACAAATTGTTGTTCTCACTTGTTCTAACAAATCCAATACTTAACAAATAAGTATGCAGCCTCTCATACCAGGCTCTCGGTGCTTTCTTTAAACCATATAAAGCTTTATGTAATCTACATACCATATCTTTCTTGTCTCGATCAATGAACCCTTCAAGTTGTTCTATGTAGACTTCTTCTTCAAGTATTCCATTCAAATATGCTGACTTGACATCCATTTCGTAAATTTTGAACTTTTTGTGTGAAGCATATGCAAGTAACATTCTGACTCCTTCTAATCTAGCAACAGGTGCAAATGTTTCACCATAATCAATTCCTTCCTCCTGTGCATATCCTTTGCATACCAATCTAGCTTTATTTCTTGTTACCTCCGCATTCTCATTTTGCTTATTTCTGAATATCCACTTAGTATCGATAACATTCTTATCTTTAGGTCTAGGTACTAATGTCCAAGTTTTGTTCTTCTCTATCTGTTCTATTTCCTCTTTCATTGCATCAACCCATTCATCATTTTATAATGCAACTTTTACATTATTCGGTTCATATTCACAAACTAGACATGTACCTTGTCTTGCTTTACTCCTTGTTTGCATGCCAGCTTGTCTGTCTCCAATGATTTGTGTCTTAGGATAATGTCTTCTGACAAAACTTGCTAGTATCTGATTTCTTCTTTCTTGTTCATCCTATGTAGGTTCATTTGCTTTCTCGATAGGTCCTTCCTGCTCATCAGTTTCTCTTTCCTGTTCCTTGGTATTGTTTTCCCACAGACCGGTTGTCACTATCTACGGCTTTGGTAGATAGTCAAGTTGATCAATGTAAGTGAATTTACCATAGTCTTTCGGTTCCTTTCTGCTTTCCACTACATTCTTATCATCAAACTCATCAACTCAAACATTAGTACTCTCAATCATTTTATTAGTTACTTTGTTCAGACACTTGTATGCTTTACTTTTACTGGAATATCCTAGAAATATCCCTTCATCACCTTTTGAGTCAAAATTTCCATTTCTTTCATCTTTCAGAATAAAACATTTTCTTCCAAAATTTTTGAAATAACTTACAGTGGGTTTGTGTCCAAACCATAACTCATAGGGTGTCTTATTAGTGTTTGTCTTCAGCTGTACTTGGTTTAGCACATAAACAACAGTGCTAACGGCTTCTCTCTAGTATGTTTGAGCAACATTCTTTTCTATCATTAGTGTCCTTGCACAATCAACAATTGACATATTCCTCCTTTCAGCAATGCCATTATGTTGGGGTGTCCTTGGTGCAGAGACCTATCTTTTAATACCATGCTCATTACAAAAATTAGTAAATTCATCAGAGATAAATTCACCTCCTCTATCAGATCTTAAGCATTTCAATTCTTTACCAGTCTCTTTTTCTACATTTGTTTTATACCACTTGAACATCTTGAATGCCTCAGATTTTTCTTTTAAGAACATGACAGTCATCAACCTAGTATAATCATCAACAAAAAGAATAAAATATCTATCTCCATAATAACTCCGAGTTCTCATAGGACCACATAGGTTGGTATACACTAACTCAAGTATCTTCTTTGTTGAATAATCTTTGCTTTTGAAACTAGATTTAGTCATTTTACCTTTCTAACATTCATGACACATAACATGATTAGGCTTTGACAAGTTAGGCAGACCTCTAACTCTTTTCTTTTTACTAATCTTAATCATGTTATCAAAATTCACATGACATAACCTTTTATGCCACAACCATGCATCTTCATATTTCATCATTAAATAAGAAGATTGATCATTATCAAGATAAAATAGATTACCTCTGGATTGTGTACTAGTTCCAACAAGTCTTCCTCCATCATCAAATATTTTCACCTTTTTGCTCTCAAAAGCAACTCGGTGGCCTGAATTGTTCAGTTGTGCCACACTTAACAAATTATAGTTTAATCCTTTTACCCAATAAGCATTTTCATATTTTAATCTATCATTTATCATCAGGGATACTTTACCTCTTACCATACAGGGTGCATCATTTCCCATTCTTACAAATCCTCCATTGTATTCTTCAAGATAATCAAATTTTTCTTCATCACCAGTCATGTGATGTGTACAACCACTATGCATAATCCATGTATCATTTTTATTAACCTTAGAGATAAGTGATGTCTCTACATACCTTTTATCTTGTTTGGAATCATCCTTCATTGCCACAAATACTACCTGCACATCATCATCAATGTCGGTATCAGTGATATATTCTTCCTCAGTAATGTAGCATACCTTCTTGCCTTTATCATTATTGTCTCGATTGTCTCTGTTGTAGTTTTGGTAGCCTTTGTTGTATCTTCTCCCGTAGCTTCCTTCAGATTGCTCTTTGGTTCTATCATCATCTTTCTTGTGTGGACATCTAGCAACAATGTGGGCAACTTCTTTACAGTTAAAGCATGCTAAAGGTAATTTGCCTCTATACCTTCCTTTATGTTTAGGTAACCTTCTGGCCATAAGAGCTTCAAGTTCATCAAGCTCATCATCAGTATTGCTATCACTATCATCCTTATTATTTATGTTACTAGACTTACCAATCTTCAGAGAAGTCATGAAAGCGGATTCAACAGATGGTACAACACTATTATCATAATTGTTTAGTTCAAATGTTGTAAGCTTTCCAATAAGATTATCAAGAGTGAGTGTGTTGTTAGTTGCTGACCTATTTTCATGAATTGCAGATATTCTGATGGCATAGATAGGCAATAAGGTCCTTACAATTTTGCTTACCACATTGTCTTCATCAATAACTCCATCTGATGCTCTAATAGCGTGAAATACCTCTTTTATTATGTTTGTGTACTGCACAATGTTTTCACCTTCTTTCATCTTTATGTCATTGAATCTTCCTCTTAAGCTTTCAGCTCTTGCTCTCTTGACATTCACATCACCACTATAAATTTGAGCAAGTTTATCCCACATCTACTTAGCAGTAGTACAGTCCTTGATGTCTTCAAATTTGGCATTTGAATAGGTAGCAAAAATCTCCATCATAGTAACATTATGTTCATGCCCATCTCTTAGTTGATCAAGGGTCAAGGGACTAGTGGGTGGTGCAAGGTATCCATTCTCCATCAGATCTAGGGAAGAATTCCCAATCCCAGATATATGCAGTTTCATTCAACTTTTCCATATTGTGAAGTTATCCTTGTTTAGCTTTGTCACTTCCCTCTCAAACATTTTGAGACCTTTGTGTTGAAGTCCTTAGAACTCTTTTCCAAGCAACCACTGCTCTGATACCAATTGTTAGAATAACTGAGAGGGGGGTGAATCAATTATCCATAGGCCCAATCTAAAATGTATAATCCAAAATAATTTACTTAAACTTCTATAGCTCAGTAGCATAAAATACTATATTGTCTGTGCTTTTACTGATTACCAGTCAATAACATATAATGATTACTGATCAAATCCAACATGCAATATGTAAAGTATGATAACAAACAATCACTAAAATGAACACATAACACAAAAGATTTGACATGGAAACCCTGTGAAGGGAAAAACCACCTGGGACCAACAACCTAATAAAATGTTCACTCTTCTGAAGTGAGGTTGGTAAAAATCAAACCCTATTAAAGGTTACAAACACACTGTGAGGTGTGACCTTTTTAGAGGATTTTAGAGCAACCATTATCATCCAACCAGTATTCACTATAGTATTCACTATGAATAATACATATAAGACTTTCAAGTCCACTCTGTTAAGAGATTTTTCTATTTACAATGGTTAAAATGTAATAGCAGGTGATCTGATTACAATACAACTTCAATTGCAGATGTTTAGATCTATATTATGCTTATTTAAATCCTTTGATCAGTATATCAATTCTATATCAACAATAATCAATGACTTATTGTCGCTCGGTAATAGCTTTTTGACACTTGGTAAACTTTGTAGTTTGGTTCTCCTTAACCAGTTTGATCAGCCATACATGAAGCTTGTTCATGTGATAATTTTGCAATCTCCTTCTTCTGGCATGAGTTTCATAACAAAACTCTAGTCTCTTAAATAGACAAGTAAACCATTTTCTTCTCCTCCATAAGATTTTGCCACTTATTCTCCTTCATCCATTTTGCTGCTTAAACCTTCCTCAGCTGATGTGTCGGTAATACATTTTAATTCTATCCTTTAGATCTTCCTTGAATTATGCTAGCTGTTGATCTTCATAAGAAACATTATCTCCATCATTGATTTTGATGTACTTTACAGCTCATCAATCCTTAACGGCTAAACTAATCATTTAGTTCCTTTTCTCCTACTTAGTTAACAAAGAAATGTGTCAGTGAACACAAGCTCGGTTTATATTGTGCTCGATATACACTACACTACTCGGTGTATAATGTGATGCTTCATCAACCGACCATGCTGCCTTGTATCTTTCAGTTCTTTTCCTCATCATAGATGAATGAAACATAATCAAGTCAATAACATAAGGTCATAGACTCATCAACAAGTTACCCAATGTATTCCTTATCCTCATCTATCATATACATCTTGCTCATGTAGATATTTTTGTTCTTCATCTCTCTTACTCCTTTTCTATAGATGTTTAGGTATAGTAACTTACAAAATAAGTGTTGTCAAACTAGCTGACATCAATGACAACATATTACTGATTTAATCATATTACATATCTAATCAGCAACTCGGTGATCTCTAATCACAGATCTTCAATTAGGTTCTAAATCAATTGTAGTTCATCACTATGGGGTGGGTTATATTTTAGAGGTTTTCTTGGTTCTCCTTCATGCATTTCCTTATTTATGTTAGATCCTTGTGAGTTATGACCTACATGAAATTTAACTTCCTCATCTTTTTGATTTTCTTGTGGGAAGCTCTGCAAAACTTCTTGTACTATCTTATCTATGTTTGGCACTCCTCTCATGTTGAGAAGAGCATCCATGTGCCTTCACACTTCCTTAGAAACCTCTTCTTCATTCATCTTAGGTTCTCTATTTTGAATTTTATCTCATCCTACTGGAGTATTGCATTCATAGAGGTGATTAAAATTTATGAATCTATTCACATCCCAAGGATTTATTTCCATGTCATCATTATAGGTTTTATTATTTCTAGTCAAATTCATATCCTCATCAAATATCCCATTTGAATTTTGTTAAGCATTCATGAAAAAACCTTCATCATCATTTTGGAATCCAGAATTATCTTCCTCCCTATCTGGAAATATTTATACCCACTAAACTCCATTGAATTGTCCGTAGGGTCAGTGTCTTATATTTTAGTTCTTATTTGTTTATTCTTCTTCTTAGGTTTTAGTCATATGTGGTTAGTAGGCCTTCCTTGTGTTAATGACCTTCTATGACACATACAAGGTTGAGCCTTGGAAAAATTTAATACTCAATGTCTTGGATCATTTCTTGTTCTTTCAAAAATTACTTCTTCATTCATATAATTATGAATTATTTAGTAGAGTCACCACCTCTATATGAGGAATAATTTTTTCTAGTCTTCTAGGTTCTTATCCCCAAAAGAGTTCACTTCCTTGTTTCACCAAAGACTCTAAGTATATCTCAAATGTTGAACCCCAACAAACTCGCCAACCATTTGGTTCCCAAATCAATAGGTTGAAAAATTATATGAGTATCCCTAACTCAATTCTCAAATATTCCAAGTGATTTGGCCAACTAATGGGAATGATCAATATGATCCTATTCCCCTACACTTTAGGCTCTATAGAATCAAGGTGAGTAAGCATATTCTTCAACTTTATCTTCTCTAGTTGAAGCTTTTTATATAAGATCTTACTTTTGTTCATACCTATGTATTGTGTGATCTATAAAGATGTGTTAGGAATAACAGTTGACAATACAATTGAGAGGGGGGATGAATCAGTTGTATAATAGAATATTAAACTTTAAAATTTAAGCTCCATAATATCAGATCCAATGAACATAATGAATGCCAACACAATAACATAATATTTTGGTTTCAGGGAAACCCTGTCAAAGGTAAAAACCCTGATGGGAATTAGCACCCACAAATGATGTATTGAGAGTATAGTTATCCTTGTTAGAAGATATAGCCCTATTAGGAGCTTATTGAAACATTACAATACATAGTCCTTGTTAGAGGATAGACCCTATTAGGAGTCAAGAACAAAAGGGAGGGCTCACTTCCCAAGGCTCACTACCCAAAGAAGGTTAAATCCACCTTCAGAACTCACTTGTTCACAACATAGGTGTATATAAAGAAATACACAATCTTTTGAACTATTTTCCAGCAACTGTCTTTGCTTGATCAGTTCCAATGAAGTCCACCAACAAACCTTTGCTCTACATACAAAAAACACAAGCTCGTAGCTTTCACAACATCTTTATATCACATAATTCCATCCATATCTTTTCCAAAGAAAAGACTCTATATATATATACCTTATTACACTTTACCATGATCAGGTCAGCCCATGAGGCTTTCCTAATTACATACAATTACATAAACCCTTGCTAAGATACACACGGTATCTAGGACACATCTACAAAGATTACATTACAACAATTAAGGACCGACATCCTTAATTTATGCTCATCAAACAAAACACATGCTTCAAATCCTAAGTCGGCTTCAAAATAAACCATCACCAGAACACACTCCACATATGACATCACCAATCATTCCATACCTTGTGTTGACCAATGAACATCCTTCAGTACCCTATCTATCATCCTTCAAGCTCACATAACTTGAATCCAAATCCTCTGAAAGATATACCAGAAACCCAGAGACTAACTCTGTCAATTCTCATTGTCACATTCCAGTGACCAGTCTTCATTAAAACATTTGTATCTCTCTCAATATGAAGCATCTAATGATGTGATCTCAGATATAAGATCACAACATCCAGCTAAACTCTCATCTAACTTTTTAGCATCTGAAATATCTATACAGTGTCCATACACTATGATTACCAATTTGGTTCCTTCAAAGAAACATATGTTGACATGAGTGACAAAACACAAATGACAATAGTATGAGTGCCCATTCAGTAACATAGTGATTAAACATATTAAATGTCTCAATCACCTCTCCATGCATTAACAATATCCAAAAATATCCCCATTTGGCATTGATGTCAACATATGGGAAAAGCTTATCCCAAAGTTATATCAATCCAAAGTCCTGCAACTAAACAATCTCCCCATACAGTAGTGATTTTCACATAGCAACACTCCCCCTTTGATAACAATGGAAAAGGGTGCCATGAGGCTTTGGCTACCTTCACAGATAAACTTTCTTCCATGATCACTCCCCCTGAGGAGTAGATCCCTACATCTAGTCCAAATAATGATAAGGCTCTGAATACCTCTAGACTGATGCATCTCTACATCATTTAGTTCTAACTAGGAGGGGCCTGAACCCCCAACATACCTCTGAGATATTCAAAGGTATCTTTCAGTAGTGGCTTTGTGAAGATTTCTACAATTTTCTCTTTTGTACTGATATATTCTAGTTTCATTTCCTTTTTTGCCACCTTGTCTCTCAAGAAGTGGTACTTGATAGAAATGTGTTTAGTTTTGAAGTGCATCATCGGATTCTTTGACATATTTACTATACTGGTGTTTTCACAATGGATAACCACAAGCTCATCAAAAGTTATTCCAATGTCTGTCAGCATTTGTTTCATCCAAACAATCTGAGTGCAATTTATAGTAGCAGCAACATACTTTGATTCAATAGTAGATTGTGCTATACAATCTTGTTTCTTACTTAGCCAAGAAACCAACTTTTTCCCAAGGAAAAATGCACCACCACTAGTACTTTTTTTGTCATCAATATTTCCTACCCAATTAGCATCAATATAAGCTCAAAGTTATTATTTATGTCATACCATAAGCCATAGTCTATGGTTCCTCTTAGATACCTCAGTATCCTTTTCATAGCAGCTAGATGTGTTTCTTTGGGTTCTACCTGATATCTAGCCACAATTCCAACAACATTAGCAATATCTGGTGTGGTGTGGGCCAGATATTGTAATCCTCCAACCATTGATCTATACAAAGTCTTAAAAACATAATTTGATTCATCATCAATTGTTAGCTTGTTACTAATCACCATAGGTGTTCCTACTGCTTCACAATCTTCCATTCCAAATTTCTTAAGATATTCTTTGAGATACTTGGTCTGAGAAATGAAAATACCATTCTCATTTTGAGTTATTTGCAATCCAAGAAAGAATTGTTGGAGATTTGCCAGCAGGCTAGTACTGACTATATGTTTGTCATTGATCACAACATATGGAAAGTAGCATGCAGGGAAGTCTTATGTAGTAAGCTTTCAATATATGTAGCATGGACATGATATCAACATGATATCATGGGCGTAGAGGTTAACTATTAGTACAGACAATTATATAGCAACTTGTGTCAGCAGTGTTCCTAACAGAGTAACAGGCAGTGTTCTGTGTATGGTTGTCTGTACAGTTATCATGGAGCCTTGTGTGCTTGGATATATGTTGAAGACATGTTAGTGATGTTTCAATCATGGACACATAGTCTGATATTTAGTAGAAGTAAAGTTATGCAGTCACTATTTGCCAGTAGCAGTTTCTTGTGTTTATTCAGAAGAGCCAACAGAGATTTTATTGGTTATGGAGTTGCACCTATCTTTTGGGTAAGCACCCTTGGATTTAAGCTTAGTGAAGATTTATTGATGTTTGGTTAAGAGCACATGAAGTAATTCAGCTTGAGGAGAAAGATACAGTTGTTTTGGTAGAGCTGACAGTGTGTAGTGTACGTCTACAATTATCTTATTGGACAGGTCCCAGATTATGTTGCATGCATAGTAGAGCTGACAAAATGTTTATCAAAGTTTGTTATGGTTTCTCTAATATGATTTCAAGGTGGTTTTAACAAGCTGACTTGATTATATCATTTAGAGGAAAGATATTTATAGGCAGTCATTCGTGATTTCTTGAGTGTGGTTCATGGTTGATTAAGCAGAGCAGAGAAGAGTGCGATGTGTTGAGCCATCAAAAGAAGGTATATGTGACCAAGTAAAGTACTTGTGCTATACATTGGAACTGATCTAGACAGAAGGTCAAAGTGCAGTTCACCAAGATCCAGATATAGTGTGTATCTATTAAACAAAAGGTTGTAGCCTTCACCCCTTTAAGAAGTGAGCTCTCAGATAGTGTGTCCTCTCCCCTAATAGGTACTATTGTAAAAGACTCCTAACAGGGTCTGGCCCTTGACCAGGTCTACTGTACTAAATATATTGTAAAGAAAATCCTAACAGGGTTAAGGATCTTCTAACAAGGATCATAATACACTAATATAGAATATTAGTGGGTGTCAATTCCCACCGGGGGTTTTACCTATTTGGGTTTCCCCATAACAAAAATATTGGTGTTGTGTTCATGTGTTATTTCATTGTGTTTATGATTCATGTTTAAGTATACTTAATTGGATAAAGAATTGAAACTTATAGATAACTGATTCACCCCCCTGCCCCCCATCTCATTTATCTCTTGGGACTATTCCTAACAATTGGTATTAGATCCAAGTGCCTCAGAGAGAAATTTTAACAGCTTGAAGTTGATTAGATGGCATACTTTAGGAAAGAAAGTCCTAAGTTTGGTGGAGAGAATTATCTTAATTGGAAGAATAAGATGGTGACCCATTTGCAGTGCATTGCTTTTGAATTTTTTGATGTAACTTTCAAAGTAGTCAAAATCCCTTCCTTGGCAGACCTTGCAAAGGATGATGCTACTGATAAGAAAAAAGAATTATTTCATCAGAATACAATAGAAAAAGAAGCTCTTATCAATGCTCTATCTGATGGTGAGTTTTCAGAAATAAAAAAAGGTAGATATAGCCCACAAAATATGGAAGCACCTAGAAGACATATTTGAAGGAGACAAAAAAGCAAAGGATGCGCATAGAAAAACATGGAAGAAAAAATACAATGCATTAGAGATGCTGCCTGAGGAAAATATCAGAGCTTACAATCGAAGGATAAATGAAGCAGTTGCTGGAATCAGAAACAATGGTGGAGAGATTTCAGAGGAGGACATTATGGACAAGTTAATGACTACTCTCACTCCTGAATATGAAAGCAAGATCAACATCCTTGATGAGACCATGCAGCTTACATCAAATTTCAAGAGAGAGGCCTTGATCAGCAAAATCTCAGCGTTTGAGATTTCAAGATTAAAAACAAAACCTAAAAGTGAGACAACCTTCAAAGCAACAGTTCATGGTAAGAAATATGCAAACACTTCTGGTAATTGTGATGATGATGATGAATAAAAAAATCTAGATGATTTCATTTCTATGATTACCAAAAGAGAAAAGAAAGGAAAAGGTAAATATGAAGGTCAATTGCCATTTAAGTGCTTTTCATGAAATAAGATCGGTCATTTTGCATCTAAGTGTCTTACTAGAGCTAGAAAGTTCAAAAAGGATTACAAGCCTAAGTATTCAAAGGAATGCTACTATGCTGGAGATAGAGTTTTAGATGATGAATTAGGTGAAGAAGAAATTAGATTAATTGCTATTATAGAAAAAATGAATAATAAGACAAATCATAAAGATGAGAAAGAGGAACAAGAGCTAGCATTGGTTTCACAAGCTGACATAAGGACTGGATCATAGATAGTGCTTGTTCACATCATATGGCAGGTGATAAAAATAGATTTGTTCATCTAGACAAATACAATGGTGGCATGGTCAGATTTGGAGACAACACTCCTAAACCAATAGTTGGTAGAGGAGCCATCACCTTGGATGGAAAGAATAGTACTGATGATGTTCTTTATGTCGATGGTTTGAAACATAACCTTCTTAGTGTTGGATAGTTACTTGGAAAAGGCTATCAGTTGGAGTTTAAAGATGAAAAATGCATCATTAACAACAAGGATGATGTTATGATTGCATCAGGCTTAAAGACAAGAGGTAATGTTTTCCAACTCAATTCAGAAGCAATTTTTTTTGTTGCTAAAGTTGATGACAGTTGGTTGTGGCATAAAAGACTATGACATATCAATTTTGATAACATAGTAAAGATAAGAAATGTAAAGGCAGTAAGAGATCTACCTAGCATGGCAAAGCCAGTTGATACTATATGCAGGGAATGTGTGATGGGAAATCATGTGAGAAATTCATAAAGGAGCAAGCAAAATTCAGCAGAGAACAAGTTGGATCTGATTCATACAGACCTATGTGGTCCAACTCAAACAAGATCATGCTACAGTGAAAGGTGTTTCATTTTGTTTGTTGATGATTATACTAGGATGATGTGGGTTGTGTTCTTGAAAGATAAGTCAGAAGCATTTGAGAAGTTCAAAATATTTAAAGCTAAGGTTGAGAATGAATCTAGACTATAGATAAAATGTTTGAGATTGAATAGAGGAGGAGAATTCACCTCTGATAGATTCTATGAGTACTACGAAGAACATGACATAAAGAGACAGCTAAGTGCACCTAGAACCCCTCAGCAGAATAGAATTGCAGAGAGAAGAAATAGGATCATCCTTGATATAGCACGCACCATTATGATAGAAGGAAAAGTTGGACACACCTATTGGAGAGATGAGGTCAATACAATAGTCTACACCATCAATAGAATTCAATTGAGGCCAGGTGCTAACAAAACACCATATGAGCTATGGTTTGGTAATGTTCACACAGTAAAATACTTCAGAATATTTGGAAGAAAGTGCTACATCAAGAGGGATGAAGTAGTAGGCAAGTTTGATGCAAGAAGTGATGAAGGTATTTTCCTTGGTTGCTCTACTAAAATTAAAGCTTGTAGATGTTTCAATTTAAGATTGAAAAAGATCATTGAAAGTGATCATGTTAAGATTGATGAAAATTTTATGGTTCAAGAAAGATATCATGATTACTCACCCATGATTGAAGAAGAACCCAGACCCTCCACTAGTGAGATAGTTATTAAAGAAATGTTTGATAGTATTGATGTGTTATTCAATGACCCTGAGACAAGTGAAGAAGAAACTCCTAAGCTTGATGAGTCAGCATCACCTAAAGTTCCAAAGTTTACATCTACAAATCATTCCAAGATAAACATCATTGGAGATCAGAGCGGAAAAGTCTTAACAAGATCACAAGCAAAGAACCCAGCTAGTAGTGAAGCAGTATTTTTACTATCTCAGATTGAACATTTAAGTGTTGAAGACGCATGTAATGATTCAGATTGGCATGATGCTATGAAAGAAGAACTTGATCAGATTATTAAGAATGACACTTGGGAACTGGTCCCAAGACCTAGTGATAAGAATGTGATTGGAACAAAGTGGATATTCAGAAACAATATGAATGAAGATGGTACAGTAGTAAGAAATGAAGAAAGGTTAGTATGTAAGGGATATGCGCAAAGAGAAGGCATTTATTATTCAGACACACTTGCACCTGTGAGCAGATTAGAAGCTATTAAGTTGTTTCTAGCTTATGCTACAATAAAAAACTTCAAAGTTTATCAGATGGATGTCAAGTCAGCATTCCTAAATGGAGATTTGAAAGAAGAAGTGTACATTGAATAGCCAGAAGGATTCACCTTATCAGACAGACCTGATATGGTATATAGATTGAAGAAGGCCCTCTATGGACTTAAGAAAGCCCCTAGAGCATGGTATGAGAGACTAGATGGATATCTAACAAAGATTGGATTCAAGAAAGGAGCAGCTGATTATAATCTATTCATTAGAGAGACATATGAAGGTCTACTACTTGTAGCTATATTTTTTGATGACATTATCTTTGGAGGTAATGACAAACTAAGTGTAGAATTTGCCAAAGAAATGCAAAATGAGTTTGAGATGAGTATGATTGGTCCTATCAAATATTTTTTGGGATTAAATGTGTAGCAAACAGAGAAAGGTATTTTCATTAATCAGTCCAAGTATGTGAAAGAAATACTAAAGAAATCCAAAATGGATTATTGCAAGCTAGTAGGAACCCCTATGATCACTGGATACAAGCTTACAAAAGAAGATGACTCACCAGTAGTAGATATAACATTGTATAAATCTATGATTGGTAAACTCATATATCTTACTCAGACTAGACCTGACATTTCCAATGCAGTTGGCATAGTTGGAAGATTTGCAGCAGAACCTAAGCAAAGTCACCTCATGGCAGTAAAGAGAATATTCAGATACTTGTAGAGCACTATAGACTATGGTCTATGGTATCCTAATTCATAAAATGTTGAGATTCATGTATACACTGAAGCTGATTGGATAGGATGCGAAGATGATAGAAAGAGTACATTAGGTGGAGCAGTGTTTCTTGGTGATAGACTTGTCACCTGGACAAGAAAGAAACAAAATTGTATTTCTTAATCAACAGCAGAAGCAGAGTATGTTGCAGCAGCCTTGAATTGTTCTATAATTTTTTGGATCAAGCAGTTGATAAAGGATTTTGGAATTCATATTGATTATCCTATTTTTATTCACTATGATAACACTAGCACTATCAATATGTTGAAGAACCCTGTGATGCATGCAAAGACAAAGCACATTGAGATCAAGTATCACTTCCTAAGAGAGAGAGTGGTAGAGAAAGAAGTCAAGATGGACTATGTGAGTACTAAAGATCAGTTGGTAGATATATTCACAAAACCCTTGCCTAAGGATACTTTTGAGTATCTCAGGGAGAAGTTGGGAGTAATTCCCTTCCCTGATTTTTCTTAGAAGAAAGAAGGAAAGGCATTAGTCCTTAGGGACTGATGGAAGGTTGACTACTCTACCTCAGGAGTAGTACCGGTGCTTAAAATGAATGGCACCCTTTGCCATTGATGTCAAAGGGGGAGTAATATACAGAGTCATGAAAAAGAAGAAGCAGTAGTATACTAAGGGGGAGCAGTAATCAGTCTTGGAGATAGTTTAGTTGAGGAAATGGAGAATATTGAAGAGTAGTGCAACAATAAGAGGATTCATCTTTGGGGGAGTTTTCAAGAGGAAATGGAGAATGTTATAAAAGAAATGTTCATTTGGGTTGGTGGTGGTTTTTCATTCCACATGTTTCTATAAATACCAAAGGGGGAGATTGTTGGAGATTTGCCAGCACACCAGTACCGACTATATGTTTGTCATTGATGACAACATATGGAAAGTAGCATATGTGGAAGTCTTATGCAGTAAGATTTTAGTATATGTAGCATGGACATGATATCAGCATGATATCATGGGTCCAGAGGTTAACTGTTAGTACATACAGTTATATAGCAGCTTGTATCAATAGTGTTCCTGATAGAGTAATAGGTAGTGTTCTGTGTATGGTTGTCTATACAGTTATCATGGAGCCTTGCGCGCTTGGATATATGTTGAAGACATGTTAGTGATGTTTCAGTCATGGACGCATAGTCTGATATTCAGTAGAAGTGAAGTTATGCAGTCACTATTTGCCAGTAGCAGTTTCCTGTGTTTATTCAGAAGAGCCGACAGAGATTTTATTGGTTCTAGAGTTGCACCTATCTTTTGGGTATGCACCCTTGGATTTAATCTTAGCAAAGAGTTATTGATGTTCAATTAAGAGTGCATGAATTAATTCAACTTGAGGAGAAAGATATAGTTGTTTTGGTAGAGCCAATAGTGTGTAGCATGTGTCTACAATTATCTTATTGGATAGGTCCCAGATTATGTTGCGTGCATAGTAGAGCTGGCATAATGTTTATCAAAGTTTGTTATGTTTTCTCTAATATGATTTCAAGGTGGTTCTAATGGACCAACTTGATTATATCATTTAGAGGAAAGATATTTATAGGAAGTCATTTGTGATTGCTTGAGTGTGGTTCATGGTTGATTAAGCATAGCAGAGAAGAGTGTGAAAATTGTTGAGCCATCAGAAGAAGGTCTATGTGACCAAGTAAAGTACTTGTGTTATACATTGGAACTGATCCAGACAGCAGGTCAAAGCATAGTTCACCAAGATCCTGATATAGTGTGTATCTGTTAAACAGAAGGTTGTAGCCTTTACCCCTTTGAAAAATGAGCTCTCGGATAGTGCATCCTCTCCCCTAATAGGGACTATTGTAAAATAATCCTAACAGTGTTCGACCCTTGACCAGGTCTACTATACTAAATATATTGTAAAGAAACTCCTAACAGGGTTAAGGATCTTCTAACAAGGATCATAATACACTAGTACAGAATATTAGTGGGTGTCAATTCCCACTGGGGTTTTTACCTATTTGGGTTTCCCCGTAACCAAAATATTGGTGTGATTCACCCCCCCCCCCTTCTTAGTTATCTCTTGGGACTATTCCTAACAAGAATTTCATTTCACCTATCATGGATATCTCAAATTCACTTTCTATTTCTTTAGAAAATTTCTTACATAGATTATCATTACCTCCAAAGATAATGTCATCCACAAATACTTCTATTATCAAGATTCCATCTTCACTAGTTCTTAAGTACAAATTACTATCTGTATTACCTTTTCTGAATCCAAGCCCAAGTAGATACTTGTCTAACCTTTCATACCAAGCCCTAGGAACTTGCTTCAGCCCATACAAAGCTTTCTTCAATTTGCACACCATGTCTTTATCTTCGGATAGAGGAAATCCATCTAGTTGTTCTATATAGACTTCTTCAAGATCTCCATTCAGAAATACAGATTTAACACCCATCTGATACACTTTGAAGTTTTTATGTGCAACATAAGATAGGAACAATCTTACTGTCTCTATTCTAGCAATAGGAGAAAATGTTTCTTCAAAGTCTATGCCTTCTTGCTGTGAGTATCACTTACACACTAGTCTTGCTTTGTTCCTTACAACAGTTCCTTCTTCATCCATTTTGTTTCTAAAAAACCATTTTGTTCCTATTACATTTATATTTTTTGGTCTAGGAACCAGTTCCCAAGTATTATTCTTCTTTATTTGATCCAATTATTCTTTCATAGTATTTGTCCAAGATTTATCTTTAAATGCTTCGTCTATATTTTTTGGCTCAACTTGAGAAATCAAACAAATTTATTCTCTAACTTTTGATCTAGTTAGCACTCCCTGACTGGTATTGCCAATAATTTAATTTTCAGGATGGTTATTTTTTACATGATACCTTGGTGTTTTAGGAGTCTCATTAGCCTTGCTTTTGCTAGCATCACAGGCCTCTTTTTCAATTTCTTCCTCAACAAGTTCTTATCCTTCTGTAGCAGTAGTAGTTTCTTTTATTTTTGAAATCTGATTAGTGTCATACAAATTCTTTCTTGTATCTGAAACTTCTCATCTATTCTTACATTGTTACTTTCAATCATCTTCCTCAATATCAGATTGAAACATTTGTATGCCTTGTTTTTAATGAAGTAACCAAGGAAGATTCCTTCATTAATTCTAGCATCAAACTTCCCTATCTCATCATCTCTCTTGATATAACACTTACTACCAAATATTCTGAAGTATTTTACAATAGGAGTATGATCAAACCATAGTTCATAGGGAGTCTTACTTGTACCTTCTCTGATTTGAATTATGTTCAAAGTGTACACAGCTGTTCCAACAACCTCTCTCCAATGTACATGAGATACATTACCTTCAATCAACATTGTCCTAGTAGCATCAAGTATAGTCCAATTTCTTCTCTCTGCTATCCCATTCCATTATGGAGTCCTAGGAGCAGATGTTTGTCTCTTTATCCCATGATGTTCGCAGTATGAATTGAATAAGTCTGAAGTAAACTCTCCACCTCTGTCTAACCTTAAACACTTGATCTTTAAACTTGATTCATTCTCTACTTTTTCTTTGAACAACTTGAATTTATCAAATGCTTTTGATTTTTCTCTTAAATAACCCACATCATTCTAGAAAAGTCATCAACAAAGAGTATTAAATACCTTTCACCATAGTATGACTTTGTTCTTGTAGGTCCACACAAATCTATATGTACCAGATCCAACTTTCCTTTTGACATGTATATTCTTTGCTTTTATGACTTCTTCTAGTCTACTTTCCCTTAACACATTCTCTGCATACAGTGTTAGATGGTTTCACAATCTTTGGTAGATCTCTTACTGCATTAGCCATACTTGCCTTCACAATGTTATCAAAATTAACATGACAAAATCTCCCCTGCCATAACCAACTGTCATCTACCTTCGCAACAAAACAAGAGGCTCCAAATGTGTTTATTTCATATACATTACCTCTAGATTTTGAGCAGGTAGCAATCAGTTTTCCTTCCTTACTTCTGATAAAACATTTACCATTAACAAAACTTAACCGAAATTCTTTATCCATTAGTTGTCCAACACTCAATAGATTATGTTTCAGTCCTCCAACAAGCAGTACATTGTCTGTATTAGTTTTTCCATCCAGAGTAATGGATCCTACTCCTATGATAGATTTAGGGAGATTGTCCCCAAAACTCACAAAACCTCCATCATACTTTACTAATTTAACAAAATTGTTCTTATCACTAGTCATATGATGAGAACAACCACTCTCAATTATCCATTCAATTTTCTTGTCAACATGAGATACTAAAGCTTTTTCTTCATGTACTGGTTCATCTCTAATAGAAAAAAATCCAATCTCTTCACAATCTAAATCATCTTCATTAGAGATTCCTTCACTAGCATAATAAAATTCTTGTCCCTTTTAATCTTTTCATAATTAGGTTTGTACTTAGAAACCCTTGTAGGACATCTAGATGAAAAATGACCTACCTTATTGCATGAAAAACATTTCAAGGGTAACTTGCCTTCAAACTTGCCCTTACCTCTTTTTTCTCTTCTAGCAATCAGTGCAAAAAGTTCAGCCATCTTTCTTTCTTCTGTCATTATTTGTTCCCATTCCTTAGAATACTCACCAAGCTCTTCTTTTAGATCTTCTTTGCTGGTGCTCAGAAGTGTAGACAATTTCTTATGTGTGGATGCCTTAAATGTAGATTCAACTTTAGGTACAGCTTCCCCTAATTTTGTAGCTTCAAAAGTAGTTAGCTTTGCAATCAACATTTCTCTGCTAAAATTTGGAGTCAGGGGTATAGTCTCTTGAATAGAAATTGCCTTGAACTTGTATACAAGAGTCAATGATCGCAATAACTTCTTCATCATAAGTGCCTCCACAATTTCTAATTCCAACTACTACTTTTGTGACCCTTTGAACATAGGATCTAATGCTTTCATCCTCATTCATTTATAGCTTTTCCATCTTTGTTTTCTAGTTGTGTAGCTTTTCTTGCTTGGTATATTTGTCTCCTTCATATAATGCTTCTAATCTATTCCAAATTTCATGTGCCGAATCTAAGTCTTTAACTTCAGTGAACTCACCTTCAGATAGTGCATTGATCAATGCTTCCCTTGAAACCATGTTATATGAGAATAACTTCTTCTCATCATCAGTAGCAGATGGAAAATAATTCTCAGTCTTCAGGGCTACCTTCTTCTTTGTAATAATCTAGTAGTATATGCCTAAACACAACAAGTGTGTTCGCATCTTATTCTTCCAACTGTCAAAGTTCCCAAGATAAAATTTAGGACCATCCTTCCTATAGAGTGCCATCTCCAAGATCACCTCAAGTTGTTAAGATTTCTCTCTGAGGACCACAAGCTTTGATACCAATTTTTAGGAATAACAGTCCACAATACAATTGAGAGGGGGTGAATCAGTTGTATAATAGAATATTAAACTTTAAACTTTAAGCTCCACAATATCAGATCCAATGAACATAATGAATGCCAACACAATAACATAATATTTTGGTTTCGGGGAAACCCTGTTAAAGGTAAAAACCCTGGTGGGAATTAGCACCCACAAATGGTGTACTGAGAGTATAGTTATCCTTTTTAGAAGATATAGCCTTGTTAGGAGCTTATTGAAACATTACAGTACATAGTCCTTGTTAGAGGACAGAACCTGTTAGGAGTCAAGAACAAAAGGGTGGGCTCACTGCCCAAAGAAGGTTAAATCCACCTTCAAAACTCACTTGTTCACAACATAGGTGTATATAAAGAAATACACAATCTTTTGAACTGTTTGCTAGAAATTATCTTTGCTTGATCAGTTCCAATGAAGTCCACTAGTAAACCTTTTCTCTACATATAGTAGACACAAGCTCATAGCTTTCACAACCTTTTTCTATCACATACATTCCACCCATATATTTTCCAAAGAAAAGACTCTATATATATACCTTATTACACTTTACCATGATCAAGTCAACCATGAGGCTTTCCTAATTACAAAAAATTACATAAACCCTTGCTAAGATACACACAGTATCTAGGACAAGTCTACAAATATTACATTACAACAATTAAGGACCGACATCCTTAATTTATGCTCACCAACAAAACACATGCTTCATTTCATGAGTCAACTTCAAAATAAACCATCGCCAGAACACACGCCATAGATGATGTCACCAATCATTGCAAAGCTTGCGCTGACCATTGAAAATCCTTTAGTACCCTTTCTATCATCCTTCAAGCTCGCAAACCTTGAATCCAAATCCTTTGAAAGATATACCAGAAACCCAAAGACTAACTCTGTCAATTCTCACTGTCATAGTTTAGTGACCAGTCTTCATTAAAACTTTTGTATCTCTCTCAATATGAAACATCTAATGATGTGATCTCAGATATAAGATCACAACATGCACTTGAACTCTCATCTAACTTTGCAACATCTAAAACATCCATACAGTGTCCATACACTGTGATTTCCAGTCTGGTTCCTTCATAGAAACATATGTTGACATCAATGACAAAACAAAAATGACATCAGTATGAGTACCCATTCAGTAATGTAGTGATTAAACATATTAAATGTCTCAATCACCTCTCCATGCATTAGCAATATCCAACAAGATGGCATTAATATCTTGACTAGATCTGATTATGTATTAGACAGGTAGTATTGTTTGTGTTCTTCAATTTCTTAGCTTGTATTCCTTGTATTGATTACTTTTTGTATTTATTTTACTAAATTTTATTTTCTTCTTGACAAAGACTTTATATTCAGATTTTCGACCAGTGCCTTCTTCCTATTGGGAACTAGAGTCAAACTTCCTCCTTGATCCTATATATAACCCCCACAAAACATTTTTTACTTCCACTACTTGAATGGACCTGTCAACTATTCTAACCTTTTATGCCTTAGATTATTTAATTACACCACAATTATTCCTATTAAGTTTAACTTATCTTAATAAGACCAATAAGAAAAAATCAGTATGTACAACACTTCACGTAAAATTTTTGATATTCAAACTGCAATGCAATTATAATAACTTCTTCACATGACGACTCAGATAGCTTCTACTTTCTTGTAATAGAAATCACAAGGGAACTAATCAACTTAAAAATTAGAATCAACAACTTTCATAGAGAATCAAAATATTGGATTTATATTAAAACTGAGATATCTAATACAAAAATACTTTTCAAAGAGTATATATATGAGGAGACCCATTGGAGGTGTCCTTTCATAAATCTCTTTTTAGAATGAACTAAGCTTACAAAAGGATTATTAATAAAAACTAATGAAACTAAAACTATTCATCATCCAACATTTTAGCAATATTGTTCTTATACTCCTTATAGTCCTATGAATCATATGTGTCTACATCTTGTATGGTTTTCCTAACATGATGCTCAAGAGTTACCATGTTTTCCAAGTGAGAGATGTGTGTGTGAAAATTGTACCTGATCTATAGACAAAACACTTCAGTAAAACATTAGAGGTTAGCTATAATCAAAATCGTGCAAAATTGAAATCTAATCTAACCAAGCGATCTACTGCCTTCTAATAGGTGTGAGATTGATGTTCTCAGATTGTAATCAAGATCAGTGACCTAGACGACACCTAAATGAAAGATTTGAATGCAAAACTGATATGAAATATGAATGCAATTAATTTATATTTTTGATATTTTCTATGCAATATGAATGATAAACTTGATATGGAATCTATGCTAATATGGAAATTGTTATGCTAAAATGATCTAACAATGATATGAAAAAGAATCTAAATGAATGTAAAAAAAATAAATTGATCTCACAATAGCCTTGATTCGCAATAAGCTTTGATTCTCCAAATTCTAATTCTCCAAAATAGTTGTGCAATTTGTAGATGACTTTGGCAAAGTAAGCTTGCAAAATTATGAGATGATTTGAGGTGAGCTGAAGCATTAATTTATAGAAATCTAGGGCTTTGGAGGTGCATGGAAGAAAGCCATAAATCACTCAGATTAACTCAGCTTGATTTTTGAGTTATCTGATAATAAAGATAATTTAATTCACAAAAATATGCAAATCATGCAAAAATAGCTTTTTAACTCAAATTAGAAGTTTAGATCAACTTTAAAACTCAAAAATGATGTTGAGTTCCAAAAAGTCAATAACTTGCATTGATTTTCTGATTTGGAGTTTAACTGCTCTTTGATTGTGCACATGGATAATTATGAATTAATAAATAAATAAAGTGATTTATTCTCAACTTAATTGATTTTTGAAAAATAATTGATTTATGGGTTAATCAATCATTTAATCAAACTTTTATTCAAAAACAATATTATTAAATATGACAACTTGCTTTAATTAATTAAATAAGAATTTAATCAATTAATGATAGGAATTTTGATTTATTGTCAAATTTGAATAATAATACTTAGGAATAAATATAATTAAATTCAATTAAATAATTAAGTGGTAGAATTAAATCTAATTAATTAAATATTAAGAATATTCAATTAATCAAACTTTAGGATAAATAAGATTTATTGCCAAATAATCATTAAATTAAAGATAATTATGATAATTAGGAATATTACTAGGAATATTCCCCGATGCAGAATTTAAGATAATCAATTAAGTTCGATGATGTGCAAATGTGCCTTTGGTTAGGACTTTGATGGCAATTTCATTCGATGTGTCGATATGGAGGTTAATGAACCTATAGCCCATTTTTGGGGTATTACATTTTGCCCCTCTTTGAATTGTTGTGCAAAGCACAGTGGTTCAAAGATAGTCTATGTTTGATATAGATATGAAACTGATTCAAAATTGATAATTGATATGAGACAGAAGCTGATTGATATTGATTTGATATGAAGATAATAGGTCCTAAATGACTAAAGATAATGTTCACTGTAGCAACGATGAACTGAGGATTGCGAAAAAAAAAGTGTCAAAACACCTGATTCTGAACCTTATGATTGCAAAGAAGTGAGTGACCGGTTCTAGACTCGATTGTCTTAGCAGAACTAGCAGGTATCACATCTGAACCCTTCAGTTGCCGAAGAACCAAGGAAAGAACACTATGATCCGATGGTTGCAAAAACTTATACAGTTTACAAGATTAGGAGAATACTAGATTGATATGAATCGATGAATCTGATATGCCCCAAGTGATGATAGATTTGCCCTGAGCAATGAGGTCTTTTGATGAATCAGCAACTAGACGTGGTTGTTGTCTTGATTACTAATGAAAGATTGATCACAATTTTAAATTTATAGACTTGAATGATGTGCAATACCATGCCCCCTTCGGGATTAAAATTGAAATTTGACAAGAAAAGTCAATGTTATAGTTTAGAAGCATGTTAATTGATTTGAGAAGTGGTTATACACGTTTGAGAATGCATTCTGCATCGTTTGGAGGTCCAAAAGACCAAGTTTGACTAAGTTTGACCATGAGTTGACCATGGTTGACCAAGTTGAAATTTTGATAGTTTGATGTAAGATAATCAGTTAAGTTGAATACTAGATTTCTGTGATGATTGAAGGTTGATTATGCAAGTAGTTAATAATATGAATGATCTCAGATTTTGATTTTGATCCCGAAAAAGGATTCTACCTGCTCTTTCGTTGGAGGAACCTTCGTGTGAGATTCAGCTCTTGTTAGATTTGAAGATGCGAGTGGAGAATTATTTAAGCATTGAAGTTCATTTAGCCATTGTGAGATCATGCAACATGCAAAATGCAAAGAGATATGCAAAATGAAATGCAACCTAAGACCTAGGACCTAGTCACTGATCATATGTCGATTTGTTATCATCATTAAACTTTTAGGTAACTGGATAAATCAATACAATGCCCACTAGCTATGAAACCATAGACATATGAATATCAATTTGTATGCGCAAGAATCAATACAACACCCACTGGTCAACAACCATGGATATATGAATATTGATTTTATTTTCAGAATGTTGGATTAGATATAAGCACCAAGGCATAAACGCCAGGATGACCTAAATATCATGTCAATTTTGATATAGCAATTTGTATAAGCATCAAAACATAAACGTAATGATGACCTGAATATGCCTTGCATTGCAAACAGATCAAACAGTCAAGAGATCATTCTAAATCCAATGTGAATTACCTGTAGTGACCTTTTATCATTCACATCCTTAGGTAAGATCACATTTCACAGTAAGAGAAAGAACTTACTCAAAAAGACAATAGTGAGAGAAAACTTCCTTGAATTTTTTGGGTATCAATGGGCGAGGTACGCATGGCCATCCAATTCGAGATAGAGGCTCTTACAGTTGGACACCATTTCAATCCAAAATTTCTAAAGACGTTAGATTTTCACATACAAGCAGAAGACAAAGAAAAGATTATGCCCCTAGTCATCACTCTCTAAATCCTATAAAGGACATCATCGAAGAGCTCGAAGGGACACAATAAGCAAAAATCTCAATGCGAATCAGTAAGCATACAAGGAGATAAAAGCATGTAAAAAGAATAGATTGTTTTCAGTTGAGTTTTGATGTTTGATTACATTGTTGATGCAAAATCCTTTCTAGAGACAAGACTGACTGACTAACTCACATGAAGTTTCAAAGGACTCTGACTGGATATGATATGTCTAAGATACACTGGAGGCCATAGGATATAACATTGATTACCCCCAAGTGTTAAGCATTGATAGGATACATACGCTTGAGCTGAGTGGTGTACAGACCGACTTATTAAAAACTAGAAATGCAAAAACAAACCAGGAGATATGTACAAACTAAAGCAAAACTGAAAGTTGGGAAAGACCAAGATTGTGTTGATAGATGGAGCATTTTGAAAGAAGTGGCACCCATTTGCTGGGTTTTCACCATCTTGGCAGAGATTTTATTTTTGCTACCAAGGCACCTGTTTCCAAGTTTTCACGAAAGCACTTTTTCTTTTTTCATTTTTCAATTTTTTTGAATTTTTGATATTTTCTGATTTTTTTGTGAATCATCAAGGCACCTATTGCTAGGTTTTCACCAAGATGTTCATTTTTTCAGGACTTTTTCCAATTTTTAAGATTTTTTCAGGACATTTTACCATAGACTGAATGCCTTAGGCGTAGAACTTCTTCAAATGGAGAACGTTGATTGGTTCTCAGAGCTGTTCTCCTTCAGTCGTTGAGAGTTGATAGGCACCAGAGCCAAAAGTAGCAGTAATTACAAAGGGACCCAGCCAATTGGATTCAAACTTCCCCTTACATTCTTGATGGGATTGATTTTTAGGATTTTCTCTCAAGACTAGATCACCAACCTAAAATTCTCTATGTCTGACTTTCTTGTTGTAACCTCTAGACATTCTCTTATGATATACTCTGAGATGATCATACACTGCTTGTCTGCACTCATCTAGTAGTTCAAGTTCTTGCAACCTAGACACTCTGTAGTCATCATCAGTTACTAGACCATGCATTCTAATTCTTAGTGATGAGATTTCAACCTCAATAGGCAATACTGCTTCAGACCCATAAACTAAAGTGAAAAGTGTAGCCCTAGTAGGGGTTCTAATACTTGTTCTGTAGGCCCAGAGAGCTGGATTGATCATGAGATGCCAGTCTCTTCCTATTTTATTAACTGTTATGTGCAAGATTTTCAATAGATTTTTGTTAGAGGCCTCAGCTTGTCCATTCCCTTGAGGATAGTAGATAGAAGACCAATGTTGTGTGATCTTGAATTTGGCACATAGATCATCTAGGTCTTTGTTCTTGAATTGTCCATGTTATCTATGATTATGGAATGAGGTATCCCATATCTGCATATGATATAGTTCAATATGAACATAGATATTTTCTTTCCAGTTGCCTGTGTCAAAGGGACTGCTTCTACCCATTTTGTAAAATAATCTGTAGCAGTGATTATATGGGCATGTCCATTAGAAGAGTGCGGATAGATAGCACCTATAAGATCAAAAGCCCATTGTTGAAAAGGCCATTGTGTTGTGAAGGGAATTAGATCTCTCCTTGGAGCATGATTCAAGTTACCATGCACTTGGGCACTTTTGATAGTTCTTAGCAAACTTGATAGCTTCTTTTTCCATTTCAAACTCCCAAGAAAAATCATATCATGCAGTCCCAATGTCTAGCAATGTGGAGAACAAGAGGGATTGGCAAGCTGGTGGACGAGATGGAAGACGAGAGAATGAAGGAGAATGAAGGGAAGAAATCCTCAAAGGTCAAACTCCTCAAGAATACCCAAGCTAGGGAAAAATTGTCATGTAAAACACATTTGGACAAGCAATGAAAGGCCAACATAGGATAAGTCACAAAATCATAATGCCAAAGAAGGAAAGGATGCAGTCCAAAAGAGTAGACATGTCAATAGGCTTCATAGCATTGTGTTTTACTCTTTCTTTCTTTTTTTTTGTTATATCAAGACCAAAGGGGAAAAGGATAGCGATAGGAAAAAGTGAATGGAGGAAGATGGACATGAAGGCTAAACATGAAAGGAATGAAAGCAAGATCATCATAAAATAGCTCACAAGATAGCCAAATGTTCGTGTATAGATCAACATTGTCAAGATCAAAGAGAGAAGATGAAATGGATGAAATATGTAGAAGAACTACACATGATGTCTGATTGTTAGGTTTTCATCATGGTACTTATCCAAGGTGCCACAAGGGAGTCATTTTCACCATAGGATGAATTTATTTCTCTTTAATTTTGCTACCAAGGCACCTGTTTCCAGGTTTTCCACCAAGGCACATTTTTAATTTTTTAATTTTTATTTTTATTTTTTGGAAGAAGGCAAGCTTTTTAGATAATGCTCCTTGAAAGGATAAACCATGATATGCCAAGGATTCAAAATGATACGCTCAAAGATGTTGATAGGGAAAGGGAGATGGAAGAGCAAAATGGAGGATAAGGTTTTATGTAAAGCGAGTGAGGTTGGAAGATAGGAGGAATAGGCAAATGAGGAAAAAGGATAGAAGGTAGAAGGATAATGAATGGAAGGATCGTGAAAGGGTAGATGGAAAGGAAGGCAAGATCAATATCAACACACACCTTGGAGGGTGGTGAGAGGATGGAGAAAATGTGAATGAAGGAATACGTGAAGGAATATGGAGAATGGATAGCAGAGGTTGTGGTTTAGGCACATGGAATGGAAGAATGTTTTTGGAAGAAGATGAAGTGGAAGTCTTTGGAAGCTTGAATGTCAACTTCACTTTTTGCTCAACACCAGACTCTTTCAAGAGAGACTTTGGAATCCATATAGTTTTAGGCTTTTCATTTCTTTTTGATGATCTAGAGAGAATATCTTTAATGATGGATTTTAGAACCCATACTTGTCTTGTAGTTTTTTTCTTAGATATCTCTTTTGGCTTTATGCCTCCATGTCTATTAGAGGAGACATGGTAATCTTCTTTTTTTTATGGATTCCTGTATTGCTTCTTTTTCTTGTATTGAACATTCAAGTTACTTCCAAAAGACTTGGGACTTGTGGAAGAAAAAGGAGGATATGACTGGTTTAGATGGGTGGGTGGATGAAAAGGATTCAAGGGTATGCATCTATGTTGATCTTGAGGAAATATGGGAGATGGAGGGACGCAAGGACCCAAGATGGATGGTGAATTAAGAGAGTTAGGAGGGGAAAGTGAAGGGACATAAGGACCCAAGATGGAAGGAAGACGTGAAGCCCTTAGTAGTGGTGGAAGAGGTCCCAGGATGGAAGTGGAAGATACAAAAGGATAATCAATAAGTTCATCAACATCTATATGACAACCAAGGATATCAGCATCTTTAGAGTGAGCATTAGAATTTTTAATAGAATCATGGATATCTTGAATATGAGCACCTTCTTTGATAGGATTGTTCGAAGCTTGCAAAGACTTAAGAAGAGTAGAAAGTGGAAGTGAACATGGAGTGGTAGAACAAGAAGATGAAAGACTTTAATCTTGACAAGGATCTTTGGATAGCATAAGCGCATAATTTTTCTCTTGATTTTCAATAGGCTTAACATTGAAGGAACAACACCATTTTTAACAACCTTAATGGAAGTATCATCTTTGGAAAGTGCAAGTGTAGTAAGGTCATTTTGATTGTCAATAAGCTCAACAGTGTAAGTAGCATCATGATCTTGCTTAGGAGAAGACTTAAGATATGGTGGAATGCATGAAAAAGGGTGTGTAGGATCAAAAGAACCCTGAGACAGATAAGAGACATCATGAAAAGGAGTGGACGACATGGAGGGTTCTTGATCTTGATCTTTCTTTATGTTCTTTTCTTTATCATTTCTGGAGTCCTCTTGACATGGAGCCACTTCTAAGGACAAGGAAGCATGTTGGGATTATATGGAAGACTTTGGAAGAGATGGTGGAGGACTAGCTTAAAGTAGGAATTATAGCATATGAAGGCTTAGGCTCTTTAGGTTTAGCATTAATGAAAGTATTGGTAGCCAAGTGAAGGTTAGCTTGAGTTTTTTCAAGGGGTAGCCCTTGAGGATAACTATAGGGAATTGTATGAAAAGTATCAGGACTTTCATTGGATGAAGGATTTGTGAAAGATTTGGAAGACTCAGAAGCTTTAGGAAGTGTATGGGTATTGGAGGAAGTAGGGGATGGAAGGGAACCATCACAAGACAAAGGTTTAACATTAACATGATCTTTCTTGAGAGTGTAATATTTATTTTCAGCATGAGAGTTCTTAGAGGAGAGATCCTTGTAGTATTGATGCTTCAAGCTAGCATGATGCATTTTATAGTCCTCAGTAGTAGTAGATGGATCATAATCAAGGTATTGTTCACAAAAATCATCAAAGTCTTTTTCAAAATCAGAATCATATGGATCACCATCATGATCTATCCAATGTGACATCCCATTTCTAGTAAGCAGGAACACACGATGAGAAGGACTCTTAGGAATAGAGGTGTCATAGGTATCATTATATTGTCTATCATCATAGTCATCATAGTCTTCAAAGATGGATGTGTCACTCTCCATGGAAGAGGTATCATAAGGATTGTCACGTTGCTCACATTTTGTCTGGGGGCATGGTGATATGTACAAGTCTTTATCAAATGGAAAAGGGCATAGAGCTTCCATGGAGAACTCTTTAGGTTCCTTTTCTTTCTTAAGATTGTTAAGTTCAACTTGCATAGCATGCATCTGTTTCATCATAGCGGTGATTAGAGCTTCTTCCTCTTGTGTACTAATTCTTTAAGACATGTGTACTGATTCTCAATAGCTACTTCTCTATTCTTGACACAGTGATTTGTTCGACAGATTTTGGAACTAGGCTGAAAAAGCTAAGTATCTAGGAATTCTAAACATTTTTTGATAACTTTTCAAAATTTTCCCAAATGACACACTATAGACTCATACGACAGTGGGCATGCTATGAAACGACAATTGAAAAGCTCCTACGATAGTTGAAAAACTTGTACGACAGTGGGTATGCTATGAATTGATAGCTAAAAAGCTCATACAACAGTTGCTAGCAGGATTTGACTTTTTGAATTTGACTGGCATAAAGACTTGTACGACACTGGGTTCTCTACCATACGACAGATGGGCAGTAATGAAACAACACTTGATAGAAACTCGTATGACTTTCTAACCTCCTGAGATGACTTTTGACTCTAGAAAAGAATTTCACTTCAAATTTTGCAAATTTAGGGTTTTCAATTTCAACTTGTTTGCAAATTGTACTATCTAGATTTGAGGATGATAACAGATTTGTTCATTTTCAATAACCAGATAGATAAACAAGCACACAAAATAGCAAGCTAGTGATTTCAAGCATGTTTGAAAACAATGAACAAGGGAAAAAGCAACCTTGCGCATGAACAATCAAGTGATTTTATTCGTTCTAATCCTCCGAAGTGCTAATTGTGTATGTTCCAAAATGTTTTGCAATAATGCACATATACCCTAGAAAATAAAAATTTGGCCTCACTAGGGTTTTTAGTAATGGTTTGACTTTGCAACTTTTATGATCTAAAGGGGTGAAATCCAATCTTGGTGCACCAAGGTTTTGACACAGTCTGAGAACTTAATCTTCAAGAGCTGCTAGGGAGATCTGACAACCCAACAATGAACCACACCTGTGAAGATTTCTTCCACAAGAATATTTATATAGTGGCTGTCACTACCACGGCAAAAATGGCTATTACCGCTTGAGGTTCTGTCAACGTAGTTTGCCTTGTGAAGGGAATGTCCGCTATGGTTAACCCTCTCTAAAGATTACTCACAATATTGTACCACAAGGGGACTTGGCTCTAGATCCAAGGTTTTTGACGCCTTTTCATTTTTAACCCAAACAAAGCAAACAGATAAATCTGACACGCTAAGACAAAGTTTTGTTTCACCAAGGTCTATGATGTCAACTCCACATGATCTATCAACCTCTCCGGGGAGAGAATGTATCGATCAATAAGAGAAGGTGCACTAACTAATTTTGATTCACCAAAGCTCGTGATGTCAACCCCACGTGATCTATCAACCTCTCCTGGGAGAGAATGTATCGATCAATAAGAGAAGATGCACTAACCAAATTGAATGTGAAATGCACTAAGTATCCTCCCTACCTACAAGGATTCTATTGTCAAGAAGGATTTCACTGGGAATCCAATCTCTCAAGAATCATGAATAGTGTTCATAGGGCCTAATTACTATGTGAGCACAGATGTATGTTTCCAAAAAGCAAATCTACCAAAAGTACCCAAAAAGTAGAAAGAGGAACACTTAACGTTTAAAGAAAATATGAGATGAGTCCACAAGGTGGAACACTTAACACCTCACACAAGCTAAAAATGAGTCCCCAACTTAAAAAACAAGTGAGTTCCTAAAAGCATAAATGGGTTGCCAAGTGGAACACTTAATGCTTCTGTCATGTTGACCCCTCTCCTTTAATGTGGTGTTGACCTTGCAACCACGGGGTGGAATGAGGGGTCAACGGATTAGTGAGTCCAATAACCCAAGATAGAAATCAAGATCAATCACAAGTATCTAAGACTATTTAATAAATCCTTAAGGGGTCACAACCTAGTATCAATTATGCAAGTGTGTAGAAATAGACAAAAGCATGAAAAGATGCACACAAGCCAGACACATAAGAGATTTATTTTAAGCCCAAATCAAAATGTTATTAGATGAAGGAGAATACTTAGGATCCTTGCAATGCACTTAGTAGATTTTACCTGATTTTTAGCAATTCTTGTTGAGATTTTCCATGCAAGCAAGTGACAAACTCTCCAACAAGCAAACAAGCAAACAAGATATGCAACATATATTCAACTTATGAAAACCATAGGGTTAGCTCTAAAAATCAATTATTATTAGCAATAATAACCAGCAATTAACCCAAGTGACAACTCATATCATTCATTGAACCATGTAAAAAAAATAAGTGCATACCCATCACAAAACTTTATTTTTTTTCGTTGCATTTGACCTAGTCAACAAGATCTAATTTTATTTTAATGATTTTGGTCACAAAAATAGAAATTCAAAATAGAGACCCCTACTAAAAAATAGAGAGATTTCCAAAAATGTAAAAATTTTAGAAAAATCTCTTTATTTGTGCCCTAGAGACCCATTTTATCAAAATAGACTAGTTTTTATAAATTGACTATTTGAGCTATTATATTGTGTCCAAAGTTAAAACACAAAGAATGGACCCCCTATAGAATTTAAAGAGATTTCTGAAAATATAAATTTTTTTAAAAAATATGCTGATTTGCGTTAGATATTAATTTTTTCCATAATTTCAAGAAAAAATTATTAAGAATTCAAAACATCATAGAAAATTCTAAATTTTTTATTGTAGCTTTTCTGATATGTGTCTAACTTGTAAAAAAAATTTCAAAGAAAAAATCCAAGCCATTTGAAAGATAAAATTAAATATTTGAAACTTTAGGGCTTTAGCTCCAAAAAAAAAATTAAAACCAGCATGTAAAGGTGGGTTGCCCCACGGTGGGTGCCAAAAATGTGTGTGTGAAAATTGTACCTAATCTGTAGACACAACACTTCGGTAAAACATTAGAGGTTAGCTATAATCAAAATCATGCAAAATTGAAATCTAATCTAACCAAGTGATCTACTGCCTTCTAATAGTTGCGAGATTGATGTTCTCAGATTGTAATCGAGATCAGTGACCTAGATGACACCTAAATGAAAGATTTGAATGCAAAACTGATATAAAATATGAATGCAATTAATCTATTTGTTTGGTATTTTCTATTCAATAAGATGAAAAATTATATGAATCTGTGCTAATATGAAAATTGATATATGATATGCTAAATGATCTAACAATGATATGAAAATGAATCTAAATGAATGTAAAAAAAAAACAAATTGATCTCACAATAGCCTTGATTCATAATAAGCTTTGATTCTCCAGATGTCAGTTCTCCAGCATAAGTTTGCACAATTATGAGATGATTTGAGATGAGCTGAAGCCTTAATTTATAGAAATCCAGGGCTTTGGAGGTGCATGAAAGAAAACCATAAATCACTCAGATTAACTCAGCTTGATTTTTGAGTTATCTAAAAATAAAGATAATTTAATTCACAAAAATATGCAAATCATGCAAAAACAACTTTTTAACTCAAATTAGAAGTTTAGATCAACTTTAAAACTCAAAAATGATGTTGAGTTCCAAAAAGTCAATAACTTGCATTGATTTTCTGATTTGGAGTTTAACTGCTCTTTGATTGTGCACATGGATAATTATGAATTAATAAATAAATAAAGTGATTTATTCTCAACTTAACTGATTTTTGAAAATAAATAATTGATTTATGGGTTAATCAATCATTTAATCAAACTTTTATTAAAAACTATATTATTAAATAATGACAACATGCTTTAATTAATTAAACAAGAATTTAATCAATTATTCATAGGATATTGGATTTATTGTCAAAATTAAATCATATAATTAATAATAGATAGAATTAAATTTAATTGAACAATAAAGTGGCAAATATTAAATATAATTAATTAAATATGAAAATATTCAATTAATCAAACTTTAGGATAAATGTGATTTATCGTCAAATAATCATTAAATTAAAGGTAATTAAGATAATTAAGAATATTGCTAGGAATATTCTCTGATGCAGAATTTAAGATAATCAATTAGATTCGATGATGTGCAGATGTGCCTTAGGTTGGGACTTCTATGTCGATTTCATTCGATTTGAGGATGTAGGAGGTTAATGAACATATAGGCCATTTTTGGGGTATTACAAGAGAAGGCACCATCTAGCAACGATCCTTCCTTTTTAGAAGCATTTGATGCATCCAACAATATATTTTTACACTCGGAAGAACATGTCCCGTGATCCTTTAAACCTACATTTGTAGTGGCCAATGATGGTAAGCCTCTCTTCATCATTGTAATAAATGCTTTATATTCTCCCATCAAATCCTCTGCATAGTTATTATGGTCTTCCAATGTATTTTCCATTTCTATAATTGATTTTGTGTAAGATCCCTTGAGCCTCACATGTTGCAACTTTCCTTCCAATCTACTCCTTAATGTCTTGTGCTCCATGCGATTTTCAAGGATCTTCTTGTAAACATACCAAAAGTCATCAAGTATTATCTTCATATTTGTAAACATTTTGTGCAAAAAAGTGGATACTATATCAAATCTAACATTCTTCATGGCATCTTCTAGTTGCTAATATTTCTTTTTCAATTCCTCATATTGGTCACTGGTTTGAGAACTTTCTATTGAGGCAATCCTTAACCTGGTAGTACCATCCCTTACCAATCCATTCTCATATTTTCCCTTATAGTAATTTTTCTCTCTAAACATTTTTATAACCTATGCCTTGTTGAATTTGGCCATGTCAATGTTGATGTCTAGAGAGACAATGGGATCAATCTCCTCAAATTTCAGCCTCATCATATGTCCAAAGGCTTTATCAACATCAATGATTTTTGGCCTCTTATGTTGTGGGTATAAAGCCCAAAATAGCATAAGCATTTTCATCAGGATCAAAATGTGATCTAACATAAATCTTAGTAACTCCTTCAATATTCAATTTGAAATCCTTATTGCTAGAATGTAGAAAACTATCAAAAACCATAGAAGCACTAATGTGCCATCCCAAGAATATTATAACACCTTCCTCAAGTAGAAATTACCTACCCCTTTGTGGGGTCATTTTATGAATTTACCACTCTACATCTTTTCTCAATTATTCCATTAACTTTATTTCATTGTTAGGTGTGATGTTTGTAAAATATTCCCTTAGTCTCCTCCCTCTCACATTGAATAGGAATGATTTTAGCTCTTTGGATTTAAAAAAATCATCATCTAAATTAAAGGAATTATAGGCTTCCAACCTATCATTTTGTTTAACCTACAATTTAGTGGCCACCTAGACATCTTTATTAGCAATTTTCTCATTGTATGACCTAGATATGGCCTCCTATCCTTGTTGTATTTTATTTTCTCCACCAGAATCCTCACCTGAGGAATGGAATGTCATTTCTCTCAATTCTTGACTTTTCCTATCCAAATCTCTATTATAGTTATCAATCACTTCAACTTCCTCATTTTATTCTTTATTTCTAAATACATCCTCTACTGACACAAAAATATGAACATAATCACCTAAATTATGTTTCCTCTTGTAAGAATGAATGTAACCCTATAGATCATATCTTTTTCTAAGAAAATATTCTTTCAGATTGAATTCATCTTTCAATTTTTTCTGGACTACCACATAAACCTTTGTAGAAACAATAGTAAAATATCCAAATTTTAATGTACCAAGCAAAAATGACTACTTATGCATCTTACCAAAATTCAAATGATTAGAATGACCTCATTGCCTCACAATATCTAGGTAAGTAATTTGGTATGGCAGAATCTTTGACAATTTATAGGGTTGACCCTCAAAACTATACACCCTAATGCAAGTGAAATCATGGTGAACATATTAGTCACCCCAGTTGTACTGAACCACTCCTTTATCATCAAACTCCTTAGGTCTCAAAAATTTCTTAACTTCCATTGAAATTGACCGATGACAGGGATAATTATACATTTGATAGATTATTTTCACAAACCATTCCTCAAATTTTACATAATTAGAATTATCATACTTGAAATCCCAGATGGAAGTCCATAATTAGACTAGATGACAATCTTCATTATTTCCTATGGTTTCCAATCTCCACTTTTCTGGCCACATCCCTTTCGTGTATCCATATAATAGTATCATGTGTATTAATACATAATAGTACTTGAATGTGAGTGCTCACTATCATCCTTGAGAGAAACCTGTGTCGTATGCATCTTCTCTACCATATATTAGGCATTATAAAATGGTATAGGGTCAAACATTTTTATATCTGCAGCTAATACCATAGGGCCTATAACAATGAAGTTAATTACTTCTACTTCTCCAACTTTCCCAAAAGAGTAATAAGTATATTTCAATTAAGGTCTGAATAATTCCACATTGAATGGAGGACCTTCCTCAGTTATGAGGGAATCAAGCTTCCCCTTTTTTTCCCTATGAATTGCTAATTTTCACCCTTTGTAGGTGGTTTCTAGCTTGATATACTCTTTTTAAAATTCCTCAAATGGCAATGGGAGTTTATATGTATAATCTAGACTAAATACTTCTACCAAATTATTTACAAATATATACACAAATGGATCTCCCTAAGGATCACATATTTCCCTCTTCTAATGACTAGTGATTTTAACAACTCAATATTAACAAACATATTGGGTACCACTAGTTTTCCCAAATTATTTTCCATCAGTGACATACTAGTATAGGGTTGTATCTTCTCATGTAGTGAAAGAGGAACAATTCATAACCTTTGACACTCATCCATTTGTCTCCTACATCTTTCAATTTATTCACAATTTGATATGTCTAAGGAAAATGTTGCTTAGACCTCGGCTTAAGACAAGGCCCTTACATTTGGTTGATCATGTCTTGATTCAATCTCCTAGTTAGATTTTTTTCTTCTATCTTCTTCTTTTTCCTTTTTTATTTTCTTTTTTTCAGCCTCTTCCTTCTAGATCCACTTGAATCCTCTATTTTAACAATTCACAATAGCTAGGAAACCCTCTATTTTTTGCAAAATCCTCTTCAACACTTTATCTTTGTTTGACAATTTATCATGAATAAGTTCTTGAGTTTTCATTTGAAAATGTTATCATAAATAATCAATTACTCTTTCCTCATGTGGACCCTTTATTCTTATCAATTTTATTAATGGTTTTCTCTGTCATTTTGAATTTTGAGATGCTATTGATATGCAAACTGTTGTAATTGACAAAACTACTTGTCCACTATACCAATCAGAATGTGATTATGTGCCATAAATATGTTGCTCTTTTCAATTGGCAAGACATTTCAAGTATCCCTTCAATATGTTTCTTAATGTTTGGTCATCAGTCTAGGTTCCACTAATCACCCCATTGGCCATCATAGCAGTTGAGTCTCCCTTTACTTGCTCTTAGAAAGTTACTCTAATCAAGTCTTGATCATTGGAATAACACTTGAGCTATGTATAGATTACGAATATATCATAATGAGACCAATCAACATTGTTAATGTTATAAGGAACTGAGTGGAGGGGGGGGAGGTGAATCAGTCCAACCATAGTTTTATAAAATCTTTTACCTGTAATCACCAAAATTTAGTGTAGTAAAACCTAACCCCTGATCTCGATCAATTTGCCTAATTTCAAATCTAAATCCCTATGAAAAAAATTACTAGACATAATTGTACAGAGTAACCTTGAAAATCCCCTTTGCATAATTAAATTAAAAAAATAATATCAAGCTTATACTATGGTCTAATTTCTAGAGCTTGCATATTTATTTAATTGCTATAATATTTCTTTTAATATAAAGTTTCTACACTTTTATTAAAAGAGAACATCCACATGTGTGCACATACTTAATCCTAATTAATTAGAAATTAAAGGGGATTTTGTACTTTCAAAATTTCTATTTTGTATTATTCTACCTAACATTTCTTTTGCCTCTTAAATCTCACCACTCATTTATACCTAACCTTACATCTCCTTCATTCTCCTTTTGCCTCTTAATCTCAATCGCACATTCTTTGCCACTTAATCTTAACCCTCTATTGTAGAAGAAAATTCTTTAAAATCTCTTCTCTCCATTGAACAAAGGATCCATAATCAAGAATTCAAGCATACTTGCATTCTAGAGCACTTTTTGGCATTCTTGAGTATTCTTAACAATCTAGTTTACTTTCTTTCATTGTTTATCATAACATAGTCTCTTGCATTTTCATTCTATAATACGGGTTTCTTTGCACTCATTCTAGCTTAGTTCTATCATTTTATAGTTTTTAATCTTGCATTGCATCATAGATTACTATTGCATTTGCTTAATCTAGTTCATTTCTATAGATTAGTTTTCATTATCATTCGTAGTTTAATCTTGTATTTCATAGCTTTGTAATCCTCCTAGTTTACTTTACATTTCATCTTGCAACTAAAATAAGATTGGGATCATCCAGTGAATCTTCCATTTTGAGGTTGCCTAGTCACTAGTTCTATTGTCTCAATCTAATGAGCACCAACTAGAACTAAATTCACTTCAAATAGGAAGCAATAAGCCTATTTCAAACATTTCCTTGTTTATTTCATGTTCTTACTAGATTTGGAATGTTTGAT
Source organism: Chamaecyparis obtusa (assembly GCA_027943335.1). Taxonomy (NCBI): domain Eukaryota; kingdom Viridiplantae; phylum Streptophyta; class Pinopsida; order Cupressales; family Cupressaceae; genus Chamaecyparis; species Chamaecyparis obtusa. The sequence goes on along the minus strand of BSBK01001603.1, from coordinate 356,003 downwards.
GTAATGGTTTATTGAAGTGTGTGATTTGTATCTCTAAAGAATCACATTTTTATCACACACATATTTGGCACCCTTTGTTGAGTTGAAGACAAAATCTTAGGGTTTTGAAAGATTTGATCATATCTCACTATTGGATAACTGATAGGGGAGGTTAATCAGTTAAGTCAAGTTATCCTACATTCCCAAATACTCCCAGGTGTATAAAACAAATCCTTCAATTAATCTAAACAACTCGGTAAAACTTTATCTATGCCTTTTTGTTTATTAACCAATTACCAGTAAAATTAACTAGTGTATATACCGATTAAACCAATAATTATAATGTGTAAAGAAAAATAAAAAATAATCACATCCATATGCATATAACACTTGATTTTTAATGTGGAAACCCTATTACGGCCTGTTAGGGGAAAAAACACCTAGGACCGGTGCCTAAAATAATTTCACTCTTCTGAAGTGAGCTCAGTTAAGATCCAACTCTGTTAAAGGTTACAAAACACACTGTAAGGTGTGACCTTGTTAGAGGATTTATCACTAACATTTCTTTGTGACCAAACACTCACTTGGGGCCAACAAGAAAATAATCATCATTCATTGAATGTCATAATGAAATAATGAAGATTGTTAAGTCCCACTCGGTTAAGAGATTTATCTGTCGCAATGGTTAGAATGCAATGGTAAATGATTTGATTCAAATTACAACTTCCTTTGCAAATTTTTAGATCTATGCTAAGCTCATAAAACCTCTAGCCATCATAATCACTTCAATTTCTTCTTATCCTCCAACTCTTTTATTCTCAGTTAATTCCTTTCTCTGATACTTAGTGTAGTATGCAGATTTTCTTGGTTCTTACTTTAACATATCTGACCAGCTTCACATGAATGAAATTTCCTTCTCAAGTGCATTATCATTTTAAATCTCTTGTCTCCTTAAATAGACATGATAAACCATTTTCATCTCAGCCATATATTTTTCCTCTTAATCTCCATCATTGATTTTGTCGCTTTAACCTTCCTCGAAACTTGTACCTCAAACATGTTTCATTCTTCATCATCTGATTTTCCTTGAATTTTGTCAGTCGTTTGATCTTCATAACAAACTTTATCTTTATCCTTGGAATCATCCATATTTATCCAGCTCATCATCTTTAGTCGAAAATCATATGTTCCATATTATTTCTTTCACGTGGTCAATACCGTGATGTGTCAATAACTTCTTACTTGGTATACACTACACTTGCTCAGTGTACATTGTTTCAACTTGGTGTATAGTAAGTTCTTCATTTACCAACCACATAAATTTGTACATTTTTTATCTTCAATTCATAACAGAATCATGTACAATACAATCAAATCAATAACATAATGCCATAGACTCATCAATAAGTTACCCAATGAATAACATATCCATATCTTGTTCATACATCTCATCTTCATGTTAATATCTCATTCCTTCGCCATTATTAGCTTCTTCAGATGTTTGTAACTATCATGATAAGTACAATCAAAACTAGTTGACATCAATTACAGTATAATAACTAATTTAATATCTCACATATACCTTTGTAGCTCAATGATCATATTCACATTCTATTCTCCAAGTAATCAATTAGTTGTAGTCTGTAATCTCTTCCTTTCAAGTATTCAATCATTTGTAGTTTGTCAATCTCTTCCTTTGGCATTGATGGCAACACAAGAACAATATGAAATATGTCATAGAATACCAAACATATGTCTACAAATCTGTCTATATGTGTTGTGAGTCGATAATGCATTTAATATGTTTAATCACTACAGAACATCAATTGAAATAGAATCTCCTTTCGTTAGCTTCATTTATCTCTCTCCCTACATGTAATGTCTCCCCATAGAGATCTCAAACTAAATATTTCATGCAATTTCTCTCCCTTTGACAACAATGCCAAAAAGAAATCAGCTCTTCAATAGCCAAATCAGTATCTCTTTTGTTTGGTTCAGATTCTTGTACCTTGCATGTACAGATATGCAATGTCAATTTGTCTTTCATCTTCTTTTTCTTCTTCTTCACAACCTCAAGAATCCAAAAGTGTGAACATCATGCATAAACATCATTAGATCTTCTTATAAAGTATAGATTGATGCAACCTCACATCACCGTAGTGACTGTTAGATAGGGGATGGACCACTAGTCTACTTCTCAAGTATTCAAATGTATCCTTCAGTAAGGGTTTTGTGAATATATCAGCAAGTTGCTCTTGTGATTTCACATATTCCAATCTGACTTGTCTTTCTTGAACTTTCTCCCTCAAGTAGTGATACTTAATAGATATATGCTTTGTCTTTGCATGCATCATTGGATTCTTTGAAATATTAATAGAACTTGTGTTGTCACAATATATTATCACAGGATCAGTGATCTCTTCATTCATACCTTCTAATAATTTCTTTATCCATGCAATATTTGAACAATTTGCAGTAGTAGCAACATATTTTTCTTGAGTAATGGACTGATAAATGCATCCTTATTTGTTACTTATCCATGTTACCAATATTTCTCCTAAAAAGACTTTAGGATTAGCAGAAAATCTAGCCACAATTCTAACAGCATGTGCGATATCTAGTCTACTATGCACAACATACATAAACTTTCCAATCATAGATCTATACAAGGTTTGATTTACCTCAGTTAATTTTTCATCCTTTGTTAGTTTGCATTTGGTTACCATAGGTGTACCAACTAGTTTTGAATCTTCCATACCGAATATCTTCAAGAATTCTTTGATGTACTTTTCTTGTGTGATATAAATGCCTTCCTTCAGCTATTGTATTTGCAAACCAAGAAATAATTTGATCTCTCCAAACATCAACATTTCAAACTCTTTCCTCATGTCATCAGCAAAAGACTTACATAGGTTATCATGACCTCCAAATATTATATCATCAACAAAATTTTTAGAAATAAGAATCTTATCATCAGTTTCACATTTCAAATACAAATTGTTTTTATCACTTGCTCTAAAAAGTCCAATTCTTATGACATAAGAATGCAATCTTTCATATCATGCTTTTGGTGCTTACTTTAGTCCATGTAATGCCGTTTGAAACTTACATACCATATTCTTCTGATTAGGATCAACAAAACCTTGAGGTTGTTCAATGTATACCTCTCCTTCAAGTATCTCATTCAGAAATGTAGATTTCACATCCATCTAATATACCTTAAATCCTTTATAAGAAGCATATGCAAGTAGTATTCTTACTCCTTCAAGTCTAGCAACGGGTGCAAAAGTTTCTCCATAGTCAATTCCTTCTTCTTGTGCATAACCTTTGCAAACTAGTCTTGCTTTGTTCCTTGTTACATCTCCATTCTTATTCAATTTGTTTCTGAATATCCATTTAGTTCCAAACACATTTTTATCTTTTGGTCTTAGTACCAATGTCCATGTCTTGTTTTTCTATATTTTCTTAATTTATTCAGTCATTGCCTTGATCCATTCATCATTTTCCAATGCATCTTTAACCGTTTTAGGCTTAAATTCACAAACTAAACATGTGTTATTCCTCAACTTACTTCTAGTCATCATTCCTTCTCTTTTGTCTCCAATTATCTGATCTTATGGATGGTGTCTTCTCACATACTTTGCAAGTACATGTTTAGATCTATGTTCCTTAATGTGTTCTCCACTCAGTGAATGATCATCATCTTCATCAGTAACTGTTTGTTGTTGCTCAGTCTGTATAGACTATTTCTCAATAGCATTATTCTTTTTATTGGTGACCCAGACTGTTGCTTGGGTAGAGTTTCAAGATTTTCAATATAAACAAATCTACCATAATCGTCAGGTTCCTTTTTGCTTTCTTCATCTTTCTTTTATGAAAATTCATCAACTCTCACATTTTCACTTTCAATCATTTTGTTAGTATCCTTGTTCAAACATTTGTAAGCCTTGATTCTAGTAGAATAGCCTAGAAATTTTCCCTCATCACCTTTTGAATCAAATTTTCCATTTCTATCATCTTTTAGAATATAACATCTACTTTCGAACATTCTGAAATAAATCACATTAGGTGTGTAACCATACCATAGCTCATAAGGTGTCTTTTTTTATTATTTCTTTAGTTAAACTCAGTTCAGTGTGTAAACAACAGTACTAATAACTTCTCTTCAGTAAATTTATGCAACATCATTTTCAATTATCAATGTTCTAGCATAATCAACAATTGATCTATTACTCCTTTCAACAATCCCATTCTGCCGGGGTGTCCTCAGTGTAGATACCTGTCTCTTTATTCCATACTCATTATAAAAATTAGTAAACTCATCATAAATGAATTCACCACCTCTATCTAACCTCAATCATTTCAATTGCTTACCATATTCTTTTTCCACTTTTGCTTTGTACAATTTAAACATTTTGAAAGCTTCTAATTTTTCTTTTAAGAACATGACAGCCATCATCCTAGAGAAATCATCAACAAATAAGATAAAATATCTATCTCCATAATAACTCTAAGTTCTCATTGGACCACATAAGTCAGTGTGAAATAACTCAAGAATAGCATTAGATGAGTAATGTTTTCTCTTGAAACTAGACTTTGACATCTTACCCATTTGACATTGTTTTCACATTACATTGTCGGGTTTAGATATGCTCGATAAACCTCTAAATTTCCTTTTCTTATGGATTTTAACCATGTTGTCAAAGTTCACATGACATAAACTCTTGTGTCATAACCAAACATCTTCATTTTTAGCCAACAAACAAGAAGTTTTAGCATTGTCCAAATAGAATAAGTTACCTTTTGATTGTTCACCAGTATCGATTAGTTTCCAGCCTCATCATAGATTTTCACCTTTATTTTCTCAAATGCAACTCAGTGACCAGCGTTATTTAGTTGTGCTACACTCAACAGATTATAGTGTCCTTTCACCCAATATGAATTTTCACATCTGATCTTATTATTCGACATTATAGTTCATTTTCATTTTACTTGACAAGGTGTATCATTTCCCATTTTCAAAAATCCACCATTATAATGTTCAAGATATTCAAATTTTTCTTCATCACTAGTCATATGATGTGTGCAGCTAGTATCAATAATCCAAGTATCATTATTTCTAACCTTAGAAATAAGTGTTTTTTCAACATACCTTTCTTCTTCTCTAGAATCTTCCTTCAATGCAACAAATACACTTCTATGTCTTCATTAGTTTTGGTCTTGGTTTCATCATCCTCATCTTCAATTAGGTAGTATGCCTTCTTTCCTTTATCCATGTAGTCTCAGTTATGTATGTTACCTCTCTTTCGATTACTTCTATAATCTTGATAATCTCTTTTTTCATTCTTCCTTTCATTTGATCTTTCATCATCTTTCTTGTCAAGACATCTTGCAGCAATATGACCAACCTCTTTACATTTAAAACATACCAAGGGTAGATTTCCTCTATATCTTCCTTTTCCATTCGGTAACCTTCTATCCATTAGTGCTTCAAGTTCATCAAGATCATCTTCCTCATCTTCACTATCACTTTCATTTCTTATCTTATGTCTACTGCTTGATTTTCCAATTTTCAAAGATGATACAAATGCAAATTCTACCGTAGGTAAAATACTGTTATCATAGTTGTTAATCTCAAATGCAGTCAATCTACCGATTAGACTATCAAGAGAAATATTATTACCAAGATCTTCTCTCATTTAATGTATTGTTGATACTCTAATAGCATATGCAAGCAACAATGTTCTTAAAATTTTTCTTACCATAGTGTCTTCTTCAATTGTTCACCTACTCCTCAGATAGCATTCACCATTTCCTTGATTTGGTTGTTGTATTGAGTGATGTTCTCTGTTGACTACAACTGATTTGGAATCTGATTGAAGAATCTGTGATTGCAAGATCACTAAGGAGTTGATGATTAGATATGTAATATGATTAAATCAGTATTATGTTGTCATTGATGTCAACTAGTTTGACAACACTTATCTTGTAAGTTACTATACCGAGACATCTGAAGAAAGGTGAAAGAGATGAAGAACAAAGAAATCTACATGAGGAAAGATGTACATGACAGATGAGGATAAGGAACACATTGAGTAACTTGTTGATGAGTCTACGACTTGATGATATTGACTTTATTATGTTGCATTCATCTATGATGAAGTATAGAGCTGAAAGACACAAAGAAGTGTTGTCGATAAATGAAGCATTTCTAGTATACATGAATGGAGTTTAGTGTATACCGATCATAGTATTAACCGAGCAGTGTTCACCAATGCATTTCTTTGTTAACCGAGTAGAACAAAATGTATTAAATGATAAGTTTATCTAATAAGACTGATGAGCTGGCAAGGGTATAACATCGAGGTAATAGATAATGTTTGTTACACAGATCAACGGCTGACAAAATTTAGAGATCTAACGGAAAAGATTGAAATGTGTTATTGACACAAGTACCGAGAGAGTTTGAAGTGGCAAAATCTATGAATGAGATTAAGTGGCAAAATCTGATGGTGGAGAATAAAATGATTTACTTGTCTATATAAGAGAACATAATTTCTTTATGAAAACACTGGAAGAAGAAGAAGCTACAGGAATATCGCATGAACAAGGATTTCATGTATTCTGATCATACTGGTTAATAAGAACCGAGTTGCATAACCATTACCAAGCTACAAAGAGCAATTACCGATGGATAGTAAGTTGATATAATATTGAATCTGAAGTGAATTATTGATCAGAAGGATTTGTATGGACTAAATATTGATCTGTAATCTGCAATTGAAGTTGTATTAGGGAAAGTCATTTACTGTTACATATTTAACCATTGTATACAGTCAAAATCTCTTAACTGAGTGGACTCTGAAAGTCTTATGATGTATCATTCATAGAATGAACATTGTTATCCTGTCAACCCCATAGTGAATGCTGGTTGGACGATAACTTCTAGTATAAAATCCTCTAACAAGGTCACACCTTACAGTGTGTTTGAAACCTTTAACAGGGTTGGGTCTTAACTGACCTCACTTCAGAAGAGTGAACAATTTTGGGTTGCCCGTCCCAGGTGGTTTTTCCCTTTACAGGGTTTCCACGTTAAATCTCTTCTATTATGTGTTGATTGTGATATTTGTTTGTTATCATTTGTTACATGTTACATGTTAGATTTGATCGGTAAACTATTTTAGCATTAGACTAGTAATCGCTAAAAGCACAGATAGTGAGAGTTATTATTGCTTACCGATGAGCAGAAATTGAAGAAATTGTTTTGAATTATACATTTTGATTTGGGACACTGGATAACTAATTCACCCCCCCCCCCCTCTCAGTTATTCTAACAGTTCTCACCTTCTTTCATCTTCATGTCATCAAACTTTCCTCTTAGACTTTCATCTTTTTCTCTGAGAAAATTCACATCTCCTCAATGAACTAGTGTAAGCTTGTCCCACATCTTTTTGGCAATTGTACATGTCTTAATGTCTTCAAATTAAGCATTTATTAGAGAAGAAGCAATCCCAATTAGCATAGCATTGTGTTCTTGTATTTCTTTCATCTATGTGATACTCAAGGGGGTAGTGGGAGTTATAAACTCATTTTCCAAGTAGTAAAGTGTAGAATCTCCAATCCCTAATAAATACAGCTTCATCCTGCTTTTCCATGTTAACAAATTATCTTTGTTCAGCTTGAGCACCTCTCTCTTATACATCTTTTGATCTTTTACTTAAGTCTTTCAAACTTTTTCTTTCAAGCACTCTAGCTCTGATACCAATTGTTAGATAACTAAGAGGGGGGGTGAATTAGTTAAGTCCAGTTATCCAATAGTCCCAAATATTCCTAGATGTATAAAAAAAATCCTTCAATTAATCTAAACAACTTGGTAAAACTTTATCTGTGCCTTTCTATTCATTAACTGATTGCCAGTAAAATTAATTAGTGTATATACCGATCAAACCAGTAATTGTAATGTGTAAAGAAAAATAACAAATCATCACATCCATACACATATAACACTTGATTTTTAATGTGGAAACCATGTTAAGGGAAAAACCACCTGAGACTAGTACCCGAAATAATTTCACTCTTCTGGAGTGAGCTCGATTAAGATCCAACTATGTTAAAGGTTACAAAACACACTATAAGGTGTGACCTTGTTAGAGGATTTATCACTAATAGTTCTCTGTGACCAAACACTCACTTGGGGTCAACAAGAAAATAATCAACATTCATTGAATGTCATAATGAAATAATAAAGATTGTTAAGTCCCACTCATTTAAGAGATTTATCTATAGCAACGGTTAGAATGCAATAGTAAATTATCTAAATTACAACTTCCTTTGCAGATTTTCAAATCTATGCTAAGCTCATAATACCTCTGGCCATCATAATCACTTCAATTTCTTCTTGTCCTCCAACTCTGTTATGCTCGGTTAATTCCTTTCTCTGACGCTCGGTGTAGTCTGCAGATTTTCTCGATTCTTACTTTAACCTATCTGACCAGCTTTGCATGAATGCAATTTCCTTCTCAGGTGCATTATCATTTTGAATCTCTTGTCTCCTTAAATAGACATGAAACCATTTTCTTCTCAGCCATATATTTTTCCTCTTAATCTCAATCGTTGATTTTGTCGCTTTAACCTTCCTTGGAACGTGTACCTCAAACACATTTTATTCTTCATCATATGATCTTCCTTGAATTTTGTGAGCCATTTGATCTTCATAAAAAACTTTATCTTTATCCTCAAAATCATTCATATTTGTCTAGCTCATCATCTTTAGTCAGAAATCATATGTTCGATATTATTTCTTTCACTCGGTCAATACCATGATGTGTCAGTGACTTCTTACTCGGTTAACATTGTACTCAGTATACACTACACTTGCTTGGTGTACACTGTTTCAACTCGGTGTATACTAAGTTCTTCATTTACCGACCACATAAACTTGTATATTTTTTTTTATCTTCAATTCATAACAGAATCATGTAATACAATCAAGTCACTAACATAATGTCATAGACTCATCAATAAGTTAGCCAATGAATATCATATCCATATCTTGCTCATACATCTCATCTTCATGTTAATATCTCATTCTTTCACCATTATTACCTTCTTCAAATGTTTGTAACTATCATGATAAGTACGGTCAAAACTAGTTGACATCAATGACAATATAATAACTAATTTAATGTCTCACATATACTTTTGTAGCTCAATGATCATCTTCACATTCTGTTTGATCAGATTTGTTTGATCATTTATCCGTGAGTTATAAATTTTTTATTATTTTTCATAAAAATTCATTTCTGGTCACAAATCAGAGAATTTTTTTGGAAGGTCTGAGAATTCTATACAAGTTTTGTTCTTTGTGTTTTTAATTTGGATGAAATATAAGAGTTCAAAAATTTGATCTTTGAAAACTAGTCTATTTTCATAAATTAGGTCTCTAAGGCACAAATTAGGGAATATTGCTAAATTTTTTACAATTTTAGAAAGCTCTCAGATTTTTAGTATGGGTATCTTCTTTGCATTTCTAATTTTGGGGCCAAAATTATAGCAAACAAATTAGATCTTGTTGACTAGGTCAAAAGAAAAAAACTACTTTTTTTTTATAATTTTCATGATGAGCTTGCATTTTTGTTTGCAAATAGTCTAATGTACCATAATATCACTTTACTTTTTGGGAAATAGGTCCTATTATGAGTCTCAATTTTATATGAAATCTACTTTTTAATGTTGGCATTATCATATTTTTCATGATTTCACATGCTTGATTTGAGTTTGTGATTGCAGGACGTTTGACCAAGACAAATCCATTAAACTACTAACACATTGTTTCATGGGACTCTTGAAAAATGACTTAAAATCATTCAAACTACTAACATTGTGGCTTTTTAGGTTATCTTGGAGATACAAAGAAACATTGTGTCTTGGTTAGTTATTTTTCCTTAGGCACATAATCTAATTAGGAAGGTTCATTTCTTATGATCTACTTGGGTAGTAGGATAGTATGCTCTTTCCTCTTTAAAGGGAATTCAGAAATCTAGACCTACTTAATTTGGTTATTAGAAAGGTATCTTGGTTAATTAATGTGTATTTGGTGTATTTGAGAGAAGCCATTGAAGTAGGAGAGTATGCTCTTTTCCTTCAAGGAAAATCAGAAATCTAGACCTTCCCTGGTTATTCATTTTTTTACCTTTAGAGGGCCTTCCAAGATAGAGATCTTTTGGGAACGACCCAAGTGGGGAACAAGAGAAACCAGATACACCACCTCACTATAATCAAAAGCTTCCTTCAATCCAAAAAGAGGTAAAACTTGGCTATTATCTACTTCCAATGCTTCTTCATATGTACGACCTAGTTGCCTTAATCTTGCTAAGAAAAAATGCACTTATATAGGTGCTTGTAGGGTCATCTTGGTCTCAATCTTGTTTACAAGACTACAAGGGGAGTACATCCAACTTGTATAGGGATGAGACGTCTCAATATTTCTTTTGAGACTATACATTTTTTGGTCCTTTTAGGACTATAGGCCTCAATTCTGCTTGCAGAACTACAAGGGGTAGTAATGAACAGAGACCCTTACTAGACACCTTAGGATTTAGAGGCCAACTATTTTAGCCGTTTCACTTCCTTTCTTCAAGGATTTATCCAAATGGACTACTTGGATCACCCCAATATTACTCACAATATGTGTGCCCTTGGATGCTAAGCCTTGAATGTGGTAATGTAGAAAGACATGCACTGCGAGAATTGATCTCTTCCAATTGATCTATAACTTGTGTAGTCCTCTGAAATACCATTCAACCACTTAATTTTGGGGCTAAGAGCATAAATTTGTGGGAAAATGTTGGAACACTTCCCTTTTTTACCTTAGATAGAGTGTGTTTGATGTGTCTTTGATTATGTTGAGACTCGTGGAAATCTTTTGGACATACACAAGTGCTATTACATACACTTTTGAAGCTAGGAGTTCACATTTTCTTATCTCCCCAAGGTTTCTTTGTCCCTTGGTAGATTATTTTAAGATAATTTTTTTGGTCACAATTCTTGCAATATTGAAACACATCCTTACTAACTTGATAGGTGCAATATCTAATTTCTACTTCCAAGGATTCCTAAATACTCCTATTTTTTTCCAAGATTTCCTAATTGGGCCCCATTTGATCCTATTTGATCCTAAGACAATCCTAATCACACTAAGAAGATCTTACAAGATTATTTTGACTTTCATACTTGTCCTAATCTGACCATAGGTTCCCTATACCCTCTTTATTTGTTGTAGTTTCCCTCTTGGACTTTTATCGCTTGGCTCTTGGTTCAATCTTGCATCCTAAGATTTGATTGACACTATCTCATTTGACTCCAAAATTGGTCTTAGGCTATTGTATTCTCATCCTACTATTTAATTTTATTCCTCCACATTCCTAATTGTCTTCCTAAAGTAATCTAATGGACCAGTTACCTTGTGGATACAAGAGTTTCTTAATTCATTGCTTCATACACTTTGAGGTTCTCGTTGATCCTAATCTATCCAAATCTTCTATCAGACTCTGATTAGACTTTTTTGTTGGTGTTAGAAGGTACTCACACCTCATATCATACCTTACACTAAGTTTACTTAGTCTCTCATCGACTGATCTTATCCACCTATCCTTTGGATCAACTAGTACTTTGGATTGTTTGGACATTGAGTCTGGTTACTTGAGTTGAAACTTGTTTGTGTTCACTTGGAGAATTTGATGCTAGTATTTATCTATAGTCAGTATCAACTAGCTAAGGATAAGAGTCATAATTTTGACTTTGAAACCTTTACCTCAAGAGAGAATCAACCTACCACACCCAATCCTTCTATTTTCCAAGATTTATATAATGCTTTGCATAGACCTTTTGACTCCACCATCTTCCAAAACAACTTGTTTGACCAACCCAAGAAGACTCTTGATATTAATCACACTAGTCATACCAATATGGTTGATCATAATGGCAATGATAGACTCCACCATGACTCAGATGATGAGGTTACTGAGGAAGAACCTCGAAAGTTCCAAGAGGAAAAAGGCTTCCTAAAAATCCTACATGTTATCATCGAGAAAGATAAAGACAAGTACTTCACACATCTTGCATCCCAAGGAATTAAATTACTCACCAACTTTGACATTTAAGGCCTCATTGAGAAGTAGGAAGAGTCCTCTATAATGGCCCTAACTAGAAAATTCCAAGATCTTAACTGGAATCTCATGCAAATGAAGAAATCTAATGAGACTTCATCTAACAAATATTCTCTTGAGAATATATGTCCCTTTCCTTTTGATAGGAACCTTTATATGCCACCATTTCCACCCAAAGTTGAGATGCCAAAATATAACAAGTATGATGGTAGTGGTGACCCTCAAGACCATGTTAGGTATTTTTTCACCCTTAGTATGGAGTTCATGCATGAAAAAACATACCTCATGAGACTATTTCCTAGAAGCCTTGGTGGCCAATCCATGTCTTGGTTCATGTCCCTTGCACCTAGTATCAAGATATTTGATAAGCTGGTCTGAAAGTGCTAGGATTGAGTAATACTGAGAGGGGGGGTGAATTAGTATTATAGAACTTTATATTAAACTTAAACCAATTCAAAATAAACCATATGATTTCAGAAATGAAAAGAACATAAGAAAATAAAACACAACTCATAACACCATTATTTGTTTTCGAGGAAACCCTGGCCAAGGGAAAACCCCAGTGGGGATGGTACCCACAACTATGCACTAAAGTATAATATCCCTATTAGGAGATCTAGCCTTTTTAGGAGTTGAGTATTATGTCATAGTACATTTCCTTGTTAGAGGAATATTAACCATGTTAAAGGTATACAAAACCCTGTTAAAGGTATAGTGAGCTTACAACTCTTACAATCAATACTTCAATTACAAAGTATTCTTCAATAATGAACAATACAAGCATCTTCTATGCTTTGATATAAGTTCCACTTGTAGTTCTTGATATCTTCTACCAATCTCTGATCTCGCATTTGTCATCGCTATCACTATCTTATATATATTTTTTGCTTTACAAAAAGTTCTTCATATAAATATGTATTCTATCATTCAGTCGGCTCCCAAATACAATACAAAACAAAATAATTAATAATGCAAACAATAAATACTAATTCGGTGATCTTGTATTACCAAAGTGTCAGCAATCCACAATCTTTCTCTAACTTAGCACGTTACCATTCCATCTTACATTCCCTTAATCATCGTGACTGTTCATATGCCCTATTTCAGTGTTCCTTTATCTTTGCATGTCTTCGTATCACTGTAACTTACTGATATCAATACCAAATCACAAGTGACCTTAACTAAAGGTCATATACATCCCAAAATGTCTTCCTCTAAGCTTGCAAGATATCATCTATCATATACTATCTTTGATGTCCAAAATGGTTCTGCAGTACTTTGTAAATCATATTCCATACTTAGTCATTTTCAAGATTGTATCTTCAATACTCATACTTACTTCATGCAATCACCATATCATATGTGTTGCCATAAATGACAACCCTCAAGTGCTTCATAGTGCTCATAAAACATCACTTTCCAACAAAAATTTCATGCAACATTACTCATGTAATATACAACACCCCGTCACCATGCTAGAACTTTGCAACACCAAGCAAAGAGTGGGTGAACCTTTTGTCACTTTCCTTTAGTGACAAAGAAATATGTTTTCTAGATATCTAAGGCAGATTCCTGAGATGGAAAATATTGACATTTTTTTCAATACCTTGGTTCCTTAAATGAACTATGCTCTACAAGTCCAAATCCATTCCTCTTTTGATAAACTTGTTGAAGCCACCTTTAGGGTGGAATATTTCCTAGTTCACAAGGGTGATATCACTTTGCAAAAAGATCATAAATACTCTAACAAGGATAGAAGAAAATGGTGGAATAAAACTAAGGATGTCGTCAATGATGGAATTGTTGCCACAACCTCATCCAATCCTAAGAAAACCTTCAACCTTACTGCCAATATCCAAGTTGAAAAATCCAAGGCTAATTCCCATCATAATCCTAAATCTGATTCAAATTAGAATAAGGATAAACCTTGGGTTTCTAAACCTAAAAGAACCTTCACTCCCCTAGGAGAACCATTGGAGGATACTCTAAAAAATCTTATTTCAAAAAAGATTATCACTCTTCCTAACAATTCCAAATGCTATGATCTTGTAGTCAAGCCTAAGTGGTGGAATGATGACCACTATTGTGAATATCATAGGAACAAGGGACACAAGACTAATGAATGCATGAAGCTCAAACACTTTGTCCAAGATTTGATCGACAATGGGACCATCTTTGTGGATGAACCTCAAACCAATACTGATCATAATGCCTACAAAGAACCATTCCCTAAATATGAAAAATGTGAATCCTCTAAATCTCAAGGAAAGAAAGTTGGCTATACTTACACCGATACAGATAATGTCATTGGCATGATTGAGCCAAACCACTAGTCAATCAATGTCATAAAAATCAAAGAGAAAGATGCTTCCCAACCAAGGACTAAGTCTTCAAATGCTATTACCTGATCCCAGGGGATAATTGTCATGTGAGGTCCTAATTCTACTGCTACTACCAGAATGGCCTCCATTTTAGCTCAAAAGACTTCTAAAAAAATTGTTTCCTCCTCAAATAACTATAGTCTTGTGGATCAACTTCATCATACCTCAGCTTAGATATCTATCTTTAAATTTTTGAATATTTCCCTTGCACATCACAAGGTCCTTGATCACACACTATTAAAAACAAGCGTACCTAAGGATTTAGAGACAGATAAATTCTAGTCCATGGTGGGACATATTACATCTCCACATTACCTTACATTTTCAGAAGAATATGATAGTTCTATGGACCGTCTACATAATCTACCTCTCCACATTAAAGTCCTTATCCAAAAAATAGAGTCAGACATTTCTTGATCGATGGAGGCACAGGTTTGAATATTTGTACACTTAATCTTGTCCAGACTCTTGGGTTCTCAGAGCATGCCATTGATCCAAGGAGAAAAATTACTATTAAGGCTTATGATGGAGAGGAGAGATCTTCTAAGGGCATAGTTGTCCTTCCTATCTGAGTCGATCTTGTGGAGAGAGACATTGTTTTTCAAGTCTTAGATCTTCCTTTAGCATACAATATTCTCTTAGGAAGGCCATGAAATCATGCAATGCATGGAGTTCCTTCTACATCTCACCAATGCCTAAAGTTCCCACACAATGGTGTTGAGATAACTATTCCTATTGATTCTGATAACCTATGCAATGCCATCAAAAAAGCAAAGATAATGGTTCCTCATAACAAAGAATGGTCAAAGACTAAAGAAGAAGATCAAAAAGGAAAAACTACTTTATCTGATTATGGGAAAATAAGAGTAGTCAGACCCACTGTTATGGGAGAATATACAGTGGACACTCTTCCAATTTCTCCAAGATCTTATGAAAAAATATCTCCCTCATTTTCTCCTACATTTGCAACAACATCTTTCATACATCAAGGAACAATAATAGTTAAAGATAGAGTCTACCTTGTTGAGGAAAAAAAGAGAAAGAGGTATTACAATGGCTATATAGGGAAGAAGAATCTTAAGTTGATGCCAAACATGTAGATATCTCTTCTGATAAATATGGTATTGGGTACACTTTATCTAAAAAGATGGGTATGATGGTTGTGGTCCTTTAGGAAAATGCAAAGAAATTGAGGAACCCATACATACTGAATTCAGAAATCCCAGAGACAAGACTCATATTGGATATCGTGAACATAAGTTTGACAAATCTACAAGAAGAACTCCTATATTTGACCAATATGAGGACTCGAATGAAGAAGAAGAAGAAGCTGAAATTAAATCAATGTCATATGAGAGGCTTCTGCACATTCAATTTGCTAATATGAACTATCAAGGAGAACTATATGTTCCATCTCATGTTCCTCAAAAACATAACCAAGTGGAATCCATGAACCTAGAAGGAAATGGTCATAATCAACCTACTAAGAAAATCACTACTAATGCTAATGTTACTACTTCTATTACTTCTACTTCTAAAATCATTAATGATTATGATTACAGAAATCATAATTGGGGGAAACTTGTTGACGTCTCTCATATCTTGGATATGCCTAGATTCATGCATATTCTAGACTATACTACCACTACTGCTCATTGTAATACCCCAAAAATGGGCTATAAGTTCATTAATCTCCTACATCATCAAATCAAATGAAATCGACATCAAAGTCCTAACCTAAGGCACATCTAAACATCATTGAATCTTAATTGATTATCTTATATTCCGCATTGAGGAATATTCCTAGCAATATTCCTAATTATCATAATTATCTTTAATTTAATGATTATTTGGCAATAAATCACATTTATCCTAAAATTTGATTAATTGAATATTTTCATATTTAATTAATTAGATTTAATATTTGCCACTTAATTGTGTAATTAAATTTAATTCTATCTATTATTAATTGTATTATTTAATTTTGACAATAAATCTAATATCTTATGAATAATTGATTAAATTCTTATTTAATTAATTAAAGCATGTTGTCATTATTTAATAATATAGTTTTTAAAAGTTTGATTAAATAGTTAATTAACCCATAAATTAATTATTTTATTTCAAAAATCAGTTAAGTTGGAAATAAATCACTTTATTATTAAATTAATTCATAAATAAAACATGCACAATCATAAAAGCAGACAACTGTCAATTATCAATTAAAGCTAAACTCTATTTTGAGTTAAAGCTTAGCTTTTGCATGTTCTTGTGACTTGATTATCTGTTATTATCAGATAACTCAAAAATCAAGCTGAGTTATCTGAGTGATTTATGGCTTTTATCCATGCACCTCCAAAGCCCTAGATTTCTATAAATTAAGGCTTCAACTCTTCATAATTCATCTCATATTTTGCACAATCACGCTGGAGAATTGGAGGCTGAGGAAAACAACTTGCGAATTCAAAGCTTTGTGAGATCAATTTCAATTGCATAGTTTTTATATCTTAACATAGAATTTCATAGTTTTCATATCATTGTTAGAATCTTCATTGTTAGATCATTTAGCATCCATAGCATATCAGTTTATCATTCTTATTGCATAGAAAATATCAAAAATATAGATCAATTGCATTCAAAATCCTTCATTTAGGTGTCGTCTAGGTCACTGATCTCGATTACAATCTGAGAACATCAATCTCGCACCTATTAGAAGGTAGTAAATCACTTGGTTAGATTAGATTTCAATTTTGCATGATTTTGATTATCACTAACCTCTAATGTTTTACTGAGTGTTGTGTCTACAGATCAGGTACAATTTTCACACACACATTTCTGCCGCCCACCGTGGGGCCCTGAAATGGGTTTCCAATTCAATTCTATCAATTTCTATCTTTTTCTTCTCGGGATCTGTGCAAAACTGTGATTTTTAATTTTTGTCTGTACATCTGTCGTACAAGTTTCTGACAAATGTCGTATGGGAGCATACCCACTGTCGTATGATTGAGAACCCAGTGTCGTATGAGTTTTCATGCCAGCAAATCCAAGGAAGTCAAAATCTTGTTAGCAACTGTCGTATGATATTTACAACTATCGTTTCATTGCTACCCAACTGTTATACGAGTTTTACAACTATCATTTCATTGCTACCCAATTATCGTATGAGTTTAGCAACTGTCGTTTCATAGACTACCCAGTGTCGTATGAGTTTGCAGAGTGTCATTTGGAAAAATTTGAGAGAGTTGTCAGAAATTGTCAAATTACAAGATATCCAATGTTTCCAGCCTAGTTCTAGAATCTGTAAAAAATATCATTGTGTCAGGAACAGAGCAGTAGCTATTGAGCATTCTACCATTTTCTGAGTTTGATCTTTTGAATCCAATCTAGTCTTCTATTTGATCAATTTGAGTCCTTTTTATCTCGTGTCAAAACCTTGTCATAACTATCAATCTTCAATCAATCTTCAAAAATAGACTAAGTGTTGAGAACTCGTGTCCGCTATCTTTTGGGCGATCTATCCCATACATCTAGGGCATAGTTTCCTTCACCCACATCTCATCAGATCTTCAAAACTATCATAATCTTGACAAGGTTGCGTCATCTGATTTTCTTGAATCAAATTGTTCTTCAGTTGTCTTCATCCTTTTCTTCTGTTTCATTCAAAGTTAATGGTGGAGACTAGAGCTTCTTCACACAAGAAATCAGAAGAAACATCTCAGAACTTACTTTTGACCAATACCCCAAGTCCAACTCTTGAACAACTCATCAAGTCAGGTATCTATGAAGATGACGGTCTCGGTAACTTTCGATTGAAAACTGGTTACATACCTCCTCTATCAACTCACAGAGGTAATTAGCAAACTCCTCCTCAATCTATTCCAGGGAGCCCAAAAACTCCTACCATGTCTCAAGCAGGGACAAACTACAGTTCTCTAGGAGGAGGGTCCCAAGGACACCATTCTCAACATAATGCCGACCAAGAACCTACCCCCTCTGAAATCCATCGATGTCAGAATGATGATGAATTCAAGAGAATGATGAGGCATTTCTTGAAAGTGGATAGAGAGGCATACTTTTTACAATTAGCTGAGGAAGGGGCTAAGCTTCCTCCCAACTTTAACGTTGATGATATAATCACACATGAGGAAGAAACTCCCCTCACAGCTATGAAAAAATAGATGCATGCTATACAAGTCAAATTTAACAATCTTAAGAAGGAGAAGGAACCCAAGGAGTTCTCCATGGAAGCCCTATGTCCTTTCTCATTCGACAAAAACTTGTATATGCCACCATTCCCAAAAAGAGTGGAGATACCAAAGTATGACAAATATGATAGACACTCCGATCCTCAAGATCATGTTAGAGAGTTCTGTACACAATCCATGGAATTCATGCATGAACCAACTTATCTAATGCATCTTTTTCCTAGATCCTTGGGAGGAGCATCCATTCAGTGGTTTTCAAGATTACCTTCTACGATCAAAACTTTTGAGGAATTGATTAAATTGTTTTATCAACAATATTCCTACAATATTCAACATCCGGTCACCATGATCGATATCTGTAACCTCAAGCAATATCCAAGGGAATCATTCCTAACTTTCCTCAAGAGGTGGAGAAAGAAGTTCTCTCTATATGCTAGACAAATTCCTGAAATGGAGAAACTTGAAATCTTTATCAATAACCTTGTTCCAGAGCTCAATTATCCATTACAAATGCAAGATCATGAATCTTTTGATAAAATGGTGGATAATGCAATCAAGATTGAGAAAGTACTTGTCAAGAAAGGAGAAATCACACTTCAAAAGGACAAGTCTAAATTTGGATCTAGCTCAAAAGATAAAAACAAGAGCTGGAATAGAAACAAAGGTATCATCTCTGATGGTGTTGTTGACACTATCCGCACCCCATAAAAGGCACCGGCCTACAATCTCACCCTTGCCACCAAAGCCATTGAAGCTTCAGAGCAAAAATCTGCTGAACCATCTCCAAAGAAGTCATTCAAACGATGGGATAATAAATGAAAGTTTACTCCCCTGGGAGAATCTTTGGAATCTTCCCTGAGAACCCTGATAGCTGATAACATGATCTCTTTACCACCAATCCGAAACCCTAATCCGGATCCAAAACCATATTGGTGGAAAGATAATGAATTCTGTGCTTTCCATCGGACTAAAAGCCACAGAACTAATGGATGCTTCCACTTGAAGCATACCATTCAAGACTTGATAGATCAAGGGGACATCATGATCGATAATCCTACTAGCAATAATGATCACACAGCATTTACAGAACTGTTTCCACAACATGGCAAGGGAGTTTCCACTTCTTAGCCTAACATGGGGGAAAAAGTCAACTATGCCTACCCTGGAAACAATGTTGTCATCAATATGGTTGAACCATGTCTCTCTGAGAGCTGCAATGTCATCACGATTGTACGAAGAGACAGAAATCATTCCTCAGCTAATGCGGTTACCAGATCACAAGCTCAGGCTCATCTGAAAGGACAAACACCAAGTTCATCTAATGTCCCTAAGATAACTTTCAATCTCACATCTGCATCTAAACAGAAGGCTGCCTTAAAATCTTCCAATCCAAAGGATACAAGACTTACATCTTATAGCATCATCCAACAACTCTAGCATACCAATGCCAAAATCTCTATGTTTGAGTTACTTCGAATATCTCCAGCTCACAGAGATATCCTAGACAAAGCTTTGCTCGGCTCTAATGTTCCTAATGATCTAGATCTAGATAGGTTCCAGACTATGGTTGGTCATCTAACATCTCCACAATATATCTCCTTTTCAGAGGAAGATGACAACTCTTTGAGTCACCCACATAATCAGCCCTTACACATAGAAGTCTTGATCCAGAACCGTCGAGTCAAATGTGTGTTGATAGATGGGAGCACAGGCCTCAACATTTGTTCTTACAACTTAATCACACAGTTGGGATTCTCAGAGATGGCTATTGATCCTCGAAAGAAGATCACCATAAAAGCCTATGACGAACAAGAAAGAGCTTCTAAAGGCACCATTGTCTTACCCATCTGAGTGGGTCCGGTCATCAAAGATACCACATGTCAGGTGCTTGATCTACCATTGGCTTACAATATCCTTCTAGGGAGACCCTGGATCCATGAAATGCAAGCCATTCCTTCTACGTACTAATACATTTGGGGGCATTTTGCGACGGCTATGTGTCACAATTGCGACAGCTATGTGTCGCAATAGCAACACCCATAGACGTCGCTATTTTTTAGTCGCAAATTGAGACGTCTATGGGTAGCCGTCACAATTGCAACACATATCCCGTCGCAATGTGACTAAGATTTGTTAGCGCCATGGCCATCACCCCCCCATCGCATGGCTTCGGAGGGCCATCGCAATCGCGACGGACCTCCCAAGCAATTGCGACGAGCGCCTGCATCGCATTGCGACGGGTGCCTGCATCGCATTGCGATGGGTTGCCGTCGCAATTGCGACGCCCGTGGGTGGATTAAAAAAAAAATTTAATTTAATACATTGCTAATGAACCACATTAATGCTTTTTTCTTTCAACAAATGAGGACAGCCACTGTAAAGACAACATGATAATGTACACTCACTATAAGGACAGTCACAAATGAGGACATCTCACAGTGACTGTCCCTAGTGTAATTGCCACTTGAATGTATTGCTATTCAGCCACATTAATGCTTTTCTTCTTCAACAAATGAGGATAGTCACTGTAAAGACAACATGATAATGTACACTCACTATGAGTGTACATTATCATGTTGTCTTTACAGTGACTATCCTCATTTGTTGAAGAAGAAAAGCATTAATGTGGCTGAATAGCAATACATTCAAGTGGCAATTACACTAGGGACAGTCACTGTGAGATGTCCTCATTTGTGACTGTCCTTACAGTGAGTGTACATTATCATGTTGTCTTTACAGTGAGTGTACATTATCATGTTGTCTTTACAGTGTCAATATATGCATTATTACTTAAACTGAAGAGTACTCTAAATAATATGTCATTGTGGAGTTCTGATTGCTTCCAATTTGATATACGCTTGTTCTACTTATGTATCCAGCATCATGTAATAAAAGTTGATGCTTTTAAATAGATTCATTTGGCCATGAAATGCCTGTGCATGTTACATACAAGATTCCAAGGCCCAAAACTGATTACTCATTATAATTCATGTACAGAATGATAATCAACCACAACGAGGCATGCGTAGGCGCTGCTTAGATTTTGAGGCATCAGAAGCTCGTAGAAGAAACTTGACCAATGGCTCATGGAATGCAACAAACTTATTGCCTAAAACAGGAGCATTGGTAACCACAGATGATGGTTTTGAAAAGAACACTTCACCATCAATGTCACGTGAGGGAACTGCAATTTCTGATGGCAAGTAACTTGTAGTATATAAGAGAGATGCAGGTACAGATGCTGGGAATACATTGCTAATGAACCACATTAATGCTTTTTTCCTTCAAAAAATGAGGACAGTCACTTTAAAGACAACATGATAATGTACACTCACTGTAAGGATAGTCACAAATGAGGACATCTCACAGTGACTGTCCCTTGTGTAATTGCCACTTGAATGTATTGCTATTCAGCCACATTAATGCTTTTCTTCTTCAACAAATGAGGATAGTCACTCTAAAGACAACATGATAATGTACACGGGCTGTAAGTGTACATTATCATGTTGTCTTTACAGTGACTGTCCTCCTTCAAGTGGCAATTACACAAGGGACAGTCACTGTAAAGGCAACATGATAATGTAGAGAAACATTGTCATTTGTATTTTCAACAGTGTCGAGAGAGATTCCCTCCGTGAAATCACAGCTACAATTTCTGAGTACGTTGGGTTTATTTTTCTTTTGTCATTATTATGTAATCTGGTATTTAGCTGTTACAGAGCTAAAATAACCAGAAATGAGGACATATCTGTGTTGAATTTATTGTTAGCGGCTTTGGTTATTTAGAAGTTTAATTTTATTTGTTCATCTTTCAAGCACAAACGTTTTGTGGACCGTAACATCTTCATTGTTTCGGGTATGCAATGAAACAGCCGTAACTTGCAACTACCTTCACGGTACTTGTGTACATTATCATGTTGTCTTTACAGTGACTGTCCTCATTCAAGTGGCAATTACACAAGGGACAGTCACTGTGAGATGTCCTCATTTGTGACAAGGATAGTCACACATGAGGACATCTCACAGTGACTGTCCCTTGTGTAATTGCCACTTGAATGTATTGCTATTCAACCACATTTATGGGCCCGTTTGGACCACAGCACACAGTAGCATCTACAGAGAAGAATATCCCAGGTGTAACAAGTTGTAAGAATATGCCTACAGTTCTAAAAAGTTCCCTAGCACATAGTAGCATCTACAGAGAAGAATATACAACATGAGGGCAGCCACTGTAAAGACAACATGATAATGTACACTCATTGTATGTGTACATTATCATGTTGTCTTTACAGTGACTGTCCTCATTCAAGTGGCAATTACAGAAGGGACAGTCATTGTGAGATGTCCTCATTTGTGACAAGGATAGTCACACATGAGGACATCTCACAGTGATCGATTGTCCCTTGTGTAATTGCCACTTGAATGTATTGCTATTGAACCACATTAATGCTTTTCTTCTTCAACAAATGAGGACAGTCACTCTAAAGACAACATGATAATGTACACTCATTGTAAGGACAGTCACAAATGAGGACATCTCACAGTGACTGTCCCTTGTGTAATTGCCACTTGAATTACACAAGGGACAGTCATTGTGAGATGTCCTCATTTGTGACAAGGATAGTCATACATGAGGACATCTCACAGTGATCGATTGTCCCTTGTGTAATTGCCACTTGAATGTATTGCTATTGAACCACATTAATGCTTTTCTTCTTCAACAAATGAGGACAGTCACTCTAAAGACAACATGATAATGTACACTCACTGTAAGGACAGTCACAAATGAGGACATCTCACAGTGACTGTCCCTTGTGTGATTGCCACTTGAATGTATTGCTATTCAGCCACATTAATGCTTTTCTTCTTCAACAAATGAGGATAGTCACTCTAAAGACAACATGATAATGTACACGGGCTGTAAGTGTACATTATCATGTTGTCTTTACAGTGACTGTCCTCCTTCAAGTGGCAATTACACAAGGGACAGTCACTGTAAAGGCAACATGATAATGTAGAGAAATGTTGTCATTTGTATTTTCAACAGTGCCGAGAGAGATTCCCTCCGTGAAATCACAGCTACAATTTCTGAGTACGTTGGGTTTATTTTTCTTTTGTCATTATTATGTAATCTGGTATTCAGCTGTTACAGAGCTAAAATACCCAGAAATGAGGACATATCTGTGTTGAATTTATTGTTAGCGGCTTTGGTTATTTAGAAGTTTAATTTTATTTGTTCATCTTTCAAGCACAAACGTTTTGTGGACTGTAACATCTTCATTGTTTCGGGTATGCAATGAAACAGTCGTAACTTGCAACTACCTTCACGGTACTTGTGTACATTATCATGTTGTCTTTACAGTGACTGTCCTCATTCAAGTGGCAATTACACAAGGGACAGTCACTGTGAGATGTCCTCATTTGTGACAAGGACAGTCACACATGAGGACATCTCACAGTGACTGTCCCTTGTGTAATTTCCACTTGAATGTATTGCTATTCAACCACATTTATGGGCCCGTTTGGACCCCAGCACACAGTAGCATCTACAGAGAAGAATATCCCAGGTGTAACAAGTTGTAAGAATATACCAACAGTTCTAAGAAGTTCCCTAGCACATAGTAGCATCTACAGAGAAGAATATACAACATGAGGGCAGCCACTGTAAAGACAACATGATAATGTACACTCATTGTATGTGTACATTATCATGTTGTCTTTACAGTGACTGTCCTCATTCAAGTGGAAATTACACAAGGGACAGTCACTGTGAGATGTCCTCATTTGTGACAAGGATAGTCACACATGAGGACATCTCACAGTGACTGTCCCTTGTGTAATTGCCACTTGAATGTATTGCTATTCAACCACATTTATGGGCCCGTTTGGACCGCGGCACATAGTAGCATCTACAGAGAAGAATATCCCAGGTGTAACAAGTTGTAAGAATATACCAACAGTTCTAAGAAGTTCCCTAGCACATAGTAGCATCTACAGAGAAGAATATGGGTCAATGAGGTTGACTTCAAAGCCATGCAATCTAATGGTAATAGTAATATCATAATTTGACATACTATCAGAAATACTTCCTAAATAGACTATTCAATCTTATAAGAGATGGATTCATGAGAACTATTATTTATGAAATATGAGTCAATGACTTTAATTAAAAAAATTACACAATCTAATTCTTGTAAAAATATCAAAATTTGACACATTGAAAATACCTTCCAAAAGTATCGTTAATTGATTAATATGAATCACTACTCATGAAATATAATTTTATAAACCTAATCTAAAAACTACACAATAAAAATCTTAATAGCAATATTGTAAGAAACTATTCCCAAAAGCAAGCCTAATAAAATTTGATGAAAATGATTTTTGTTTCACTCAACTTTGACATTCACAACTTCCTCTTTTATTATAATAAGAAAAAAAATGTCTTTTTAGATATACCTCATGAACCATACTCGAATAATCTATCATTTTTCTTCTCAAAAACATATTTGCAGAGCCTGCTTCTTTTACTTGTTTGTACTTTTATCTCTCTGATGGAAAGGGTTCCTTCAGGACACATTTTTCCAAGTTCACTGCTTGAGATATTTGAGGAGGGTTCCCCTGCTTGAGTATCCATCCAACCCATATTCGAGTAGTTCTACAATTGCACAGTCTAAATTAATAATACTGACAATTGAATGACGAATGATGATACATAGAATTGATATAAACTAATCCTAAAAACACTAAAACATTATTAATATATTTATATTTCATAAATAAAATTGATATAAAAGATTTGGGAAGATACATTAAAAAATAGAAAAATAGTAATTTATAATAGAAGGAAACTTAAATTGCTATTTAAAAAAAAAACAAGAGTGTTAAATCTTATCATTTTGTTTCATTATCATCCATAAGTACACACCTCTAGCATAATAATTATATTTTACCACCCATAAAATGAAAAAAAGATTTTCACAAGAGAAATTGAAGCTAGATTATAAAAATGAACCATCTTATTGGAAACTGGAACTGTTATCATACCCAAAAGGACTACAAAATTTCACCTTATCATACCCAGATTGTTGCTTTGCCTGGCGGAGGGAAATTTGATCAGTAAAATTGACACAGAGTATGTTGTCTCCATTGTCATGCTGGATAACAAAACACCAACTTTAATGGGCATGTACTGTCCCTTGTGTAATTGCCACTTGAATGCATTGCTATTTGATGCAGGGGCATCCCTAATGCAAGCCAAAGACACCATGATTGAAGGAAGTTGCCATGAAGCCAAGGAGTCAAATCCTATCAATTGGAACATAAGATTTTCACCTTGGAGCTTTGAAGGATTGACTGGTGAAAGGTCCTTTTGATTGACAAATCAGAGTCTTTTTGAATGACAAATCAGAGTCTTTTTGAATGACAATAAATTAGAATAGGAGTTTTAGATGTTTTCTTGGTTTGTAATAAATATTAAGGATTGATTTTATCTCCTTATAAACATCCACTTGTTGGACACAAGACCCCTTGGTGACTTATAAACCTTGGGCATCTTTTGAGTCCTTGGATGAAATGAGCATAGTAAGTGTTTATTAGGTGTCTTTTAGATGTTGTTAAGAAGTTTGAAGGTCCAAAATAACTTTAATAAGGTTCCTAAAGTTTCACAACACATTTTTAACCTTCTCGGCAAAGTTGTTTGCAAAGTTGTAATGCAACTTTAAAAGTTGCTTAGCAAAGTTGACATTTGTTGGATAAACTGTTCTAACCACCTAGATGGTTGAACCAATGTTTGGAGAGCCTATTTTAGGCTTCAAATGGTCGAAGACAGACAGAGAACCAGTATTGTAATCATTTTGCTTTCATAAAAAATAAAAATAACCCTATTTTAGTGCATTTCTGGTGAAAAATGAACTCTGTACGGCTGTACGGATGGTGGTTGGATGATAAAATTTGCCTGGAAGTTTTAATAGTGACATCTGATGCTTTGGAAGTTGGTTTGATTGATTCTCTTTGTTTTATATCTAAGTTATTTCAAATTTTCTGTGCATTGTTTACAAACCCTCATTTTCAGGGTTTGACTGATGTAAAGACCTTAACTCACATTTCAACCATTGGAATTCCTTCTTCCTTGGTGGAATGAGAGTTAAGGATGTATATTTGTATATTCTAAAAGCCCTGACTACTCTGCATCACTATTGAACCACATTAATGCTTTTTTCCTTCAACAAATGAGGACAGTCACTGTAAAGACAACATGATAATGTACACTCACTGTAAGGATAGTCACAAATGAGGAAATCTCAGAGTGATTATCCCTTGTGTAATTGCCACTTGAATACATTGCTATTGAACCACATTAATGCTTTTTTCCTTCAAGTGGCAATTACACAAGGGACAGTCACTGTGAGATGTCCTCATTTGTGACAAGGACAGTCACACATGAGGACATCTCACAGTGACTGTCCCTTGTGTAATTTCCACTTGAATGTATTGCTATCCAACCACATTTATGGGCCTGTTTGGACCACGGCACACAATAGCATCTACAGAGAAGAATATCCCAGGTGTAACAAGTTGTAAGAATATACCAACAGTTCTAAGAAGTTCCCTAGCACATAGTAGCATCTACAGAGAAGAATATACAACATGAGGGCAGCCACTGTAAAGAAAACATGATAATGTACACTCATTGTATGTGTACATTATCATGTTGTCTTTACAGTGACTGTCCTCATTCAAGTGGCAATTACAGAAGGGACAGTCATTGTGAGATGTCCTCATTTGTGACAAGGATAGTCACACATGAGGACATCTCACAGTGATCGATTGTCCCTTGTGTAATTGCCACTTGAATGTATTGCTATTGAACCACATTAATGCTTTTCTTCTTCAACAAATGAGGACAGTCACTCTAAAGACAACATGATAATGTACACTCATTGTAAGGACAGTCACAAATGAGGACATCTCACAGTGACTGTCCCTTGTGTAATTGCCACTTGAATTACACAAGGGACAGTCATTGTGAGATGTCCTCATTTGTGACAAGGATAGTCACACATGAGGACATCTCACAGTGATCGATTGTCCCTTGTGTAATTGCCACTTGAATGTATTGCTATTGAACCACATTAATGCTTTTCTTCTTCAACAAATGAGGATAGTCACTCTAAAGACAACATGATAATGTACACTCACTGTAAGGATAGTCACAAATGAGGACATCTCACAGTGACTGTCCCTTGTGTGATTGCCACTTGAATGTATTGCTATTCAGCCACATTAATGCTTTTCTTCTTCAACAAATGAGGATAGTCACTCTAAAGACACAATGATAATGTACACGGGCTGTAAGTGTACATTATCATGTTGTCTTTACAGTGACTGTCCTCCTTCAAGTGGCAATTACACAAGGGATTTGTGTTTTCATTTGTGTTTTCAACAGCGTCGTAACCCTCCACGAAATCACATCGGGATATAAGGGCAAAACAAACAAGAACGTTGTCATTTGTATTTTCAACAGCGCTGAGAGAGATAAACAAACTTAAAACTCAGACTTAAGAAAGATGAAGGTAATTCTTCAAAAGGCCGATGCCCTAAATACGGGAAAACACAATACCACCATTAAACGATGCCCTAGTCACCGTATCAATGCTGCCAGCTCCGTACCAGTATGCTGACTGCTCACTTTCATCCTGTGATAAAGGTAACTTCATTAATCATACTTGAAATGGCAGCATACGAACTAAAGCTGATGAACATTTATAAACTAAAAGTTTAAAACTACAGATTACAAATGTAGTAGTTTCATACGAAAAGAACTTGATGTCTGAAATTTACCATTAGAAGTATCCAAAGGAATACCACAGTACTGTTGAACTTGGAGAATCAAAGATGATCTACACAGCAAGGTTCAACAGCTGTAAGGACTGTTACACCATCTTTAGCATTTGAATACATTTTCTCCTTGGCTTCTGGTGGATCCTCAAAGACCCCCAATGACGTTTTCCCTACAATTATCAATTATTTGTCAGTATGAGATATTAATAAATAAACATTAATCACAATATTAGGCAAACAATGTTCTTGATGTCTGAATCTAAATCACAGAAAGCTCTAATAAAGCAGTTCTCAGTTTCACATTAAACTAAGTTTCAATTTCAAATGGTTATAATAATTTTTGCAAGTTATAAGTAGCTGGTTACAGTATATGACATAAAAAGAAAAAAAATCATTTCTATTCTTTTCTTCTTTTTCTCTTTCAACGAAGCTTTTGCACCACACAAATGCATACCAAGAATTTCTCAGGAGGTTTCAAGACCATTGCATACCAAACTTCTTCTCTGTAGATGCTACTGTGTGTCGTGGTCCAAACGGGTCCAAATAGACCTAGTGACTCTAGTAGGTCTCCAAAACCTGTTCTGCAGCAATAACTCTTCAATTTGACAAAGGACCTTATGAACTTATATGTTTTTTGAGTACCCTTTTTGATGTTCTAACAATCCTCCAACTCCCAGACCTTGACTCCACTCCAGCATATCAATGTCCTTATTGAGTCCGCAGACCTAATGCATGCCTTTGGGTGTGGGTTCCAAAACAAGGCATTGAAAATGGGTGCATGAAACCAAGATCAGAGTTTGAAGATGTCCACCATGCTCTAAAGATCTAGATTCAACAAGGTTTGAGGTCCTTTACTTGCCGCTACCCTCTGATCTTGCATAATCCATCAACTCCTAGTCAAGAACATTGAGATTCTTGACCTAGGGCTTGCTCTTGAAATTCTCTGGCTTAGTATCCTGTTCCAAAGCTTTTAAAATATGAAAATAAACCCCCTTAACTTGCATTTTACAAAGAACAGAGGATATCCTATGGTTTATTTTCAAGTTAAGGCCATTTGAATGCAATAACCCAAAAAATGAGGGTTTGACAGAACAACAGATAAGAAAAAGGAATAACTTTGATATAAGGTGTCTTGAATCTACCAAATAAACTCTCAAAGCATAAGATATAAATACTCTAACTTCCACACTGGTCTGCCCTCCCTTTCACATCCGTACACTGTACAGTGCTTGAAGGAAATGCACAAAAAAGGCTCTGAAATAGTGGCTCTATCTGACAGAGAGTCCATGCTAGGCTTCATGACTAACCTAGAGCACATTCCTTGTTATGGAGGAAGTTTGAATGGTGAAGAACTTATGGAATGGATAGAGGACCTAGATAACCATTTTGACTACAAGTATCTTATTAATAACCATTTTGACTACAAGTATCTTATGGATAGAGGACCTTGATAACCATTTTGACTCATTTAGTATCTTATTGAGCTTCACTTTGTTTCGAGAATATAGTTTAATATTCTCTACTAAACAGGGCCAACCACGTGAAGGTGGAAGCTCATTTGGCCCCACCCCCCTCCCCCTAACATCACTCTACATTCCCCGTTAACATCTAACATTCATTCATTCTTTCAATTATTAATAAAATGTAACATTTAATCAATATCACATGATAACATTCATTAACACATTAGATTCGTTAACACACAACATTCATCAATATGAAAATAAACACATAATTCATGAACATTCATTAGCACATAATTAAATTCATTGAGACATAAAATTCAGTCATTATCAATTAAGGTATTTAGATGACAATCATTTCTTTTTTCTCTTTCTAATTTTTTTTTCTATGTAAGCTCTAAGAGGAGCATCAGTGTTATCATCAATACCCCCCTCATCAGTTGTTTTGTTCTTTGTTCTTGATGATCTCAAATTCCTATGCTGCTGCAAAGGGGGGTCCTCTACAATAACAAATAAAAGAGTTAAATTTAAAATATTTAATTATAATTGTTACAAGTATTTAATTATTTTAAAGAACATAACTGTGGCGCTCTTTAATTACCTGATCTGGCCACATCATTTTGTCTAGACTCAACCTCAACATGCTCATGAGCACCGACCCCTCGATCCTCTACAGTTGCTATACAAAATGTTACATTAATCCAAACACCAATTGTAATTACATATAAAAATTTTAATAGCAAATGTATACCTCCACCACTAGGATGCACATCATGCGAACCTTCATTATGCATAGATTGTGTAGAAGGATTGTCAGGCTGCATTCCAATATCCTACACATTGTTATCATTGCTTTCTTAAAACAGATATACTCACTTTATATTAGAACTTAACATCAAATAGACTAATTGGTAAAGTATTCAATTTGAAATAAATTTCATTTAGCTTATTTACCTGTGGCTCAGATGCATCATTATTTGAACCTTGCACACTAATTTCAGCTCGTAGCCGTTCAGCCACGGCTCTATAGCCTTGTTGGAAGCCAATTCTCTTGTCCTCTTCTGTGAGGCATCTATTGAAATCTGACCCCTACATTTTTTCTTGGTATGGTGAATTTTACTTGCATTGTTTGATCAAAAAAAATTTCCTTGCAATATATAAAAAAATTGATACAAGTTTTCATTTACTAATACTTACAACTCGTGCTTGAAGTTTGGAAAAACCACCAGAGCCGAGCTTGTGTGTCCCGTGCTTTTCTAATCTTGCCTTTGTTGCCTTTGATGTGTCAGGCAATCTATGAAAAGTTTGAAATATGTTAGAGACCAGTATAGGAAAAATTTAGAGGTTAATTAGTACATAATTACATTCTCAAAAGTATCACATACCTTGCTCTACTCTCTACTGGCGTAATTCCTTTTTTCATGTCGGCTTTATACTTTCCATCCAAAATCAAACCCTGCCACTCAGCCTCAAGAACACAGGGCGGACGCTCGTGCCTTGGGTTAACCTCTAAATATTTCCTGTACTGGTCCCTAATATACTTCAAACATAAACCAGCTCTTTCAAGGAGCTTGTTTCTCTCGAATGCACGAGGTCCAAAAAGCTGGGTCATACTATGTACAAGATCATCCTTCAACTTTTTATCTTGGTTATTCCACCTTTTAAGTAAAAAAAAACATGTTAGACTCATAAATGAAGAGAAGCTACCTTTAATATAGTTCAAGAAATTGATGAAAAGGAAAACTATTCTAGCAATGATATGAAATCAAAATAGTGGTTTGGGGTTTTAGTTAGGATATGATGTTCCACCATGTACGTATGGTGGGCCTGAATATCCGCAAACACTCGTCACCAAGTTTTCGCCAAAAAATATCATTCCCTACAAAATAATCATGGGATCATTAGTCGATGAAGAGTGATCAAAAACTAAATTACTATTATATCACTATAGAATAATCATAACTTTAAAGTACCTGGAAGTTTGGATACTTTTAAGGGAACGCCTTCATCGTCGCTGATGATCAATACGCAATCCTTCACCGTTCCCGTACTAGGAACATGGGAACATCCAGGAAATGATGTTGCATCGGGACTTGTTGCATCTCCTATTGCAAAAAATGAAAACCATTATCAAATGCCTCCAAGAAATAATACTTCAAGGGAAATAAATTGGTGCAGAGCACCCATGGCACAAACACAATCAAGGGATCTACATCGTAAACACATAACACTTAAACACATAACAAAAGAGAGAAAAAGAGGGATTTGTGTACCAGTAGATGGTGCAACAGTTGGTGCATTTAGGCTGTGTGTTGTTGACATGGCAGTCGGCAAGACATTTGTGGCTGTCCTGGATGGAGGCGGCGTTGTCATATCATCATGGAAAGGAGCTGAAGAATAAAATTGTTAGAGCATGCATAAATATAGAACGCGTGGACTAGCATGGACAAGATTGTTAGAGCATTAAAAAAAAAGATTGTTCGAGCATGTATTGTCAATGATTATGATCATTCCTATATATATTTAGTGGAAAACACAAGTGGGGAATGGAACATGTGATCTACCTGAACCACTTGCAATACTGGCCTCATCATGGGAATGGGGTTCAAAATTACGCAAATAACTCTGTAAAGACAATGCATCCATATTTTAATTAATGTCATAAAAGAGCATAACATAAAAACCATTATTGAACTCTTGTAATAATTAAAAATTTCATTAATACTTACTTTAAAGTTTTCAGAAGTGCGCAACAACTCAGCTGCCCTGTCTTTTATTTCCTGAGTCTGAGGATGTATGGATACCAAACGTAGAAGTTCTTTCCCAATTTTCTTTAGCAGCTTTTTAATGGAACCGATCGGGTCATCGGTCTCTGCTAAATCAATAAAAAAAGGGTCCACAAGGGGGGACTCCTGAGGGACTGCAGGTTGCTTTCCCTCTCTCCGACCACCGGCCCTCTGTGACAACAATAGTATTAGTATTATCAAAATTACTCCAAAACAATGAAGAAAATAACATTAAAAAAAATAACATTTTGCTTCTATCTAGTTTGCACAATTACAATGAGTTTTACCTGCTCATGTGTAGATGAGCTAGGAATATCGTCACCATCACCTTCGGGTGGTTGCTCCATATTGTGCCCCTGTGTCAAAGATCAAGTATAAAAATGTTAGCCAAAAATTTAATAACTAAATGGTATGTTGGAGTCATTGATTAGAAGTTGGTTTAATAGTATGTACCACCCCCATGATAGTAGCCTCGTTTGTATCTATGCGGTTCAAATTGTAATCAATAAGCAGCTCTTCCCCTGCACGTATTGATTTTATCGCACAGATGAATACACGATTTCCCTCGCGCGCCTCAAATATGCAATTGGGTTGCTTTATAGTTGACCCAAGTCGTGTACTATTTATAAAACCCGCAATATTCCCTGTTGCTTTTGGCCTTCCATCAATGTATATAGCCACACTTTTACTTTGATTATTGTCTTGCTGTTGTATATAATTTGCCGAGAGTGCATACCTACGCATACTTTTTTTATATTGAACAATATGCATCCAACTTTTGTAATCGTAACATGGTCCAACATACTCCATCAATTCAGAAACTTTGTTGTAAGACACCTTTATGCCATCCATAGAAAATAGGCCCAAACCATGTAATGATGATGGTGCTATGCGATATATCCTCTCATTAACACAAAAATCAGTGTTTATTGGAGGAAGTTCCTTGGGTACCCAATGTTTCTGTAGATGTTGGTACCTCAAGGGCACCTCGATGTCGCCTTTCATCTCATCATCATAAGAACATGACCCCCCTTGAGCAAGGAAAAATTTCATGTGTTTATTGAATTTCCTTCTAGTCCTTTGACCTCTAGTTAATCTCCCTATTCTAGATAAACTGCATGTCTCACTTTCCTCTTCTATTCCTATATTTCCCTCACTCGAGGAAGACACTTCTGACAAATACCTATTTGCTGGTACCTGCAAATGGGAGAGATCTTAGAAGACATCAATCTTACTATTGATAAGTGTATTAAATAGACTTTCTATAAGGTGTATTGACTTATACCTGTCGATCCATGAGACTGTGCAGGATGCTCTTGAAAGGGGTTCAATTTCTTGCAAATGTAATTCAATTATCGTGAGCATAATCACATCATAATCATAATCACATCCATCATAAGCATCACATAAAAATTAAAAATATTAAAACGTACACATTATAACACTTATAGCTTTTAAATAGATAATGAATAAACTATGTAACCATTTAAGACAAATATATTTCTATCAAGAAATGAATATTAAATACATTAAGGATTGATGGCATACCTTTAAATTTCATCATCATCATCCTCATCATCATCATCATCATCATCATCATCCTCGTCATCGTCGTCATCGTCATCATCCTCATTGTCGTCGTTGTCGTCATTGTCGTCATCATCAACATCATCATCATCAACATCAACATCATCTTCATCATCATCATCAGTAGCAGCATCATCTTCTTCTTCTTCTTCATGAAAATTTGTCTCAGGAACATCATCCAATAATTGTCGATCGTGATCATCATCTACATCATCTTCTACTTCTTCGGTATCTTCTTCTTCCATCGCATTATACTTTATTGGCCTTCCTCTCGGTTCATGTCTAACAACAAATGACCAACCCGGTTTATGTGAAACCTCTGAGTAAAATACCTGCTCACATTGGCTTGGAAGAACATAGGGCTCATCCCCAACTGGCTCAAATGACCTTGTATTAACCATTGTAAATCCATTATCATGTTCAATAACAGTTCTATTAGGATCATTTGGATTAAGTCGTAGCCTGTACCATTTGACAACGAAGAGTACTAATTTGAAGGAACTAAAGTCGCACTCAAGTATATCATCCAAAATGCCATAGTATTGATTTTTAGACTCTTGAGGATCTAAGTCATTTCTAGATGAAATATTAGTCACTTGAAAGACTGCAGTTATTCCAGAATCACAAGTTTTCTTCGTGTCATCGAACACTTTGACGTGAAATTTTTGACCATTACAGAACATACCCTTGTGGTGTTTAACCTGCAATAATATGTGAAACATGTCAAAATTATTATATCGTGAGTTGATAAACATACGGGTGATTAATAATTTTGTACGTACCTGGAAATCTCTTAAACCATATGCTAAATCTATTTCCCTTTGCGTAACATTAGAATCTCCATTACGATGAGCTTCTTTAACCAATGAAGATACACCTTCCCATGTTAATGTGTGACCAGAATGTTGACATCGTTCAATCCATACCGTCATCCAATCAAGATTGTTTGCAATATACAAATGTAGTGCATCCCACTCTCGAGCAACTGTACAAAAAAAAAATAGACGACTTACAACCGATTTATTTTGAAGATTAAGAAATAATTTATTACAATAACATCTTATAATTTATTACCTGTCACTTTCCTCAATCTACCTTTCCCCATCAAGTACTCCCTTTTGAATTTTTTAAAAGGGTCGAGATCCCAAATGCGATCTACATGGATATTTGAAGCAAACTTAGGAAGATATTCAGTAATGTACACCATAGTCTGGTATACCATGTATCCCTCTACCATAGAACCCTCAGGATGTGCTCTTTGTCGAACCAAAGCCTTCAAAGATTTCAAGTGCCTCTCAACCATCCACATTGACCTAGTGTGTGCAGGTCCACACAATTCAATCTCCTCAACTTGGTGTATGAGGTAGTGTTCTTGTGCATTGAAAAAAGTTGGAGGTAGACACTTTTGCATTTCACACAATAAATGAGGAATTCTTCTCTTCCAATAGTTTATATCTTCTTTATGGATTTCTTTAGATGACAACCACCTACATTAAGAGATTCAAGTCACAAAAAATATATAAATACGAGACTTTACAAAATAATATACAATAGATTACATAGCAAGAAAAACAAATCGCGAATATAATAAATATATACAACAAATTGAACAGATATTACTGCTTACCTCATGTATTTTCCAAGATCATATATCACTTGTTTGATGTTATTGTTGAAGTGCTCTGGGAGAGATAGAGGTAGCATGTACTGCAGTAATTATAAACCAATCATTTCATTATTTTCTAACATAACATAATGAATAGTACACGTAGTTTATGAATATATTGTAAATACAGAAGAACATAACTTACCTTGATGAAAGTATGCCAATCATGCGTTTTGAGCCCTAGCCCAAATTCACTTTTCTTTGATATGAGATTGCTTATGTTCCCAGCAAATCCTGTGGGAAATCAAATTTTTCATATGACTTCTTTTATGGCATCACTTTGCTGCTCCGTTAATAACCAAGGAAGGGCACTTATATTAATCTGATCTCTATTGCTATTTGAGTGAATGAAATTCTTCAGTGCATGATTGGATTCATGAATGTCATTACAAATTTTGACAATTTTTTCTTTGTCACGCCTTCCATCCAGTATTTTCCACAATGTCTCTGTTATATTCTTTCCAACATGCATAAGATCAAACAAATGCACAATTTGTAGGTCCTCGTAGTAGGGCAACCTACTAAATTGTCTGGGATAGCTTTTTAGTCCCTTTGGAAGGTTGTCAGTAGTGCCTTGACGACCTTCACGATCATCAATTACATAATTAGTAAACAAAAATCACAATAGAAATATATAAATTACAAACATAAACCATTAAGTGGAACGACATTACCTCGATGATTAATTCTATTATATTCCAACTTTCATAGGCGAGGTGTCATTCTTCATGGCTTTGATGTAGTCTTTTCTTTCCCATTGAAAAGATGTTTTTCCATACTTCGATACTTATGATTCCTGTGGAGGAAGTGTCTGTACTCATCAAACACATGCTTTCCTAAACTTTTTGAATGACGAGATTTCATCTTTGGACCACAAACTGGACATGCAAATTTTCCCTTTGTTTGAAGACCTACAAGATAATGATATAATTGGATTATTAAATATGTTGATTTTTATAATTAGAATTATCATGCGCAACTTGAATTCACTATAACATACCACAAAAATGTGTTAGCCCTGGGGCATCATGTATTGTCCATACAAGTATTGCATGGAATTCAAATTGTCTTTGTCCTATTGGTCTAGACACGTCATACATAGTGACACCGTTCCATAACTCCACCAACTCGTCAATAAGAGGCTCAATATATACATTCATATCTTTAACTTGATATTTACCTACTTGAATGAACAGTAACATTACATAATTATTGTGACCATTTTACTGTAAGATTTGTAAGTACATGTAAATTAATAACTATCAAATGATAAAATACCTGGAACAATCATTGCCAACATAATGTGCTCCCTCTTTATTGGCATCCACGGAGGAATGTTATTGTTGATAACAAAAACAGGCCACACCGAGCAAACAGATCTCATCTCTCCAAATGGATTGACACCATCCGCTGCCAATGAAAGCCTGAGATTATGAGGTTCTTCTTTGAAGTGTTGCCACTTTTCCTCTATGTGCATAAATGCCGAACCATCCGCAGGGATTCGAATAATGTCATCTCGACTTCTATTGCATGCATGGTAATCCATAAATTGTGCCAAGCTAGTACACCTGAATAATTGTCGCATCCGTGGAATAATGGGGATGTAACGAAGAACCTTGTGAGGCACCTTTTTTGTTATTCGATCTATTCGATATCTACTCGTATGACATACAGGGCATTGTGTTGCAAATTCATGTTCTTTATAATATATAATATGATCATTGGGACAAGCATGTATTGCTTGATACTCCATTCCAATATCTTTCATAATAGCAGATAATTCTCGATATGAGCGAGGTAGAATATTTGATGGTGGTAACAAAAACTCACCTATCAATCTACAGCAAAAAATATAAGTTGTTAATATAAACAATATTAGTGGTACATTATTCACCCTTTGTTAACTATAAAGACATATATGACATACCTTAACATACGTGACATTGTTATGTTGGATAAACCATTCATAACCTTCAAGTTCAACAACAACAATACAGCAGAGAGAAGAGTTGTTTGGGAGTCTTTGTATAGGGGCTCGTATGCCTTCTCAAGTAGAGGTACATCAAGGCTATCATCATCATCATCATGATCAGATCCGCTTGGACTAAATGTGTCATGGATCAATGTATTTATACCATCATCTTCAATTGTGTTTTCTGGCGCATGATCGTCATCTTCCATGGGATCATTATCTTCACCTTGGATATTCGCACCCCCATGTTCCTCCATATCATGTACTTCCCTGGGGAGATCAACCTATATAAAATTGATTAACATAAATAAACCATGATCTTCAACTCATCATCAAGTGATTTCATATGTATATAAATTGTTAAAATGATATAATGAACAACTTACCAGTGGATGATAGTCATGCCCCCCTTCAATGTGACCATTCTCCCTACAATGTCTCTTAACTGTTTTGATTAGCAATCTTCTACGGTTTAAGCCCTTACAAATTTTGCAGGGACAATAACATTTTCCATCACCTTTTCTTTTCAAGTTAGACCACAATCTAGCGATTGTCTCCCTATTTTGTTCTTCACTTATATTATCTGACATGATCGTTCTTCGCAGGAAGCAAAAATTGGGCTATGAAAACTTCAGTCTACAACTTTCAGTGACTAAGCAAAATTGTCAAAAGTACACAAATCTTCTTAGACCTAGTTAAATCCTTTAATATTTTAAAAGTCTAGTTAAAATATGCATTAGATTAAAAAATATACAATTTTCATGCCTGAGCGCGCGGCTACGACTAGTGCAATGGTCTTCTTGCTTAGCTCTAGAAGCTCTCTAGCAATCAAAACATATAAGCTACAAGGCCTAACAGCAATTTCAAAACATATAAGCTACAAGGCAAGACATATTACATGACATGGCAAAAGGATTAAAATATACATTAGATTAAAAAATATACAATTTTCAAACCTGAGCGCGCGGCTATAACTCGTGCAATGGTCTTCTTGCTTAGCTTTAGAAGCTCTCCAGCAATCAAAACATATAAGCTACAAGGCCTAATAGCAATTTCAAAACAAGGGTCATCAAAAGAACCAAAAACAATGTGTGCAAACAATACCTTGTGAAGTGGTATAGACAATTAGAAGATGCTACTATGTGCTAGGGAACTTCTTAGAACTGTTGGTATATTCTTACAACTTGTTACACCTGGGATATTCTTCTCTGTAGATGCTACTGTGTGCCGTGGTCCAAACGGGCCCATAAATGTGGTTGAATAGCAATACATTCAAGTGGCTTACACAAGGGACAGTCACTGTGAGATATCCTCATGTGTGACTGTCCTTGTCACAAATGAGGACATCTCACAGTGACTGTCCCTTGTGTAATTGCCACTTGAATGAGGTCAGTCACTGTAAAGACAACATGATAATGTACACATACAATGAGTGTACATTATCATGTTGTCTTTATAGTGGCTGCCCTCATGTTGTATATTCTTCTCTGTAGATGCTACTACGTGCTAGGGAACTTCTTAGAACTGTTGGTATATTCTTAAAACTTGTTACACCTGGGATATTCTTCTCTGTAGATGCTACTGTGTGTCGTGGTCCAAACGGGCCCATAAATGTGGTTGAATAGCAATACATTCAAGTGGCAATTACACAAGGGACAGTCACTGTGAGATGTCCTCATGTGTGACTGTCCTTGTCACAAATGAGGACATCTCACAGTGACTGTCCCTTGTGTAATTAAGTATTGTGGGGAAGCATTCTAAATAACCAAAGCCGCTAACAATAAATTCAACACAGATATGTCCTCATTTCTAGGTATTTTAGCTCTCTAACAGCTGAATACCAGATTAAATAATAATGACAAAAGAAAAATAAACCCAACGTACTCAAAAATTGTAGCTGTGATTTTGCAGAGGGAATCTCTCTCGGCGCTGTTGAAAACACAAATGACAACCCGCTTGATTTCGCGGAGGGAATCTCTCTCGGTGCTGTTCAAAACACAAATGACAACCCGCTTTGTTCAAAACACAAATGATAACCCGCTTGATTTCGCAGAGGGAATCTCTCTCGGCGCTGTTGAAAACATAAATGACAACGTTCCTTTTTTTTTTTGCACTTATATCCCGACCAACATAAGGTCCATTTGTAATACAACATGATAATGTACACTTACAGTGAGTGTACATTATCATGTTGTCCTTAGAGTGACTATCCTCATTTGTTGAAGAAGAAAAGCATTAATGTGGCTGAATAGCAATACATTCAAGTGGCAATTACACAAGGGACAGTCACTATGAGATGTCCTCATTTGTGACTGTCCTTACAGTGAGTGTACATTATCATGGTGTCTTTAGAGTGACTGTCCTCATTTGTTGAAGAAGAAAAGCATTAATGTGGTTGAATAGCAATACATTCAAGTGGCAATTACACAAGGGACAATCACTGTGAGATGTCCTCATGTGTGACTGTCCTTGTCACAAATGAGGACATCTCACAATGACTGTCCCTTGTGTAATTCAAGTGGCAATTACACAAGGGACAATCACTGTGAGATGTCCTCATTTGTGACTGTCCTTACAATGAGTGTACATTATCATGTTGTCTTTAGAGTGACTGTCCTCATTTGTTGAAGAAGAAAAGCATTAATGTGGTTCAATAGCAATACATTCAAGTGGCAATTACACAAGGGACAATGTCATGAGCCGTGACATATTGAACTTAGTATAATAATAAAATGATTAGATGATATATAATAATCTATTATTAACGGTATATAACAATAATATATAATTATTATCAAAAGATAATAATAATATATAGTTAGCATAATAAGTAATATGTTAATTAAATAATATTAAAATATTAATAAATAATATAATTATGATTATAATTATAATATAAATTAATAATAAATAATTATTAATAAATTATATATATTATATTATAATAATATATTAAGTAATAATATTAAATCAATTATTGATATAATAATTTTAATATATAAATAATATTAATAAACCTCTCAATATAAAACAATATGTTATCACTATAATAATATTTATTATAATATTATTAATATTACTAACATCATTAATTA
This sequence comes from Chamaecyparis obtusa, assembly GCA_027943335.1. Taxonomy (NCBI): domain Eukaryota; kingdom Viridiplantae; phylum Streptophyta; class Pinopsida; order Cupressales; family Cupressaceae; genus Chamaecyparis; species Chamaecyparis obtusa. Next base: position 314,859 of record BSBK01001603.1, on the reverse strand, counting down.
TAATATTTAATAATAACAATAACATTAATAATAATAATAATAATAATAACGTTTAAAGCAATATCGAATATCTGTAATCGATATACATCTACATTAAACATCTGCATTATCTATCACGATGAGGAATGAAGAAGTGATACAACAATCACTAGTCATTACACATCGATACCATGAGAGGATGATTAATGAACCAAATACTATGAAGTCAAGATCAACATGATATGAATAAGGGATAGGTCGCTATGTGTTTCAGAAGATGTATTGATAAGCAAGAAGGATAACCATTCATATATTATAAATAATCATTAATTGCACAAGTTTAGACAATGACATATCCGATAAAGCAATATCAAACATGAAGACCCGCTAGCAAATATGCACCATCACTTCCTATGTTATCATGACAATAACATAAACTAGATTGAATTCTACTATCTATATCAATAGACACCACATAGGAGGATATCGACTAAAGGATTGAAAGATTATCGATTGTCTGAGATAAACCACATCTTGTAGAAACACAAAAGCATCGGTGATTATATCACAAGCTATTGATGAATGAGGCATCAGTCATGGATAATAAGTACAATGTATCCTTAAGTATTAACAGGAATGGAAGTCAATTTGAAGATCAAACTCCATTACCAGCAATCAACCAATAAATGGACAATTATCAGAAAATGATATCGACTTATATCAGAGTAGAAAGATTGGATATCATCATAACAATATGGGATAAGGCAAGAGTTAATATCGATTGACTAAATACTAATGATAGTTAGACCAAACTAATACAAACACAATGGATGTTAACTACTGGTTGCACTACCAATTAGGGAAGATTACCTTCATAAAAAGATTTGATATTGAGTCAATCTGGGAGTTATCTATGATCATAAAATAATGAAATAATATTATGTGAACTGTCGGATTATGGAAAGGTGTGATTAACAAAGGGACATGGAGGAAGAAACAAGACACGTCTCATTCATAGCATCTCTTCATTTGTTAAAGACAATATAAGAATGCATTCTCGTCAGTCACTCAAGGCATCATTAGAACTTTATTTACTTATCCATATTTGGATATACTCAATAGAGCATCTGCCTTTGGTAGTTTGGTTTCAAGTTTATCATTGCAGATCAGAGACAACACCATGATTGCACAGATAGAAAGGATAGTCAGAAACAGCATCAATATTTGAAGTTGCAAGCATATAATTCAAAATCTGAAATAGCAACATATCACTCATAGCGATATTACACATTTGCATAATTACATCATCATATCAGACACAGCAAATACATTGCTGTAAGCAATACTTATTGATTGTATATCGATATTGTTTATATCAGACATACCATCATTATACTATCACTATAAGTGATAGGAAACATCATATTCATAGCATATTTCATATCATTATATCCGACAGTGCTATTAAACATATTGGTATCAATATCATCTTGCACACATATTGTGATTGAATCTGAAATAGCGGTTGATATCTTAAGTAACCTCCATTACTTAGTTTAATTGTAAGTATCTGATAGAGTAAGTCTGAGAAGTGGAGTAATTGTTCCTATTTTCCAAGTTAGCCAAAAAGGGGACATTACAGACAATCACTGTGAGATGTCCTCATGTGTGACTGTCCTTGTCACAAATGAGGACATCTCACAATGACTGTCCCTTGTGTAATTCAAGTGGCAATTACACAAGGGACAGTCACTATGAGATGTCCTCATTTGTGACTGTCCTTACAGTGAGTGTACATTATCATGTTGTCTTTAGAGTGACTGTCCTCATTTGTTGAAGAAGAAAAGCATTAATGTGGTTCAATAGCAATACATTCAAGTGACAATTAGACAAGGGACAATCACTGTGAGATGTCCTCATGTGTGACTATCCTTGTCACAAATGAGGACATCTCACAATGACTATCCCTTATGTAATTCAAGTGGAAATTACACAAGGGACAGTCACTGTGAGATGTCCTCATTTGTGACTGTCCTTACAGTGAGTGTACATCATCATGTTGTCTTTAGAGTGACTGTCCTCATTTGTTGAAGAAGAAAAGCATTAATGTGGTTCAATAGCAATACATTCAAGTGGAAATTACACAAGGGACAATCACTGTGAGATGTCCTCATGTGTGACTGTCCTTGTCACAAATGAGGACATCTCACAATGACTGTCCCTTGTGTAATTCAAGCAGCAATTACACAAGGGACAGTCACTGTGAGATGTCCTCATTTGTGACTATCCTTACAGTGAGTGTACATTATCATGTTGTCTTTAGAGTGACTGTCCTCATTTGTTGAAGAAGAAAAGCATTAATGTGGTTCAATAGCAATACATTCAAGCGGCAATTACACAAGGGACAGTCACTGTGAGATGTCCTCATTTGTGACTGTCCTTACAGTGAGTGTACATTATCATGTTGTCTTTAGAGTGACTGTCCTCATTTGTTGAAGAAGAAAAGCATTAATGTGGTTCAATAGCAATACATTCAAGTGGCAATTACACAAGGGACAATCGATCACTGTGAGATGTCCTCATGTGTGACCTTTGTGAAGGTAAGTGCCAATTTGTACCCAAGTTACCAATATTGTGGCAAAAGTGGGAATGAAGCATTTAGGGGTCAAATTGGGAAAAGAAGTGTAGAAGTGGCCTATGTGAGGTCTAAATAGCCTAACTAAGTCATGGTTAGGGTCTTATGGTGTTTGAACAATAAGTTTTGAACCAAAATCCCAAAGGTTGTAACAAGTTGTCAATGTTGTCATTCACAACATTGACAACATTTGTGCAAGGGAGCATTTTCGAGTAAGATGGTTATGTAACTATATGAAACCATTGAATTAGGCATCAGATCAACTATAAGAGGCCTCCATCGATCTGTGCAAAAGGTTGGGGGGAAAAACATTTGGAATTAAGAAGATTTGTAGAGTAACACGGTTTTAGTGAATTCTTGAGTTTTTTTGTTTCTTTGTTTTCAGTTGATTAATGGATTAGATAGCTCGCAGTGTCTATTGGAAAAGTTAGTACAAGTTGTTTTTTTATTCTGTGTTGTGTTTTTTTTGAGTTTTGAAGCATTCCAACTAGTTTGTTAATTCTTTTGTTAAGTACCCTATCATTGGTTTGAACCAGGCAGGTTGAACAAATGGAGTCTTAGCTCATCATTCCATTGTCAATTTTGTACGGGCTCTTGGAATGGGTGAGGAGACTCCATGTACTATATGTTTGGAAGGAGGGGCCCTGGGAAGCTCATTTTCTATGTTTGCAATGATGTCCTAGGTGAGTCAGTTGAGCACAGTTAGGGATGACAAATCATTACAAGAAGATTACAACAAGTTGAATGCATTGGTTGCTTCAACTAAAATCTCATGGAGAGGTAGACACATATCTAAAGAAGCCCCAAGTCAAATTAGAAGATTGGGTGAGTTTCTTTGGCTGCTAAGAAAATAAACTCTTAGTCAGACTATCCAAGTTGTGTCAAAATACTTATTTTCAGGCATGGCTGTAGCAGTTGGTGTATAAAAAATCTAGGAGGAGAAGACCTTAGATATCTTGGAGTTCTCAATAAAGGGCATCTGAATCCTAAGCCCTTTAGGTGGCTTAATATAAACAAAAAGGCTTGACAAAGGCCTAATTGCTAGCAGCCTATTTTTGGGTGCAATTGGCATGGTTTGATGAACCGGATTGAAGTACTGATGAAAAGTATAGGTGGAGTAATATTGAAACCAATAGAGGTCCTAGTGGCCAGCCTCTCCATGGAGTAAAGTTCTAGTTGAATGTGTTTCAATTTGTGAAGACAAGACTAGGAGTGTCCTAGTAGCTAGATTGGTATTGAGCAGAGTTTGTTGTATTTCTTGTTGGTGTGCACTAGTTGAAGGAGTGGGATCTTGGGTAGAGATACCTAAAGAGTGTAGGGATAGTTAAGTACCCTATCAAGTCAAAACATTTGCCTAAAGAGACCCTAGTGAAGGATAGGGAGTGAGCAAGACAAAGTGTTACATCAATTAACAAGATCATTTTTTGGTAATTGTGTACATTATCATGTTGTCTTTATAGTGACTGTCCTCATTTGTTGAAGAAGAAAAGCATTAATGTGGTTCAATAGCAATACATTCAAGTGGAAATTACACAAGGGAATATCACTATGAGATGTCCTAAGTGTGACTGTCCTTGTCACAAATGAGGACATCTCACGGTGACTGTCCCTTGTGTAATTGCCACTTGAATGAGGACAGTCACTGTAAAGACAACATGATAATGTACACAAGTACCGTGAAGGTAGTCGCAAGTTAGGGCTGTTTCATTACATACCCGAAACAATGAAGACATTACAGTCCACAAAACGTTTGTGCTTGAAAGATGAACAAATAAAATTAAACTTCTAAATAACCAAAGCCGCTAACAATAAATTCAACACAGATATGTCCTCATTTCTGGGTATTTTAGCTCTCTAACAGCTGAATACCAGATTACATAATAATGACAAAAGAAAAATAAACCCAACGTACTCAGAAATTGTAGCTGTGATTTCGCGGAGGGAATCTCTCTCGGCGCTGTTGAAAACACAAATGACAACGTTCTTGTTTTTTTTTCCCTTATATCCCGATGTGATTTCGCGGAGGGTTACGGTGCTGTTGAAAACACAAATGACAACGTTCCTTTTTTTTTTTGCCCTTATATCCCAACAACATCGCAATTGCAAGTTAGGGCTGTTTCACTACATACCCGAAACAATGAAGACGTTACGGTCCACAAAATGTTTGTGCTTGAAAGATGAACAAATAAAATTAAACTTCTAAATAACCAAAGCCGCTAACAATAAATTCAACATAGATATGTCCTCATTTCTAGGTATTTTAGCTCTCTAACAGCTGAATACCAGATTACATAATAATGACAAAAGAAAAATAAACCCAACGTACTCAGAAATTGTAGCTGTGATTTCGCGGAGGGTTACGGCGCTGTTGAAAACACAAATGACAACGTTCTTGTTTTTTTTTCCCTTATATCCCGATGTGATTTCGCGGAGGGTTACGACACTGTTGAAAACACAAATGACAACGTTCTTATTTTGTTTGCCCTTATATCTTGATGTGATTTCGCGGAGGGTTACGGCGCTATTGAAAACACACATGACAACGTTCCTTTTTAATTTTGCGCTTATATCCCGACAACGTCGCAATTGCGACAGTGACAAATGTATTGTCGTCGCAAATTGCGACGGTGTCGGGCTATATTTGAAAAAAAAAGGGCAAAACCGCATGACATTTGCCTGCCGTCGCAAATGGCCGTCGCAATTTCACCCCAAATGTATTAGTGACGTACCATTAATGCTTGAAATTTCCCTATGACAGAGTGGAGGTTACTATCCTAGTAGATTTGAGTACAACTTGCAATACATTGAAGGAAAGTGCCGATAAGCTTGTTCCCAATAACAGAGAATCTTCCATCAAGTAGCTAAATGTTGCTTCCACATCTAAGATGGACAACATTGCTAAAGAGATCAATATCAAAGAAAATGGGATGGGAGAATACACTATAGAGCCCATCTTATCTTTGACATCTCTCCCAATCTCACCTAAGTCGTATGGACAATCCTTGAAGCAGTCTAAATCAGAAACTAAGGAACCTATGGAAGCATACAAAAGAAATTTTGTGGCGGAGCAAGTATCCAAACAAGAATTTGAAGAGGATGAAGCTGTGCTGGCATGGCTATATAAAGAGGATTCTGAATCTAAAATTGTTCAACCTAGTGAATCTATAGCACCTACAATCCCTTCTAATTCATATGGTCCAGGAAACAAATTGATAGCCAAGATGGGATATTCCGGTCAAGGACCTCTAGGAATCAGAGGAAAGGGTCTTGTGACACCCATTTCACATATTGGTAGAGCCAACAAAGATACTGGTGGCTTAGGGTTTAAGAAGAAACCCTATCATCTCAAAGGTGGTTGTTCTCATGTCATAGAACAAATTGCACCAGGAGAACCCCTTCTTAAGAAAGAAGAAATAGAACACTCTGATGATGATTCAGATAGCTCTGAGCTTATCCCCTATGAAAAATTGCCTAAAGAGATCAAAGATCTTCTTGATGATAAAGATGATCCTATCAGAAGAATTAATGTAGTAGAAACACAAGAACCTACTGTAGTGCAAGAGATGGTTGCACCACAAGAACCAACCAATCTCGAAGGCAATCAAACTGATCAAGAAGAAGGGGGTAGTTATTCTGACACTGATTTCCATGAATACGAATTCAAGTCAGAGACTGAGGGTAATCCTTCTTGGGGTATTCACCCCGATTTCACACATTTTCTAAGATTTCCTAGAGATCCTAAATCAGAAGCTAAGTCAAATGACTATGAATGGGGTTCCATTCCAGAAGAAGATGAGCTTATAACAGAGAAATATATTGATGTTATTCACCAATATGTATCTCAACCCAACGTAGGTCTAGAGTGAAACAATGAACTTAACGTGTCTGATCCACCTATGGCTGAAGAGGACTCCCATGATGATGTTGAGCCTATTCATGAATTGAACATTTTGAGCTGTAATATCACCTTTGAACTTGAGTGTCAGGTTAGGACCAATGATGACATATCCATGACTATGAACACCATATCCCAAGCCTTTCTTGCTTTGACTATCCAACTCCCTAATCTTATTGACCAAACTTCCACAAACCCAAACCATGGTATTTATACCGTCCCGAATGACTATGCCCTTACCTGCTACCTCAATGAAATTGAGCCTATGAGTACTTCCATCAGTGAATCGAGTGTCAGCATGACTGAATCGGACATCAAATATCTTAGTCAGAAAAACAAGAGTAAAAAGAAAAAGAGTTCTGAGGGTGAAAACCACTTTGTGGCAGTCTCAGAACTGACAAAAGTAAAAAGAAAAGACGTATTTGAAGGTGAAAACCTCTCTGAGGTGCCTAAGGATGAGATATTTGATGTCCTTCTGAGTCATTTATAGGATAGATCTCCAGTTCTGATTGAGCCAACTTAATCCATCAATTTGAGTACAACAGAGGAACCACAATTGGTACATGTAGCACAATCTCTATCAGAAGAAGAGAAACAGAAATTCACTACATTCTTATCAGACAAAAAGATCAACTTTGCATGGAAATATTCAGATATGCCAGGATTGGATCCCAATCTCATTATGCACCATCTATCCATTGCTCCTAGAGTAAAACCAATCAAACAAAAATTGAGAAAGATGCATCCTCATGTTGCACTCTTAGTCAAAGCAGAACTAGAAAAAATCCTAAAAGCTAGATTCATCCGTGTCATAGACTATGCTGAGTGGATCTCTAACATTGTACCTATTTCAAAACCAGATGGTTCAATCAGAGTGTGCACAGACGTTAGAGATGTGAACAGAGCATGCCCTAAGGATGATTTTCCGCTGCCTAACATTGATATGATAGTGGACATGACTGCGGGCTATGAAATGTATTCCTTAATGGATGGTTTTTCTGGGTACAACCAAATCAAAATTGCTCCAGAAGATCAAGAGAAAATAGCTTTCACATGTGCATGGGGAACCTTCTGTTGGAATGTTATGCCATTCGGACTCAAAAATGCTGGAGCTACATATCAAAGAGCAATGACATCTATTTTTCATGATATGATGCATAAAATAATGGAGGATTATGTGGATGATACCTTGGAAAAATCCATGATTAGAACTGAACATCTAATAGACCTGAGCATGATCCTAGATAGAATGGAACAGTTTAGTCTCTGACTAAATCCTAAGAAGTGTGCTTTTGGTGTCACTTCTGGAAAGTTCTTAGGATACATAGTTTCAAAGAAAGGCATTGAAGTTGATCCAGCTAAAGTCAAGGCTATAATAGAGATGCAACCTCCCACAAATATCAGTCAAATGAGGATGTTACAAGGCAGAGTTCAATCTATCAGAAGATTCATATCACAGCTAGCGGACATATCATAGCCTTTTACAAAAACATTACATAAAGGTGTGACCTTTGCATGGAATGAAGACTGTGCAACAAATTTTGATCATATCAAGAATTATCTCTTGAATCCTCCTATCTTAATGCCTCCTATTCATGGGAAGCCATTAATATTATATGTCTCCGCAACAGATACATCACTAGGGGCATTGCTAGCACAGCATGATGAGAACAAAAAGGAAAGAGCCATCTACTATATAAGTAGAACATTGGTGGCATATGAAAAGAACTATTCTATGATTGAGAAAGCTTGTCTCGTTGTGATCTTTGCATCACAAAAACTAAGACATTACATGTTAGCTCATACCACTCATTTGGTAGCTAAGATTGATCCACTAAAGTACCTACTAAGCAAAGCTGCCCTCACCAGTAGACTAGCTAAATGGGTCATGCTTCTAAGTGAATTTGACATTGAATATGTTGAAAGAAAAGCTATAAAAGGTCAAGTTATTGCTGATCAACTAGCAGATGCACCCATGTTTGATGATACACCCATGCAAATGGAATTTCCTGATTCCTCTATCATGCACCTCTCTTCTAGAGCATGGTGGTTATTCTTTGATGGCTCCTACACACAGAATGGATCTAGAGCAGGCATATTGTTCATCACTCCTCAAGGATACTCGATACGCAAAGCATTTAGACTAAAGTTTCCTTGCACAAACAATATTGCTGAATATGAGGCACTTCTCAATGGTATGAAAATGGCAATATAGTGGAGAGTTATAGAGATGCACATCCATGGAGACTCACAAATGGTTATCCACCAAGTCAATGATGTGTACCAAACCAAAGATGAAAAGCTCATTCCTTACAACAGAATGGTAGATGATTTAAAGAAATACTTCATCTCTATCACATTTGAGCAAATACCCAGAATGGAGAATAAGGCTGCCGATGCAATGGCGACATTATCTACTCTCTTACAGCAGCTTGAACATGAACTACGCTATGAGTTCCTGGTGGAAGCCCTATCCTATCTTGCATATGACTCCCTTGAAACCTGCATGATCTGCACTATTGTAGGTTATGACTCATCTTGCTACAAAAATCTATTCTCCTATCTCCATGATCAAATCATCCCTGAGTCCTTTAACCATTTTGAGAAATGAAACCTTATCTGATCCACATCCCGATATGTCATCATTGGTAATGATCTGTACAAATGAGGTCTAGATGGTACATTGCTTAGATGTTTAGAATGGGAAGAGTCTCAACGTGCATTAGAGGAAGTCCATGAGGGTATATGTGGGTCACACTTGAACGGTTTAACATTAGCTCGAAAACTTATTAGGGCTGGGTACTATTGGCTTGAAATGGAGAAAGAGGCTATTAAATTTGCTAAAAATTGTCAACAGTGTCAAGTACATGGCAACTTGATTCATGCTTCAGGGAGAGATATGATTCCCTTTACTACACAATGGCCTTTTCAACAATGGGCATTTGATCTCATAGGTGCTATCCATCCGCACTCTTCTAATGGACATACCCATATAATCATAGCTACAGATTATTTTACAAAATGGGTAGAAGTAGTTCCTCTAACACAAGCAATGGGAAAATAGATTTCTATGTTCATCCTGAACTACATCATTTGCAGATATGGGATCCCTCACTCTATAATCACAGATAACAGGGGCTAATTCAAAAACAAAGATCTAGATGACTTATGTGCTAAATTCAAGATTACACAACATTGGTCTTCTATTTACTATCCTTAAGGGAATGGACAAGCTGAGGCTTCAAACAAAAATCTCCTGAAGATCTTGCACAGAACAGTAAATAAAATAGGAAGAGACTGCCATCTCATGATCAATCCAGCTCTCTAGGCATATAGAACTAGTATCAGAACGCCTACAGGGGCTACACCTTTCGCTTTAGTTTATGGGTCTGAAGCGGTACTGCCTATTGAGGTTGAAATCCCATCACTTCAAATCAGAATGCATGGACTTGTCACTGATGATGACTACAAAGTGTCTAGGTTACAAGAACTTAAATTACTAGATGAGCATAGGCAAGCAACGTATGATCATCTCAGAGTATATCAGAAGAGAATGTCTAGAGGCTACAACAAGAAAGTCAGGCACAGAGAATTTCAGGTGGGTGATCTAGTATTGAGAGAAAATCCTAAAAATCAATCACATCGAGAATGCAAGGGGAAGTTCGAACCCAATTGGCTGGGTCCCTTTGTTATCACTACTACTTTTGGCTCTGGTGCCTATCAACTCTCAATGAATGAAGCAGAACAGCTCCGAGAACCAATCAACATTCTCCATCTGAAGAAATTCTATGCCTAAGGCATTCAGTCTATGGTAAAATGTCCTGAAAAAATCCTAAAAATCAGAAAAGGTCCTGAAAAAATGAACATCTTGGTGAAAACCTCACAATAGGTGCCTTGATGATTCACAAAAAAAATATATATATATATATCAAAAATTCAAAAAAATGAAAAATACAAAAAAAATGAAAAAGAAGAAAAAGTGCCTTGGTGAAAACCTGGAAATAGGCACCTTGGTAGCAAAAATAGAATCTCTGCCAAGATGGTGAAAACCCGGCAAACGGGTGCCACTTGTTCAAAATGCTCCATCTATCAGCACAATCTTGGTCTTTCCCAGCTTTTAGTCTTGCTTTAGTTTGTACATATCTCCCGGTTTGTTTCAACATTTCCAGTTTTCAATAAGTCAGTCTGTACACCAATCAGCTTGTGCGTCTATATCCTATCAATGTTCAAACTTGGGGGCAATCAATGTCATATCTTATAGTCTCCAATGTATCTTAGACATGTCATATCCACTCAAAGTCCTTTGAAGCTTCATGTGAGTCAGTCAGTCAGTCTTGTCTCCAAAAAGGATTTTGCATCTACAACAACGCAATCAAACATCAACACTCAACTGAAAACAATCTATGCTTTTTACATGCTTTTATCTCCTTGTATGCTTACCGATTCGCATTGAGATTTTGGAATATTGTGTCCCTTTGAGCTCTTCAATGATGTCCTTTATAGGATTTAGAGAGTGATGACTGGGGGCATAATCTTTTCTTTGTCTTTTGCTTGTATGTGAAAATCTAACAACTTTGGAAATTCCGGATTGAAATAGTGTCCGACTATAAGAGCCTCTATCTCGAATTGGATGGCCATGCGTACCTTGACCATTGATACTCGGAAAATTCAAGGAAGTTTGATCTAACTATTGTCTTTTTGAAGTGAATTCTTTCTCCTACTATGAAACGTGATCTTGCCTAAGGATGTGAACGATAAAGGGTCACTACGGGTAATTCACATTGGATTTAGAATGATCTCTTGACTGTTTGATGTGTTTGCAATGCAAGGCGTACTTAGGTCATCATGACATTTATGTTTTGATGCTTGTACAAATTGCTATATCAAAATGGACATGATATTCAGGTCATCCTGGCATTTGTGCCTTGATGCTTATATCTAATCCGACATTCTAAAAATAAAGTCAATATTCATATATCCATGGTTGTTGTCTAGTGGGTGTTGTATTGATTCTTGCGCATACAAATCGATATTCATATGTCCATGGTTTCATAGCTAGTCGGCATTGTATTGATTTATCCGGTTACCTAAAAGTTCAATGATGATAACAAATAGACATATGATCAGTGACTAGGTCCTAGGTCTTAGGTTACATTTCATATTGCATGCTTCTTTGCATTTTTCATCTTTGCATGATCTCACAATGATTAAACAAACTTCAAAGCTTAAATGATTCTCCACTCAATTCTTCAAATCTAACAAGAGCTGAATCTCACATGAAGGTTCCTCCAACGACACAACAAGTAGAATCCTTTTTCGGGATCAAAATTCAAATCTGAGATCATTCATATTATTAATTGCTTGCATAATCAACCTTCAATCTTTGCAGAAATCTAGTATTCAACTTAACTGATTATCTAACATCAAACTATCAAAATTTCAACTTGGTCAACCATGGTCAACTCATGGTCAAACCTAGTCAAACTTGATCTTTTGGGACCTTCCAACGATGCAGAATGTGTTCTTGAATGTGTTTCACCAAACTTCTCAAATCAATTAACATGCTTCTAAACTATAACGCTGAATTTTCTTGTCAGATTTCAATTTTAATCCCAAAGGGGGCATGGTATTGCACATCATTCAAAGTCTGTCAATCAAATCTATCAATATCTTTCATCAGTGATCAAGACAAATAATCATGTCTAGTTACTGATTCATCAAAAGTCCTCATCGCTCGGGGCAAATCTATCATCACTTGGGGCATATCAGATTCATCGATCCATATCAATCTGGTATTCTCCTAATCTTGTAAACTGTATCAATTTTTGCAACCATCAGATCATAGTGTTTTTTCCTTGGTTCTTCGACAACTGAAGGGTTCGGATGTGATACCTGCTAGTTCTGATAAGACAATCGAGTCTAGAACGGGTCACTCACTTCTTATCAATCCTAAGGTTTGGAATTAGGCGTTTTGACACTTTTTCACAATCATCGGTTCATTGCTGCTATAGTTAACATTATCTTTGGTCATTCAGGACCTCTTATCTCAATATCTTTCAATCGGTTTCTATTTTAAGATCGGTTTATCTTTTGAATCAGTTTCATATCTTTATCAAACACAGACTATCTTTGAACCACTGCGCCTCGCACAGTAATTCAAAGAGGGGCAAAATGTAATACCCCAAAAATAGGCTATAAGTTCATTAATCTCCTACATCATCAAATCAAATGAAATCGACATCAAAGTCCTAACCTAAGGCACATCTAAACATCATTGAATCTTAATTGATTATCTTATATTCCGCATCGGGGAATATTCCTAGCAATATTCCTAATTATCATAATTATCTTTAATTTAATGATTATTTGGCAATAAATCACATTTATCCTAAAATTTGATTAATTGAATATTTTCATATTTAATTAATTAAATTTAATATTTGCCACTTAATTGTGTAATTAAATTTAATTCTATCTATTATTAATTGTATTATTTAATTTTGACAATAAATCTAATATCTTATGAATAATTGATTAAATTCTTATTTAATTAATTAAAGCATGTTGTCATTATTTAATAATATAGTTTTTAAAAGTTTGATTAAATAGTTAATTAACCCATAAATTAATTATTTTATTTCAAAAATCAGTTAAGTTGGAAATAAATCACTTTATTATTAAATTAATTCATAAATAAAACATGCAAAATCATAAAAGCAGACAACTATCAATTATCAATTAAAGCTAAACTCTATTTTGAGTTAAAGCTTAGCTTTTGCATGTTTTTGTGACTTGATTATCTGTTATTATCAGATAACTTAAAAATCAAGCTGAGTTATCTGAGTGATTTATGGCTTTTATCCATGCACCTCCAAAGCCCTAGATTTCTATAAATTAAGGCTTCAGCTCTTCATAATTCATCTCATATTTTGCACAATCACGCTGGAGAATTGGAGGCTGAGGAAATCAACTTGCAAATTCAAAGCTTTGTGAGATCAATTTCAATTGCATAGTTTTTATATCTTAGCATAGAATTTCATAGTTTTCATATCATTGTTAGATCATTTAGCATCCATAGCATATCAGTTTATCATTCTTATTGCATAGAAAATATCAAAAATATAGATCAATTGCATTCAAAATCCTTCATTTAGGTGTCGTCTAGGTCACTGATCTCGATTACAATCTGAGAACATCAATCTCGCACCTATTAGAAGGCAGTAAATCGCTTGGTTAGATTAGATTTCAATTTTGCATGATTTTGATTATCACTAACCTCTAATGTTTTACTGAGTGTTGTGTCTATAGATCAGGTACAATTTTCACACACACACTCATGACAACACTACTGCTACTAAACAAGCCTCTGCTAATAAAAATTTACAAGACCCTATTGAAGATACAACTATTGAAAAAATACAAGTTAATACTATTGAGAAACAACCACCTCTTGAGAAATAAGATAGTGATGATGAGAATCTACCTCCTACAATGTCCCTAGCTGACTACATCAAACAATACCATAATAGTGAAACAAATTCAAATGAATAGAAATGTGACTCATTATCAAATGCTATAGTGGAGATTAAGGTAGATGTTGTGCACAAATATGCTACTACAATAAATTTTGAAAGAGGAGCAAGCTCAAGTTCTCATAATCAACTGAATGATGAGGATTCCTCTAATCCTCCTATGGAGATCATCCCCATGGCTCCTAGGTCATCTTCTTCTATTCAAGTCAACTCTCCATCTAATCAAGAAAATGATGGGTACATTAGACCTCACCTTACAAAAGCTACATGGAAATTTTTGATTGGAAAGATTGAGTACTAAGATGGGGGGTGAATCAATACTAATAGATTTGTATCAATTGAAACTTTTAATCTTAAGCATATAGTTTCATTCCTAGTTTATCGATAGTCTTTTTTGTATTACCAATATGTTGTAATTGAAATAACATAAATGAAATAATAATAACTCATCAAATGGTTCACACCCATAATAAAAATATTTTTGGTGTCACAAAAATCCTTTGTCAGAGGGAAAACTGCAGTGGGGATGATATCCACAACTCTTCATTGTAGCTAAAAGAGTTTGCTAATTAAGGCTACAAAGTGTCAGTTTCTAAATGACTCACCCGATAAGGAGTGAATGATACATGGTTAAGTGTACCTACAATATTTCTAGGACTACTCTACTAAGAGATTTTATCCTACTTATACGACATTCACCATGTTAAAGGATTTATAAAAAGTTCCTAAAATAGAGCTTCCAAGTCTAGTTAGAGACTACCCAGTTAAGGGATTTTACAATCTTGTCACTAAACTATTAGGAATAAATCAACAAGAAATTTGACATTTCTTTATTTTCCTCCAAAGCTTATCAGATCCCTTATGTTCATTGTCTCTATCCTCAAACTATTTTTCGCCTTCGGTGCTTGCTTTGTGCCTATATATCTTTTTTCGCTCTTCTTTGTTTCTCTCTTGATCCTTTGAATCTTTATATGTTTCTATTTATTGAACCGCATAATCATGACCTCAGATCTTAAGGTTCCTTCATCTTGATCTTATCCATAAACTATTTTTCTCTTTTCCTCTGTTAGCTATAATACCTATTTTCCTTTATCTCATAATTTTCATCATCTAATAACTAACTTTGATAGTTTGACATCAATAAAAAAACTTATCTTGAGATTTCCAACAATATCCCCCTTTAGCATTGCTGGAAAAAACTCTAATTCTCTGATTCTCCAAAACTGTTCTGTCAATATCTCTTGATCGGTATCTCCCCCTATGATAATTTTCTCCTTCTTTTTTTCCCCTTTACTGTCTTCTCTTTTTTCTTTACTTCTCCCCCTTTTTTGGAAATCAATGCCAAATGATATATCCACTTGTCGGGGTGTACAGTTCCTATAGTTTATCTATGATGAACTTGTACTTGTCTCCTTGATTCTACAAAATAGTGTTTCATGAATCCTTCAATGCATTTAGACCTATAATATGTCCATTTAAGTCATATACTAACTCCCCTAAGTTGTCCACAAAACTAAGTTCTAGGGTCTGTACAATTTTCTCTGCTTCTTCAAAGTTAGCTTGAATAATAGCTATATGAGGAGTTATTATCCTTTATAGTTCCAAAATCCTCATATGCAACCTATCTCTTTCTGTTGTGAATTCTTGTTCCTTTGATATTAACTCTCTCATATTTGTTGAGAGTGCTACAAAATTTGTCGTTGTCAATTTTAGGTTGTCGATATGTTGCTCTAGCTCTGTATGTGCTCCTGTAATATTACTATCTTCTTCCTTTGTCAATTCATCAAAATTAGATAACTTACTATACATTGGCTTTTCCTTTATCAAAATTTCCTTCAAAACTTCAATTACCTTAGATAATTCAACTTTCAAAATAACTATCTTCGTTAAAAAATTTTGTGCAAGTTGATGCTCCAATTTCTTTTTTTCTTCACGAGTGAGTTGCTTCTCCAACTCATTTCCAAGTCCACTAATCTGATCAATGTATACCTTCAATTGCTTCTCCATTGATTCATCTTCATTAACATTTACATCTAGCATCAAATCCTTAAATATATTAAGCATTCTGTTAAGATCTCTTCTTCGTAGCTTCTTGGCTTTTTCCTTATCCAACTTTGCCTTCAAATGTAGTACTCATGCATATTCCTCTTTATCATTATTTTTTTTCATCTTCCTTGGATCTTGCTTAAACATCTCAAATTGGGGTCATCATTGTATACTTCATGATCTTCATGATCTTCTTCTTCTTCCTCACATTTCCACTTTCCTTTGGATTCCTTTTTCTCCCTATCGGTATCTTTATCCTTGTCCTCATCATTATTCTTGTCTCCATCCTTCTTTTCTTTATTCTTCTTCTCATCCCTTTCATTTATTTTTCTTGATTTTGTTTTATCTGACTCTAGTGTTGCTTAGGATGTTTGATCTTGTCTTCCAGTATAATCTTTGTCTTTATCTTTTCTTTCGGTATCCACTTCCTCTTGTTGCTTCTCGGTTGATGGATCGTTTGGTAAGATTTTTTTTTTCAACTGATATGGAGTTCTTCCCATGTGTTTGTAACACTTCTTCTTGCTTATTTATCTCTTTCAATACTTCCTCAGTACTTTGCAATGTATGTTCAGGTAACTCTATTTGTTGTGTTAACGATATAGAATCTTGTCATTTTTGCACCTTTGCATTAGTTTCCAGTGATCTATGCTGGGTAGAAGTGTTGATAGATGTGTCAACCTTTTCATTTTTTTTTATTTTGGCATTTGTACTAGTGCTTCCTATTTTTCAAAATCCTCAGTAATATCTTCAATAATCACCTCATTGCTATTGGTTTTCTTATCAGTTACACTAGGTGCATTACCAATTAACTCATTGACATTAAATGAGTCATCAATTTGTAATGGTGCTACCTTTGAATAGCCTCCATATTGATCTTTGTCCAGTATCTCCTTCCATAATTGTGTAATATTCTCCTCCAATTTTAATTCTTCATTGACTAATGCCATAGCAGTCATTGTCTTCATTCAGAATGCTCTCTTATGTTTCTCTGCATAAATCTCTACATCATTCTCTGATAGATGTGATATAAGTTGTTTCAATACTTTTGTTTTTATTTCTTCTACTCTGTGGTACATCGAGTTCCATCTTAGTAGTAAGGTTTCATATAGTTATTTTGGTACATTATTCTTGATGTCACCAGGGTACTTATTTTATGTATAAAAATGTTTAACAATTGTATCCTCAATTAACTATTTCTCTTCTTCTAAAAGCTTTGTAAAATAAGTCAGGTTAATCTGCCCAACTAGTCTTATATCTATGATATACTATGCCATCTTTGTAGGATTTAACAGTATCTTAAATTTTTCCTTCCAGATCTCTTTCCTCGTGATATTATCTCTTTATCAAATTCATTATCTTACTCTTCTACTTCAGTTTGTTCCTTCTTTGCGGGTGGAGTTTTCGTTTGAATCCTTGTTGTTCTTCATTCTAGCTTAGAAGGTTGAGTGGTCTTATTTTTTATTATCATCCTTTTCAAAGGTTCTTCTTTATCATAAAATTATTTACCTTTTCTATTGATAGTACTTGGTCTCTTTATTTTTGTTTCCTCTTCAATGCTCTCTTCAATTTCTTGAATAGTAGGTAGGGTTAGTGTCTCTGTGGTTGTTTCATTGTGTGATGTCCTCTTCTTGTTAACTGGTGTGGAAGGGAGGTGTAGTGACTTTGCATCTTATTTTTCTTCCATTTCCAAATGAATACTTATTTCTTCTACACTTCCTCCATATTTGACTGATAATTTCTTTAGCATTTTCTCCTTCTTCAGAATCTTAGGTTTCTTGATTTCCAATGTTATCCTTTCATATGATTCCTCATATGTTCCAAAAATTTTAGACTTACTATTAATAGGTAGGCATAGGATGTAATCAGAACATCTCACTACATCTTCCTTAGTGACTTCATATCTAAATGTTGGTACCCAAGATGTTCTTGGTTGCACCAGTTGGATCTTATATGTGTTAGTATCTAACACAAAAAAAATTGAATCTCTATACTTGTCCACCACTGATGGAGGTATCTAATAATGTCCTTTCATATTAATTTGAAATTCCTTAAAGTATCCCCACATTATTTGATTAAATCATTCACCTAAATGTGAAATATACTCATTCATCTTATAAATTATTGGTCTATCTATTTTCCAGTTTACATGACCTATGCTCAGGAAGAAATTCTTGACATAGAAATATAAACAAACTATAAATGATCCATACTTAACTTCTTGTTTTTTATCCCTTTATAGTCGATTCATATTTACAAATAGTTGTGTTTGAAACATATCTGCTAAATCATAGGCTTTTCCCAACTTAGCTATCTTGTAGGCTACATATACAACACTAATGGGTATGTTGTTTGGTTGGTTGGATTGATAAACTTTGTAACCAATGATCATTGTTTCAAATCGTTTCTCCAAGTCTTTGAATTTATCCACTCTCATAGCTCTTCCATCCTTAGATGTTTTAGTGATTTACTTCAGCTCATCCATATTGCTCATGCATAGGGTGTATTCCTTTCCTTTCGTTGGTAAACAAGTGACCATATGAGTTAGGTATTTCATTATTCTAATTGTATTATCCTCATCTAACCACATGAATTCATCTTGCACTTGACTCAATACATATCTGATCTATTCTTCATTGAACTTAGGTAAAAATACCATATGTGCCAATCCTTTCATCTCCAAATGCTTATGCTCATCCTTTAGACTTCCTTCAACGCTCATCTTAGTGTAGTATATTTTGTTGATTTCTTCATCTTCCATTTCTACAACCTTGTTGTGAATAAATTTTTTGATATCCTCTATAAGCATTACTCTCAGGGGTAATGATGATAGGGCTCTAGCATTGTCTCTCTCGGCTACCTTCAATAGGTATAGTTTAAATTATGGTGTTGGATCATCGTTGATGCTTACCACTATAGGTTTTTGAATGTTTGTTGCCATTATGTTCAAATAACTCCTCAAATGCAAGTTCTCTGCTAGTATCTTCTACAAATTCAATTGACTATGCTAAACTAGGGCACAAAAATATTTTCAAACACTTTTGTGATAGATTATTTCTAAAATACTTCTCAATGGATTTCACTTGACTCTTAGATGCTACTCAATCGATTGCTTCAGAAAATAAGGTAACTAATGAATAGAGTCAACATATATTTATTTCCCAAAAGTGTACAAATGGTTATTTAGGCAATAAATGTTTCCAACAGTAACTTTTATACTGATAGTCATCTCTTTTGTCTGATAGTGATACTTTCCACCAATTACTATCCTTTCACCTGTTCATCGATAACTATCTATCTTCAAGATGATAAAGCAATAATATCTAATACAAATTTATTTTCATTAGATGTGTCTAGTATGAGTTACATTACATCTATAGTATGCTAACATGTGATACATCCTATCTTTACTTATAAAGGGACAAATACATTTGACAATTTCTTATTGGTCCCTAAGAAAAAACTTACTTGCTTAGTTTGATGATGAATCCTCCTTCCCTGGAGTTAGTGGGCTTCCTTCTTGATTGTTGATTCTCTCCTTCTTGATCCACTTTTTCTTCATACTATTTCTTTCTTGTTTTGGATTAATAACTACTTTTCCTTTGTTATCTCCATTACTGACTTGTCAGTATTTGCAATTTTATGTGATATATCCATACTTGTGACTGATGAAACATACTATACCATTTGGTCTCCATGGTCCATAATTTCCTCTTGGATTCCTCAATCTACAATTCATCGCCATATGTCCAAAGTGTCCATAGATACCACACATTACTAAAATATTTCCTTCTCTTCTCAATATTCTTATCAGTTTAGCTGGTATTCTTGTTGATAAAATTCTTGATCTACAGTGTTCAGTTTTATGTTGGTACTGATTGCAGGTGTAATAGTAGTTTGAGAAACTTCCTTCAAATTATATTTTGTTAGATATCAATCTACATTCTCTTTCCCGATGTCCAAACTTATTGCAATTTTAACAATGTCCATTAAAGGGTGTACCACTTGGAATATTGACTAATATTCTTCTACAGATATTTTATGTGTAACCAAGCCTTCCACAATTGTAACTAGTAGGTCTTGTAGGTTTCTTTCCTTATGTTTTGATAGGCTCCTTCGGCTTTTGTAATTGATTTTCTGCTACTTCTTTTGATGATTCATGATTTTAAATTTTCCATCACCAATATATCATAGATCAATTGTTTCTATAGATCTTCCTTTATTTTTTAATTGTTCATCAATTATTTGCATGATTCGATCAAACTTAGTTAGTCTAGCATTAACCTCTTTCTCAACTTTCAAATTGGTCTTCAAGGTTTCAACTTATTTTCTCATATTTTTGTTCTTGACGCGTATTTGTTTATTTTCTTCATTTGTGTCATTCAGCTATTCACCCAATGCATTATTCTCATTTTGTAGTCTCTCAATGAAGTCATCTCTATCTTTGATCATTCTTTCTAGGTTTCTCTTATCGGATTCAAGGTTTACCTTAGCTTCCTCAGTAGTCTTCATTATTTCAAGTATTTTAGTCATTCTTATAGCTTTAATTTCAAGTTCCTTTTGTGCTTCATTCAATTTTTCTTCTAGATCTATGTTCTTTTCCAATAGATCAGCAACTGTTGCATCAACTTCTTTAGAGTTTGTACTCTTTTCTTATAGTTCTTCAAGATTTTCTAGACATATCTGCAGGCTTTCTGAGAGTTCTTTTATTTTTTCAAATGATGCTCTTAACTTCCTCTTTAGATCTTCATTTTGTGCAAGTTCTTCATTTAGGGCTTCTTCCATTTGTCTTTCTTTCGTATACCTTTCCATATTCCTAGATCTACTCTCAAGTTGTTAAACTTCCCTCTTAGAGAACTAAGCTCTTATACCAGTTATTGATTGGAAAGAATAGGTAGTAAGAGAAGGGGGGTGAATCAATACTAACAAATTTGTATTAATTCAGGCTTTTAATCTTAAACATATAGTTTCATTCCCAGTTTACTGATAATATTTTATGTATTAATTATATGTTGTAATTGAAATAACATAAATTAAATAACAATAACTCATCAAATGATTCACACACCCATAACACAAATATTTTTGGTGTCACAGAAACCCTTGGTTAGAGGGAAAACTGTAGTGGGGATGATACCCACAACTCTCCATTGCAGCTAAAAGAGTTTGTCAGTTAAGGCTACAAAGTGTCACTTTCTGATTGACTCACTCGGTAACGAGTGACTGATACATGGTTAAGTGTACCTATAGTCTTGCTAGGACTACTTTGCTAAGAGATTTTATCCTGCCTATATGACATTTATCATTCTGAATAAACAAACTTATGTGATAAAAAAAAATGGAGAAGGATAAAATCTTCAAATCATATTTTTGATTAATTTCTTTAGAAGTATTCATACATTTCATTTAATACAATAGTTTTTCATTTCTATTTCTACAAAAAGACCTATTGCATAAACTATTCTACTTGTCCCTGTACAAAGAATTTTTAGAACCCGTAAGATTAGCCCTAGTATTCCTTTTATAGACACAAGGAATGCAATAATCTACAAGCCAAAGTATTCCTTTTATATTCTATTACCAACTGCCACTAGTCAATCATATAATATATTCTCCAAATGAAGGTTGTTACCTCTATCTGTGTCCTCGAGTGAAACTACTTGGCTAGAATCTGAAAGGGCCCGAGGCCAAAGTGCTTCCATAGATCCAACTAGGCTTATGAGCCATGCCATTATTTCCCATGGGTGGTTATAGAGGTAGAAAATTCCAGAATGAAAAATTCTCATCATCTTCCCTCATAGGAGATGGCTTTGAAAATACAACACAAGGAGAAACAAATGGCTCCAAACTCCCATCTTTTGTGTCTACACCCAGAATTTTATTTTCCTTCCTCCCAAAAAATGGAACCAAAGTAGTAATCTAAGAGATTGAAATTATTTACAATATCTTCCCAGAGATTTTAGCTCTTCCCAAAGCTTTCAATATCTCTATGATTACTGAAGACAATTTTAGTATCTCTATGATTACAAAATATATTATCATATGGTTACCCACCATGATCCTTGTATATCTCCTACAACATGGCTTGGCCTAAGCCCCTTCTTGTTACAGTAAAATCCCTCTATAGCCTTAGCAAGCCCCATCCTTAGCACTCAACCAAAAAAACACTCCCTTCCAATCGTGAACAAACCAAATTTAGAAAACACATATTACTCATTTTACATTTATCCATTCTCATATTTAAGCTATGGCTCACACTTTCAAACTACAAAGAAAGAAGCAACAACTATCCCAAGATTTTCACCTGTCCTAACAACTACAAGACTTATCATTGTGGCTACTTCCCTTGGTTATAGAAAGTTAAATGTGACACTCAAAAGTTTGGGAAGTAAGGGAATTATTTTTAGATAACAAAATTATAACATTCCATTAGTCATGATGTCTCTTCTCAGATTCTTCATACCACCACTTCTTTCTTTAATATATTGTCAAATAGTTTTGACCAACTAGAACCAATATTTCTATACATGGTGTCACATGAAAGCCAATTATTTTATCAGACCCTACAGACATTTATCCTTATTTCACACATTAGTACAATACATCTACGTCGATAAGAAGATAGAATGAATAACTTTGGCAAGAGTAACTGGTCAAAATAGTGGATGGGCTAGTCATCGAATGAATGAAGGGGCTTGATAGACAACTTAAGTGACCAAGAACCTATTAGGAGCAGTTAACCAAAAACTAGAACAAATGTGCACAACTTCTAGGGTTTAGGATTTAAGGGTTTATGTGAAGGTTTGAAGTTAATGTAGTGTCCCTTAGATCCTAAAACAACATATATAAATAAACTTGTTAGCAATTTTTCTTGCAACCTTCAATCCTAATAAACTTAGATGACAATTTTAGCACTATCAATAGTTTGAAGACACGAATCACTTCCTCACTTCCTCACTGGCCAAAATCAAGTTCCGCATAATAAACTGTGAGGTCGTGACAAATGATTACCATAGCATCTTATTCTTCCTCACAAGCTCATGACCTTTAAACATCTCCCCCACTAACCATTGTAAGAATGTGAAAAACCATTACAGTCATCACAAACATCCACTCGTAGGGTCGCAAGTCCAACTGATGGTCTTAAAAAAAATTCCATGAGGATGTGATAAGAAAATTTCATTTACCTTTAAACATCTTAAATAATTGACATGTGGTCCATTGTCGCTTCCCCATGGGCTAAAGGTATTAACTATTTGATCAAGTCATGAGGATGTGCTAATACTTTTATCACCACCCATAGATCACCACACAACCTCACAACCACTAGCTATCATATGTCTTAACCATCATGAGGATGTGACGCAACAACCTTGCAACATCTAGCCATCCAGCCATAATCTCACAATATCTTTTGCTAAAAGAACTTAACCTCAAAAAGGGTGCGATAAAAATTTTAAGCATAACTTAAATAAAAGTGAAAAAAATAAGGGGTAAGTTACTGTGGACGGAGAAAATAATAAAGTGTTAAGCTAGGACATAAGAGATAAATGGCCCTAAGATAAGAGCATGAAACAATGACTAAAATATTTTGACATTAAATCAAAAGAATATCCTAACCACAAACACACCAGGAAAATCAAATATGATGAGCCAATAAATGGAAACTTTAACATAGTGCCTAAGTATGTGCTCATGCCTCTAATAGGTGCACATTTAGGTTCCAATATCGACATAAATACATACATTACATAGCACCTAAAACCGCACTAAACTCTTTTGTTAGGCTCAATTAACACCATGAGTAGTGCTGACTTGATGAATAGCACCTATATTTTGAAAACATGGAGGATAAATACATTAATAAAAAATGTGTGGAAGTTAAAAAATGGAGCAAAAAAGAGAGCTAATCACAGGGATTTGTTGTAGTATTGTTGTGCAAGTTTGGCATAATATTTTACATAAGTTAGGTCTTCAATGAGTTCTCAATAAGAATATTTAGCAATTTATCTTTGAATAGATATGCCCATCACACCATCCTCATATCAAAGAACTTTGGTTACAAATCCCCCCACTATCTGTTGGTGCATTTGGAAATAAAGGAATAACTAAATCTTCAAAAAATTTGAAAAAATGGTGGAAGATGTACTTGTGGTAATATATTAACTTCTATTGGAAAATATTTTTGTTAGCAATTGGAAACCCCTAGCTACTCTCCGAATAATGGGATTATATGCTAGCTTGTAACTAGAAACTTTTAGGGGCTTAATCTAAGTTTGATAATACCAAGGGGTTAACTAGAAATAACACTAAATGATGACCACCTCTACCTTCTTGGTACAAATTGAATTTTGATGGTGTTGCAATACAAGGTAAAGCTTCTAGTGGAGAAGTGATAATGGATCAAAGAGGTGAGTTAATTGTTGCTTATACTAGAAACTTAAAATATTCCATCAAGTAATTGGGCATAGGGCATGACCTCTCTATGGGTGCTTAAAATAGCTTTATCAGCTAGAATCAATTCCATTGAAATTGAAG
This sequence comes from Chamaecyparis obtusa, assembly GCA_027943335.1. Taxonomy (NCBI): domain Eukaryota; kingdom Viridiplantae; phylum Streptophyta; class Pinopsida; order Cupressales; family Cupressaceae; genus Chamaecyparis; species Chamaecyparis obtusa. The sequence continues at coordinate 290,237 of BSBK01001603.1, read as the reverse complement.
GTGACTCTACCCTAATAATTGAAGCAACTAAAGGTTTGATGAAAGTAAGTTGGACTTTGGAGAGAATATTAGAAGATGTTAGAACTCTTTTGATAGGATTTAAATATTTTACTATACAAAATATTTTTAGAGAGGGAAATGTTGTTGCAGAAATTATAGCTTCTATGGGCCTATTAATTGAAAGAGTAAGATAGTAGGAGGAGGAAAAATGCTTACCCTTTAACTTGAGTTCTTCCCTAAGTAAGAAGAAAAACCCTAAGGTCTCTTACAATGGAAACCAATAGGGGATATTAGTGTTGGCATTAAGTATGTTTGTTATTAGTGACAACACTTATTCAGACACTAAGTGCTTACCAAGCTCATCTAGCAGAACAGTGTTTACCGAGAAATCTGAGCTTCGCAGTGCTTACCGAGTTATCATTATCGAGTGATGAGATGAGCAGTGTTTACCGAGTGCTAGCACGGTAAACAGGGAATTCAGTTTCTACCAAGTGACACTATATCTACCAAGTCTCCAGTGTATACCGAGTTTGAAACTATGACCGAGTGGTTAGTATGGATCGAGTCTCCACTCCTACCAAGAGCATGATGATGCCGAGTATTGCAGTGGATGTCGAGTATCAGAAAGTCACCAAGTTAGTTTGCAGGAACTTTGTAACTATATTTGGGCTGACTTGGTAATACTTGTGTTGACTTGTATTTTAGCAGCCGACTTTGTAATTATTTTGGATTGATATATAAGCAATGTTTTGAATCATATCCAAGGTGTGAATAAGCAAAAAGTGTGAAAAAGATAAAAAGGCAGAGATAAGCGAATTACAAAGGGCTACAATAGTATAAGGAGCAATAGAGACATATCTATCATAGAAGGTGATCAGTACATCAAAGAATCTCAATCAGCAAGTACAATTGCAAGTAAGAGATCTACTGTTTCATCCTAACAAGTGAATCAGCTTGAAATCCTTTAACAGGGTAGACTTAACAGTCTTTTGTAAAATCTCTTAACCAAGTGCATACTTCATTGTATGTGTGTAAATCCTCTAACAAGGTGGACCTAGCAGTCCTAATTGCTCCTAACAGGGAAGATCATCAAAAGTGATCATTGTAAGCCTTAACCGGTCAACTTTATACTATAGTATTGAAGTTTTGTGGGTATCATCCCCACCCCAGTTTTACTTTCTATTTGGAAGCTTTCTGGGTAACCAAATCTATGTGTTCAAAGTGTTATGAATGTTTTATTCTTTCTGTTACTCATGCATGCAGTTAGCTTATTGATCTAAATGTTATTTGGAATATGGTTAAGATCTGAAATTGATATAAAAGTTTTGAAGTTACTGATTCACCCCTCCCCTCTCAGTAACTTGGCTAGTCTTGAATATTTCCAACAATTGGTATCAAAGCATTTTGGTTCTCAAGATAAAGTTTGACAGCTTGAGTAAAGATCCAGGACAATGGAGATATTTAGACTTAACAAAGTAATTGAAAATGAAAAGCTAGATCTGGAAATGGCCATAGCACAACTCAAGGAAGCAAAAGAGCATCTTTCCCAATCCCTAAAAAGAAGGAAGGAACTTGCAAACTAGATGAATGACCACCAGTATGTTGAAGAAAAGATATAAGATTTTTTCCCTTCAAGCAGCTTAGATGAAGCAAACAATGCAATCAAAGAACTCCTAGAAAAGAATGGATCTCTGCAAGAAGAAGTAAGAAAATTGAAAAGAGAACAGGAAATTCAGTCAACAAGATTTTGTGAAATCTTGGAACAAAGAAACAAGATAAAAGATGAAATAGAAGGAAAGAACAATGAAATCCAGAATCAAACTCTTCAACTAGAAAACCTTATTGATCAATTCTCCAATGCAAATGAAGAAATCTTGACTCTGAGATCAGAAAATGAAAATATAACAAAGGAGCTAAGATCTGAAAAGAAAATCAATTTAAGATTGGTGAATGACCTAAACACTGAAAGGCAAATCAATGAGAGAATGATGAAATCTCAAGAAGATATGAATCAGTTGTATGAACAAAACCTTCATAAGTGAAAAGGAAAAGTAGGACTTGGATACAAAGAGGAAGGTGAATCCTCCAAACAAGGTACTCAAAAGAATCAGAAATCTACTTGTAATCACTGTGGCAAAATTGGTCATACTTCAAACAAATGTTGGAGCAATGGAAAAGCAAAATTCAATGGAAAATGCTACAATTGCAATCAACATGGTCATAAAGCAAATGAATGCAAGGAGAAACCAAGATTTAAAGGCAAATGTCACAAATTTAACAAACAAGGTCACAAGGCATTAGAATGCAGATCTAAAACACCCAATCCAGCAGAACAAATTGTAAAAGCAATATTTGGTTGGGATTACAACACTTGGTGTAGGTGTCATTACTGTGGAGAATATGGACACATTGGCATGAATTGTGTAAGGAATCACTTGAGAAAAAGGGATACTATCATAAGATGTTATACATGCACTGAACTTGGTCATATAGCTAAAAATTACATGAATACAGGCAGAGTTGCAGATAAAAAGACAGAAAAAGCAAATAGCATCAGGAAGTAGATGAGACAATAGTGGATTCCTAAACCTACCGAGCAAACCAGTCCAAGTAATGGAGTCACTCATGAAGTGGGTGGCTCTATCAATTCTAACTAAGTCTCCAAGGAAGCACTGGAACTATATCTTCATAGACATATTCCAAAATAGTTCCAGAATTGAAAGAAAGAAAGATCCAAATCAGTATGCAAGATACAGCAGGATCACAGGAAGGTCGGTATTAGTTACCACCGAGCAAGGTTGGGAGTAACCTAATTTCATGTGGTTACCGAGTATGGTCAGAGCAATATGAATTCATATGTTCACCAAGTTACGGAGTCTTCACCAAGCAATTAATGCATAGTGGATGACAGTTTATCTAGTTCAATGCCCTAATTCCTACGGAGCATTAATGACAAAATTTTAACAAAAAGCATGAAATTGAGTTCATTCTTCACCGCAAATATCAGCATATTGAGCAAATAAATTTCCTAGTGTGATCAAGCGATTCAAAGCAAAATTTGCAGCAGAAATTTTTTGAAGAATTTTCTACCAAGCTACCATGGCATCATCCAGCACTAAAGTAAAGAAAGGTTCAGAAATGTTAGTTCAAGGAGAATGGAAAGCACCAGATTTCAAACTCATGCTCACGATTGCAGAAGCCCTAGACCTAAGTGGAGCTCAATCTCAGATCCCTCCCAAGGTACTTCTTGTAAATGACATTCACAGTCATTTTAAGGGCACAATTCAAGAGCTTGGAACCCTAGAGATAGATTTTGTTCATGATGAACTATGTGTTGATAGTGTTCTCAAACCGGAGTATAAACATTTGGAAGATAAGGGTTTGACACATATCACCCACTTGCCTTAGAGTTTCCAAATAAAATGGATTAGATATATCCTAAGCCGAGTGCATGAAGGTAAAATTTGGCTTGAGAAACCAGTGGAAATAATAGAGAAGATGATTCATCAGATCACTAGTCTTCCCATGCTTGCCAAGGCAAAATCTACAAAAACCCTAGGTCGGGTAGAGCTGGAAAAGAAAACCCTAGCTGAATGGGATGGTAGAGGTATGAGAATAAATAGTATTACTGATGTAGAACTAAAATTTGACACATATGTCATAGCTCACAAGATATACAGTTCAAGTCAACAGAATAGTGTTCCATGTGAAGCAGTTGACCTAGCTTACAAAATTGCAAAGAACAACTTATCATTTGACCTAGCAGATTTGTTGTTGAAGTAGTTCAACAAGAATATGGAGAGCATTCAAACCTCAAAGAACAATCCATGTAAGTTTGGCTTGCTGTTGGTTTTTTTATTTTTCTACGCTCAAAAGTTTTTCCCATCAAAAGGCACGGTAAAATGGAGAAAAGATATTCCTGTTCTTTATCAGATAAATGAGTACATTGCAAAAATGGGTGAGAATTTTGTAAACATAATGGATAACTATTTTGAATCTTTTAAGGAAAAGATGAATAACAAATTTCAGATTCCACAAAAGTTGGTGGAAGATTATAAGGATGATATTTGTTTCATGGTTGATTATGATAGAGTATACATTCAGGCAGTAAGGCCTAGGATTGTATGGGTGAAACCTCTTCCTTATGAGGTAAACATTGATGAGACAAAGGATATAATTGAAGCCCTAGTAAATCAACTTGTTGATCCAAAGGTTCCATACTTTTGGAACATATGATGAAGCTAAGGTAAGAATTGAGCTAAGTATAAAGCTTCCACAGGTGGTTAACAAAGGCAGAAAGAGGATGGCCAAGATGCAATCTAGCACACCTCTAATGTTAACCGAGGGCAAAGGAGAGGACATTGAAGAAGAAGAAGAAAATAATGAGAGTGAAGAAGAATAAGTACCTATGAAGAAGAAAGGGAAGGTGACAATCACTAAGGCACCAAAACAATCTACTGCAGTCTTCACAAGAAAAACAAGGGGCAAGGCAGGTAAAGTCGGTGATGATATAGTACTCAAAAGGCCTCCTCCCACATTAGAAGAAAAGATTAAGGATTTGAGAGAAGGATCTGGAATTTCAAATTTCAAATCTCTTAAATATGAAATTAGATCAGAGGCAGAGCAGCAAGAAATTGAAGATGTTGTTATTGAGAAAATGGGAAAATGGAAGTACTCACCTAATGATATGGCTTCTCAAATTCTAGGTGTTCTATTGGAGAAAGTTAAGATGAGATGGTCCAATGCAAGGCAAATTTTCAAGGACATATATGCTCAAATCTTAAGACAGTTGATGCCCAATTTGAAAAATGTTGAAATCAATAAGGCATTGATAGAAAATGAGTGCAAGATGACACTAAAATTCAACACTTGTCTAATTCTGATCAAAAATATAGAATCAGTTGTAAAGAGTGCCACTACTACATGGAAAAAAATCTTTCATCTTCACCAACCGAGTTTTGAAACTATGATAATAAAAGATATTGAAGATGACAATGATGAAGATAAAGAAGAAGAAGCTGCCACAGAAACAATTCAGCTAGATAGTATTGAAGTTGAAGAAGTAGCAGAGGAAGAAGCTACTGAGGAAGCTAAGTAGAATGTTGAGGAAGATGATCTAGTTTAGATAGCTGCAAAGGTAATTGCCTCACTTCCTCACTCTCCAGCAAAAGTTGCTACATCTAGCCCGAAGATAACTTCAAGTGTGATTGTGACAAAACCAATAGATACATCAAATGTCCAATCATCCTCAGCACAACTCAATGTATCAATGACAGAAGTGGCTACCACTTCATCTATTGAGCTTTAGCCTCCTTCTTCCATCGAGTTGTAGTCTCCCACATCTACTTCAGTACCTTCTATAATTTTGAGTTTTTCAGCAGCAAGTACTTCAGTTTTGGATACCACAGTAAGTACTTCAGATTCTACAATTGTAAATACTTCAGTTTTGGGTTTATCAAGTATTCCAGTTAGCATTCCATCAGTTGGAAGTTTATCATTTTTCACTGCAAGTCCTACTGTGTCTACAATAACTTCTACTACAAAGGCATTAAGTACAATGACAATTGAACCTAAGGCTCAACCGAGTACAAGATTTTTGAGCAGGAGTAACGACATAGAAGAAGATATAGATTTGGATGAGCAGATAGAAATTCCATAATTAGATTTTGCAAATCTTTCAATAGACCAAATCCAAATGGTTGGTGAACTCCTCCAGAAGAAAGAAAAGCAGAAGAAACTAAAAGAAGAAAGAGATAGGGAATTTAAGATCATTGAGGATGCCAAGAATATTTTGACAGAAGCAATAGGTGTTGAAGTTGATTCATCTCAACACATTTTGTTACAATGGGCAGAGGCAGTAAACAAGTTCAATGAGGACTCTTCTGGTCAAGAAAAGTTGCTTGAGAAGGCTAAGAAGAAGTTTGATAATAAAGTGCTTGAGTGTATTGCTCAGCGAATAGCTATCAATCAGGTAGGGTTATCTTCAATTTTGACTAACATTGAATCCTCCTATTCCAATGTAACATCATTTTTTGTCAAGGTATATAGTGTTGCTGAGTTCTCTAAGGAGATTAAGGACAAAATAAATAAGATTGATGAGGATCTGAAGATCAGTGCACAAAAGTTGCAACTTGAACCTAGTTCAAGCTCTGCACATCATATGACAGTTAGATTCCTATCTGATAAGCAGTCAGAGTTATTGAGAGAAGATGCGAGGATCAGGTCAACATTAATAGATATTCAGAACATGATCCTTCCCATCATGGATACAATGCAGAAGCATATTGCACACTCAAAAACATTGATCCATGACAATCAGTTTTCAATTGCAGATCATATGATTGAACTCTCTATAGAAGTCCAAGTTGCACTCCATACATGCAAGATTCTGCAAGAGAATTGGGATAGAACTCTAGCATTAATAAGTAAGGTACATTCTAATTTTCTGTCACATTTTGGTATCTCTATGTAAAATATTTGTATATACACCTTTGGCATTATTGTCAAAAAGGGGGAGAAACTATATAAGATAGGGGGAGATATATGGAAAGATATGAGAGATATGAAAGGGGGAGAAAATATATGAGAGAAATAGGAAATATGAGTATGAGGTGAAATAAAATATTTGTATATATCTATAATGTATGAGGGAGTCATGAAATGTATATACAACAGATTGACAAAGACAAATTTTGAACAATCAAACATAGATTCAGCATGATTTTTGTATATAAGTTTTGGGCAATAAGTGTTTTTGTCACTAATGCCAAAGGGGGAGATTTTTGGCATTAAGTATGTTTGTCATTATTGACAACACTTATTCAGACTCTGAGTGCTTACCAAGCTCATCTAGCAGAACAGTGTTTACCAAGCAATCTAAGCAGAATAGTGTTTACCGAGCAATCTGAGCTTCGCAATGCTTACCGAGTTATCATTACCAAGTGATGAGATGAGCAGTGTTTACCAAGTGCTAGCATGGTAAACAAGGAATTCAGTTTCTACCAAGTGACACTGTATCTACTGAGTCTCCATTGTATACCGAGTTTGAAACTATGATTGAGTGGTTAGTATGGACCGAGTCTCCACTCCTACTAAGAGCATGATGATGCCAAGTATTGTAGTGGATGCTGAGTATCAGAAAGTCACCGAGTTAGTTTGCAGGAACTTTGTAACTATATTTGGGTCGACTCAGTAATACTTGTGTTGACTTGTATTTTAGCAGCCGACTTTGTAATTATTTTGGATTGATTTATAAGCAATGTTTTGTATCATATCCAAGGTGTGAATAAGCAAAAAGTGTGAAAAAGAGAAAAAGGCAGAGATAAGCGAATTACAAAGGTCTACAATAGTATAAGGAGCAGTAGAGACATATCTATCATAGAAGGTGATCAGTACATCAAAGAATCTCAATTAGCAAGTACAGTTGCAAGTAAGAGATCTATTGTTTCATCCTAACAAGTGAATCAGCTTGAAATCCTTTAACAGGGTAGACTTAATAGTCTTTTGTAAAATCTCTTAACCGAGTGCATACTTCATTGTATGTTTGTAAATCCTCTAACAAGGTGGACCTAGTAGTCCTAATTGCTCCTAACAAGGCAGATCATTAGAAGTGATCATTGTAAGCCTTAACCGGCCAACTTTATACTGCAGTATTGAAGTTTTGTGGGTATCATCCCCACCCTAGTTTTACTTTCTATTTGGAAGGTTTCTGGGTAACCAAATCTGTGTGTTCAAAGTGTTATGAATGTTTTATTCTTTCTGTTACTCATGCATGCAGTTAACTTATTGATCTAAATGTTATTTGGAATATGGTTAAGATCTAAAATTGATATAAAAGTTTTGAAGTTACTGATTCACCCCTCCCCTCTTAGTAACTTGGCTAGTCTTGAATATTTCCAACAATTAGAAGATGTTAGAACTCTTTTGATAGGATTTAAATATTTTTATTATTGTCAATCAGGATTGTGCCTATAGCTTGATATAATATCTAGTTATGCACTTGATACAACATCTAGCTATCCTATTGAAACATGGAAACACTCTCGAGTGGTGGGTTCTCCTAAAACGAGAGAAGAATATCTAGATCCAATCGGTTCCTAAATAGTGCTCACCTAAAACTAAATCATATGCAGAAAAAGGGATGGGAAATGAATAATATAAATGAATCATAAACCTAAATAAGGTGATACAACAATAATTGATATGCAACTTCAATTAAATCAGCACGAATTATCAAAGATACTAATGATTCTCAATACCCAGACAAGCAAGCAACTACAATAACGATTCTATTCAAGGACACATAAGCTTTTGCTATGAAAGGAAAACCTAAGCTTTACCAATTTTTTGCAAAAGAATAAGGACACAAATTAAGACCTATAACTGCAAGTATCTAGATTTGAATATGCAATAAGGAATGTAGTTTGAATGAAGGATAAGCACAACATAAAAACAAATAACCCACAATATTGCACCTGAATCAATGAGAAGTAACCATTGTATCTATATAACCAATGCTAAAAAAATATCTTCTACAAAGTGCTTCCACAATCCACTCAAAAAATTGCAATGTGCAAAACTAAGAGCCAAAAGAGGAGCCCCAAAAAATAAGGTGAAATTATAATAAATAGAGCCCTAAAACCCTAATTCGGATTCAAAAAATAATGCATAAAAATCTATGTCAAAACTATTCCAAATTATGAAGAAACCCATCAAAATTGTCCCCTAGTCTATGTCCAACTAATAGCTCACTGAAAAATGCCTCAATCTACAGAAAAATAGCATATATCTGCTCACTAACTGTATGGAAAAAAATAACTTCCCCTAGACTGAAAATGAACTCCATGTAGCATGAAGTTAACTAAAACAATCTCCAATCTCAAAAAATTGAACTCTTAAATTTGCATGAAAATCATCTTGAGTATGTCCCTTACCTATTCTTGCATAAAAATAATCAATTTACTCTAAGTGTCTTATAAATTTAACACTTTAGAATACTAATTTTACAATGTAGTATGCATGCAAGAATTTATTATTTTATTTATTATGTTATTTAATATTTATGTTGGGCCCCACCCCAACCCCATAGAGTTGTAGTGGGGGCCATCCCTCACTAAGTATACCAGAGGACCTTCCTCTCCAGAATCAATATTGTATGTATTCTCAGCCCTTATAGCAAAGAGGGGCTCCCTTTCTCACCATATAATAGTAAGGGCCTCCCTCAGCTAACTACTCCTCCCTCCCATTACCAACTAATTTGGATGGAACTATTCTAGTTGTATGGGCCCTTAAAATAGTAGGGGCTTTGAATCTACCCACTTATTCATAGTTGGCAGCCAACAAAGGGTCCTTCTATTCTATAGGAAGCCCTTCTTAAACTATGGGCAGACTAGGGCTTAGCTATAGTCACGACATGACATAGCTCAAAGAATAGCTCCTCCAACTAAAGAATCCAACCTCGATGGTCACCACTAGAGGCATAGAACATCACACCATGGTAATGAAACCATGATGGACACCAACCAGCCGTAATCAGCTAGGGGTGTATCAGTTTTCACTAGACCCATAAAACTACAAAATATCTCCTTCCCTAGGTCCCTAGTGAGTAGGTTATCCCTTAGGTTTTTATACCCTAGTAGGTTCTTCTCCCATAGGTAGTAGGTTCTTGTCGAGCCCTACTATTATATTATTGTAGTGGGTTCTCTCCCAGCATAGCTAGTGATGAGGTTGGTTCCACTAATGTTGTTGGCTAGAGATCTGGATCTTTGGTTTGATAATGAAGGTTGGGCTCTTGAAGGGAGGAAATACCAAAGCTAGACGATCCAAATCCAAATCCTAGTAGGAAGGAAATTCCAAAGCACGACGCTTCTCGTGCATCCCCACTCACCTATTATTTCTTTAGGCCCCACTAAGCCATAAGGTGCCCCTTATAATAGTAGGGCCCTTACCTTCATGATAATGTATGGTATACTACTAACCTTACCTTCATTCCATTCAGGTAAGGGCTAACCTTATAATAGTGGGGGTTGTTGAATCATAATAAAAATAAGTGTAATTAAACACAACTAAATCAACCCGGTAGTTTATTTAGGCAATCGTTTCTCCTAAGATATAGATATAGGGCATGTTTTCAGGTGGTCAAATGTGCTGTGTGTGGAAAAAACACCCTTATAATAGTAGGGCACCCACCTTGTAGGGCCACATGAACCATAGGAACTATTTCCATTCCTCACACCCAACCCTTAGAATAGTAGGGGCATCCCACCCCTATCAAGCCTTTACTTTTAAAACCATCTCACATGCACCTATAACTACTACTATTCGATCTAACCTACTATTCTAAGGTTTTCTTTCTGGGTCAACTATTATTATTATTATTTTGTTGCACCTTTAACACCTTAAACTTATCCTTAGTGGCGTTTCTTCCTACACCACTTCTATTGCCTATGCCTTAGCCCCTATCTACACTACGGGTTCAACAACTGCCTCATCCCCATATAGATAGAGGGTTGGATCTGGATCAATGTATTCTTCAACCCTATAGTTTCTTTAGGCAACTATTTCCCATTAGAATAGTAGGGCCCCTTCATGAATAGTAGAGCAACTAGATCAACTGGATCAAGGTCAAGGTGAATATATGGATCAACCGAATCAACGGCTACTACTGGAGCATCTACTAGATCTACGTATGTTGATGCTATAGATGGTTCTACTACTGGATATTATATATGTAATAATGGTGGTGCTAAGCCTGGTACATGTGCTACTTATAGACTAGTTCAACTGTTGAACTTGGACCTAGAACTAGAAGGTAAGTACATAGCTCTGCAAGGTAAGCTACGGGCTATGGATCTAGAATAACTAGCTCTGTTACTATTGCTATGGGTGCTACTTAAACTGAAGGACCTTAACTTAGGGAAGACCAGCTTTAGAACTTTTCCTTTAAGGAAAAGTCAGGAACTTCTTTGGAAAGCACACCTTAAAGCCTTTAGGGGAAATAGAGTCTCTTTCCTTCTTCCAGTCGGGAAGTGGTAAAGGAAAGTGATTTAGGCAAAAATGTGAAAGAAAGGGATCTTGATGACCCTGGATATACTACCTTTGAGGTCATAAAGGTAGGTTCCATTGCCTAAAACATGGCCATAGAATAATTTTTTTAAACCCTTGGCCAGGTTGATTCTCCATTCCGTCATAGATTCTTTTCGGTGATCTTAAGACCCGAGGTATAGACCAGATGATGCCCTTAATACACTTATGGATTTCACAAGGCTTTCTATTTGGCCTTGACTAGTGAGTCTATCTCTTGGCCTTAACCTTGACTTTCCTGGGGAGGAAGGAGTTGTCTATTGCTTTAGGGAAATATCTCTTCTTGACCGGTTATCCTAGTCCTTAAGATAAGGAAGGAGAATGGCTCTAACATGCCTTTAGGGAGCAAGAGAGTGCCTATCCTTCCAACCATAAGAGAGGTAAGGAAACCTTAAGATAGGTAAGGTAAGTAGCTCCAACAAGCCTTAAGGGAGCCTGAGAGTAACTAACCTTACCAGCTGGGCATACACAGATTGTCACTATAGAGTTTCCAGAAGGGGAAACACATATAAGATCATCTGGTTAGCCCATCTATCCATCAAGATTCTTCTCATCTCATTGGCCCTCCTAGATCGATCTTTCAGTTGAACTAAGTTGTCGGTATGGGGGAAATGATGATATTATTAGATGTTAACATAGTTTCATGAAATTATCATGGTTTTGCATGCACCTAAAGCTAGATTATCACCTATGTTGAGTTGACTTTAGAGGACATCAACATATATAATAATTTCTATAGCAGGTGGGTCAAGATGAAGGATATATCTTCGAGGTACCAAAACGTGCCTTTTTCTGGAGATTGATGAATTTGGATTTATGCCCAGCTTGTAATGCTCTCTCTTTCAAGCACTGTGACTATGTCCTTGTCGCACTATGGTCTTGTCAAGATAGGGGATAGAGAATCACTGACATTCATTGATAATGTTGATTCTCTGATCAATTCTCTGCACCTCCTCATTTTTCCTTCCATAGGAGAAATAAAGCCAAAGGCCTCATCTGATACATAAAGATGACAGATGAGGGAGGGTGTGCTTTTTATTACCTAAAGTAAGTGAGGGAGGGAGGGTGTTCTTTCTATTCCATATCTGTCTCACCGTTTCAGAAGTTTCTGAGAAAGTGAGGGTGGAGACACATTCACTCCTCTTTCTTCCTTTGCAAAACTATTCCAATGCAGCTGTTGGGGTTGTCCGCATGCTTTTTCCTCCTTTTGGTGCATGCATATTGGTTGGTATGGAACCAGCCAAAAGGTCCCATAATTCTTCTATTTTTTTAGTATTATCATTATCATCATTCCTATTCTCCTCCTCACTAATCCCTCCAGGTCTGTGAATTATTCTACCAATCTAGTGGACCCCAAGCGGCTCTTTAATACCCTCCCTAATTGACCGAGGAGTTTTTGTCTCCAGGGATTTCTTTTTATTTTGTTTATCTTCCCCTTAGAATAGTAGGGCCCACACCTCATCTCATTCTCTATTACGAAGAAAAGGGCAGCACCAAGGAGAGGAAAGAGCATGGAACTTAAAAATTCTAAATAGTGGCCTCATCGGGCAGGGTAGGGCTCAACAGTAGAGCGAGTCTTGGTGGTCAAGCTTTCTATGAAAAAAATATACTCTTATCCAAGCTAGAATCTAGTGCCATGAAATGATTGATACCCT